>JAXCMG010000044.1:7810932-7830325 GCA_034642415.1 Podarcis siculus | reverse complement strand
AATAATAATAATAATAATAATAATAATAATAATAATAATAATAATAATAATTTATTTGTGCCCCGCCCAACTGGCTGGGTTTTCCCAGCCACTCTGGGCAGCTTCCAACAAAAATTAAAAATACATTAAAATGTCACACATTAAAAACTTCCCTGAACAGGGCTGCCTTCAGATGTCTTCTAAATGTCAGGTAGTTGTTTATCTCCTTGACATTTGATGGCAGAGCGTTCCACAGGGCGGGTACCATTACCGAGAAGGCCCTCTGCCTGGTTCCCTGTAGCTTTGCTTCTCGCAATGAGGGAACCGCCAGAAGGCCTTCGGTGCTGGACCTCAGCGTCCGGGCAGAACGATGGGGGTGGAGACGCTCCTTCAGGTATACTGGGCCGAGGCTGTTTAGGACTTTAAAGGTCAGCACCAACACTTTGAATTGTGCTCGGAAACGTACTGGGAGCCAATGTAGGTCTTTCAAGACCGGTGTTATGTGGTCTCGGCGGCCACCCCCAGTCACCAGTCTAGCTGCCGCATCTGAGTGGGACCCAGATGAATGGTAAGGGAATGTCTCTGGTTTGAATGTTAAAGTGTTAGTTTCGCGTGCAGCGGTTAAAGTCAGTACCATAAACTGACCCTGGAACAAGTAAGAGCTGTTCAACAGTGGAACGGTCTCCTTCAGGAAGTGGTGGGCTCTCCTTCCTTTGAGGTTTTTCAGCAGAGGTTGGGCGGTCATCTGTCATGGATGCTTTAGTTGAGATTCCTGCATTGCAGGGGGGTTGGACTTGATGGCCCCTGGAGGTCCCTTCCAACTCTACGATTCTATGATACTGTGAACAATAGAGTGTGATATAAAGTCATGTTAAAGGTAAAGGGACCCCTGACCATTAGGTCCAGTCGTGGCTGACTCTGGGGTTGCGCTCTCATCTCGCTTTATTGGCCGAGGAAGCCGGCATACAGCTTCCGGGTCATGTGGCCAGCAGGACTAAGCCGCTTCTGGTGAACCAGAGCAGCGCACGGAAACGCCGTTTACCTTCCCACTGGACTGGTACCTATTTATCTACTTGCACTTTGACTTGCTTTCGAACTGCTAGATTGGCAGGAGCAGGGACCGAGCAATGGGAGCTCACCCCGTCACAGGGTTTTTAACCGCCAACCTTCTGATTGGCAAGCCCTAGGCTCTGTGGTTTAACCCACAGCGCCACCCGTGTCCCTCAGAGGCATGTTATGGCCCCCCAAAGTTGGACCTGTAGCAAGGCAGCTCTTAAAGCAGGCTTCCCTAACCTGTTTCTTCTCCAGATGTTTCCGCCTGCCACTCAGACAGAGCTGGTGGGAATTAGAGCCCAAAACATCTGGAGAAGAAGCAGGTTGAGGCAGGCTGTCCTAAAGGCATGCAGGGATCTCTGTCAGGAAGAAAATACTAGCTGCAGGCAGTTTCCACCACGTGGTGACGAAGCCCCAGCTGTTTGCTTATCTGCTAGAAAAATAAACCCCCAAGATGTTTTCAGCATGTCTTCATGAACCTCAGATACGGTCATCCTGACCTCTGGTCTCAGCAGCGCTAAGGAGGGTTACTTTAGGTCAGACTTTGAAATGAGAAGCACGCTTTGCATTGAAGCCCGAAAGGGTAGCTGTGTGCTAGTTCCTTTTCTGAGCGGACGTTCCCAGGACCCCATTCTTTTAGTCTGAATTAATTACGGCCAAATTGTGGGATTAGAAGGGGCTTCCGATGAGCTGCCTAGCTCTGGGGTTGCCAGCTTTTAAAACCAGCCCCGCACCTGTGTCTTTTGATAAAAAGACGCCTGCTTCTTGGGAGAAAAGCAATGACAAACCTAGACAGCATCTTAAAAAGCAGAGACATCACCTTGCCAACAAAGGTCCATATAGTTAAAGCTATGGTTTTCCCAGTGGTGATGTATGGAAGTGAGAGCTGGACCATAAAGAAGGCTGATCGCCGAAGAATCGATGCTTTTGAATTATGGTGCTGGAGGAGACTCCTGAGAGTCCCATGGACTGCAAGAAGATCAGACCTATCCATTCTGAAGGAAATCAGCCCTGAGTGCTCACTGGAAGGACAGATCCTGAAGCTGAGGCTCCAAGACTTTGGCCACCTCATGAGAAGAGTAGACTCCCTGGAAAAGACCCTGATGTTGGGAAAGATGGAGGGCACAAGGAGAAGGGGACGACAGAGGACAAGATGGTTGGACAGTGTTCTCGAAGCTACCAGCATGGGTTTGACCAAACTGTGGGAGGCAGTGGAAGACAGGAGTGCCCGGCGTGCTCTGGTCCACGGGGTCACAAAGAGTCGGTCACGACTAAATGACTAAACAACAACAATGCAGATAAACCAAGCGGCTGGAGCTTTTCCTGGGGTAAAGATGAAGACCTATAGAGGAAGAACTTCACCTTCTTTTTGACATTTCACCAGCAGCAACAACAGGGGTGTGTGTGGGAGAGAAGGTGGTAAACAGTATCCAGGGTTGCCAACTTTTCAGCCAGCCACTGCAGCTGTGCCTTTAAAGGCAGCCTGTTCTGAGCTACTTAGCAGATGACAGTGTTTTGCCTCCAAGCCGTGGAGGTAAAAACCACCCAGAGCTGCAGAAGAGCAGAGAGTGCTGTTCGGATCAATTGGCAACATGGTTCTAACCAGTAACTATATTAATAAGTCTTGCAAACACAACCAATTAAGCTCAAGGCCCAATTGTTACAAGAAACAGTGGTGTGGGGTGGGGAGGAATATTGTTTTGTAGGCCCAGCTGAAGACTTTGGCTTCCAGAAGCAAGCGGTTTCTTTAAGAGCTGCAATACAAACAGAACGTCCCAAGAGGAGATCTCTGCCCCATCGCCGTATCTCCAGACTGGGGGGAAAGTCACCCGTTGAATTTTTTTACCTGTCGTGATTAAAGCAAGAAAGGGCTCTGCTGGGAAAATAAAACTCCCATTGTGCCTCAGCTTAATTCCTAGCTAGAAGCTTGAGAAAGGCACTTGTGTGTGTGTGCTTATGCTTAAAAGGGTGTGTGAAACGGTGTTGATGTTAAAAAACAACAGCACTGTTTCATAGAACTTCCTACCCAGGTGTTTTTAGACACCAAGGTGTTTTTAGAGCACCTCAAAGACCCTACTTGTAGTATTCATCACAGCACCTCAGCCAAGCCTACAACCCAAAATACAGTCTGTGGTAGAGGAATTCCACCTCTCTTGTTGACTTCCTTCTTAAAAACTGGACAGGCTGTGTAGTTTGAGCTATCCGGGGTGGGAGGAAACCTGGGGGCTTGGAGTCCTGATCCCGATACACCACAGGAGATTCACAGTAAAAAAGGCTTCAGTGGTAGACTTGGCAATTAAACTCCTGCGGTTCAGGAGAAGCAGTAAGGCCAAACAAGGACAGCGGCGACTGCGAGGCCATAAAGGCCACATTCACACCACGTATTTAAAGATTTCTGGGAGCATCTTAAAGATGCTGAGAGTTGTTAGGAGACCCCTATCCCCCCCTCCCAGAGCTACAATTCCCAGACTTCCCTGGGGGAGAAGGATTTAATGCTAAACCACTCTGGGAACTGTAGTTCTGGGAGGGGGAACTAGCATTTCCTTGCCACTTCCGGCACCCTCAACAAACTACAGGTCCCAGAATTCTTGGGGGGAAGCCATGGCCCATGGCAGTTTAAAATGGTATCATTGTGTTTTCAACGTATGGTATGCATGTGGCCAACGTCAGTGGGTGATGAGGGGGAAGTGGAGGCCCTCCAGCACCAGAAAGGGTGTTATTTATTTATTATTATTTTAATGTATTTTTAAATTTTGTTGGAAGTCGCCCAGAGTGGTTGGGGAGACCCAGCCAGATAGGCGGGGTACAAATAAATTATTATTATTATTATTATTATTATTTATTATTATTATTATTATTATTACTACTACTACTACTACTACATTTGCCACCCTCTTTATCTCACCCAGAGCAACCCAAAGCAACTTACAACCAAAATGTTACCCTGAGCCCAATACATTTGACTCCTGAAAAGGCACAGCCCTGTGATGTTGCCCCCTTGCTGATTAGTGGTTGTTATTCCATTTGCTGCCTTTCAATGGTGCCCCGAATTTGCTGCCTGAAACAGTCACCTCGCTTTACCTCAGATCCGTCCACGCAACTCCGCGACCCGCCAAGCTGAATGGATTGTGGGCTCCGTTTGTCTTGGTGGGTCACGCAGGTTGTATGTACAGTGGTACCTTGGGTTACAGACGCTTCAGGTTACAGACGCTTCAGGTTACAGACTCCACTAACCCAGAAATAGTACCTCAGGTTAAGAACTTTGCTTCAGGGTGAGAACAGAAATTGTGCAGCGGTGGTGCTGTGGCAGCGGGAGGCCCCATTAGCTAAAGTGGTACCTCAGGTTAAGAATAGTTTCAGGTTAAGAACGGACCTCCAGAACGAATTCAGATCTTAACCCGAGGTACCACTGTATGCCGGTTTGCTGTACTGCTAAGGCAGCAAGAGGCCTGTTAGCACTTGTCTAGAAAACAGCTGGCGGCACAAGGCAGAACCTCAGACTGTCACGGGTTGTGTGTGTCTGCAAGAGTTTGTGCCTTGCATGTGCTCATTTGTTAGGCCTCGGTTTCTTGTTCAGTTCAGCATGTGCCTGGCAGGGTAAATTCGCCTCTTTGACTCACAACCCTGCTAACCCTTTTTTCTCGAAGCACCCTTACGAAATCCCTCCTGTCAACAGAGTCACAAGAAGAGAAGTCTCCTCCGTCCCAGGGACCCAGACGTTTGCAACAGGACACCCACCATTTCCTGCTTCCTGCATCCTAGTTGCAAAGAACGACGTTTTCCCCAGCAAAACCCCACCTCGCCTCTGAAAGTTCTGTCTAGAGTTGTGCACAAAATGGCCTCTCAAAATTCTGTGCTCTTATTTGTGGGCAGAGAAACCGTGGGGAGAAGCATTCACAGCCAGCCCTACCGTTGGGCAGATTGAGTTGGCTGCCTCAGGCGGCAAATGCAGGGGGTTGGGAGCAGTGGCCAGATGATAGTGGACTGCATCATGTGATCCGCAGCCTCCTAAGCTCAGGTGCTCTGGAATTCACTGCCCTGTTGACAATGGCGAAACAAGATTCAGGGCAACGTCTGGACACCGCTGCATTGAATGAAAGGCTTCAGTGAGCCAGACACTATCTTCTTGTTGTTGTTGTTTAGTTGTTTAGTCGTGTCCGCCTCTTTGTGACCCCCTGGACCAGAGCACGCCAGGCACTCCTGTCTTCCACTGCCTCCCGCAGTTTGGTCAGACTCATGCCAGTCGCTTCGAGAACACTGTCCAACCATCTCGTCCTCTGTCGTCCCCTTCTCCTTGTGCCCTCCATCTTTCCCAACATCAGGGTCTTTTCCAGGGAGTCTTCTCTTCTCATGAGGTGGCCAAAGTATTGGAGCCTCAGCTTCACGATCTTGCTTTTCACCCAAAGCAGCCAAGGCTACATTTGCACCATATATCTAAAGATCTCTTATACAAGTTTAAGTCTCACGGATCTCCCCCAAAGCATACTGGGAACTGTAGTTTGTTAAGGGTACTGAGAGTTGTTAGGCGATCCGCATCCTCGCCCAAGAGCTACAATTCCAAAGCGGCTTAACAAGAAATCCCTCTTCCCAGAGAACTCTGGGAATGGCAGCTCCGGGAGCAGAATAGCAGTCGTCGTGCTGTGGGTTAAACCACAGAGCCTAGGGCTTGACGATCAGAAGGTCGGCAGTTTGAATCCCCGCGACAGGGTGAGCTCCCGTTGCTCAGTCCCTGCTCCTGCCAACCTAGCAGTTCGAAAGCATGTCAAAGGGCATGTAGATAAATAGGTACTGCTCTGGCGGGAAGGTAAACGGTGTTTCCGTGCGCTGCTCTGGTTCGCCAGAAGTGGCTTAGTCCTGCTGGCCACATGACCCAGAAGTTGTACGCCGGCTCCCTCAGCCAATAAAGTGAGATGAGCGCCACAACCCCAGAGTCGGCCACAATTGGACCTAACGGTCAGGGGTCCCTTTACCTTTACCCACTCTCAGCACCTTTAACCAACAACAGTTCCCAGGATACTCTGGAGAAAGCCATGCCTGTTGAAGTGGCATAAGAGTGCATTAATTGATAAATTTCAACCCCTTTCTAGTTTTGACAGGTGTGCAATAACATACCCTTTCCCGTTTCATATGGGATTAAACCAGAGCAACAAACACCTCTTGGTTCCTTTCCCATAACATGAAATATTATTCTTGCTGTCCGCTAATATGAATTAGGTAGTTTGGGAGTTCGCACCCCAAATATGTCTCAATAAATGACGTGGATAAGCCATTTTGGTTTATAACCCTATCCGCAATTCTGGGAGTAAGCCCCATTGAACTCAATGAGACTTATGCCTGAGCAGACAAACATTGGCAAGAGTACCTGCATTGCATGCAGGAGTTCCGAAGTTCAACACCTGGCATCTACAGGTACAGCTGAGAGTGACCTCTGCCTTAAATCTTGAGCAGCTGTTGCCATTACTGAGCTAGCTGGACCAAGGGTCTAACACAGCATGAGGCAGCTTATTCTGTTCCTATCAGTTGACTTGATATCCCTTGGTATAACTTGAGGTGTCTGTCTATTGACAGATCTGGCAATTGCTACCTGTCACATAGGGGTGTTGACAATCCCAGATGAATTTTCCAAGGGTCCAAAAACTCACAAAATCACTGTGTACAGTTGACTGTGTCTCCTACTGTCAGGATTCACTTGTGCATGCCTGAAAAAGTGGTAGAAATGTGTACAGTGGTACCTCGGGTTACATACGCTTCACCTTACATACGCTTCAGCTTACAGACTCCGCTAATCCAGAAATAGTGCTTCGGGTTAAGAACTTTGCTTCAGGATGAGAACAGAAATCGTGCTCCGGCGGTGCGGCAGCAGCAGGAGGCCCCATTAGCTAAAGTGGTACCTCAGGTTAAGAACAGTTTCAGGTTAAGAATGGACCTCTGGAACGAATTAAGTACCGTATTTTTTGCTCTATAAGACTCACCTTTTCCCTCCTAAAAAGTAAGGGGAAATGTGTGTGCATCTTATGGAGTGAATGCAGGCTGCGCAGCTATCCCAGAAGCCAGAACAGCAAGAGGGATCACTGCTTTCCCTGCGCAGCGATCCCTCTTGCTGTTCTGGCTTCTGAGATTCAGAATATTTTTTTTCTTGCTTTCCTCCTCCAAAAACTAGGTGCGTCTTGTGGTCTGGTGCGTCTTATAGAGCGAAAAACACGGTACTTATCCCGAGGTACAGGTACCACTGTACATTTGTTTTCAGACACTCATAAGCTACACATTCAGCAACAGACTTGAACAGTCTCAACAGCAAAACAGTTGAATGGCAGTAGAGGGGAGGATATAGTTTGGAGGAGAGATGGGGCAAATGTCTCCCCCATCTTCTTCCCTGTTACCTCTGCTGGGAGACTCCAATATGAGTTTGTCACCACTGGGAACAGAAGCGTTAAGGGAGAAGAAATCGGTGGATAAGAGCTTTGCATGGCCTCCCGCTGCTGCTTCTCCCCTCTTTTCCCAACTCTGTCCCACTGTTTTATGTTAACTTAGTCTGACTTCAATCGCCCATTTCGGGCCTCATTGTAGCATAAACACATTTTAATCAATGCCACCTTTTCCCCACCACCCAAGAACACAATTCGTTTCGTGCAAGAAAACAATTTTCAGTGAAGCTTGTCCAAATACAGTGGTACCTCAGGTTAAGCACTCAATTCGTTCCAGAGGTCCGTTCTTAACCTGAAACTGTTCTTAACCTGAAGCACCACTTTAGCTAATGGGGCCTCCTGCTGCTGCTGTGCCACCGGAACACGATTTCTGTTCTCATCCTGAAGCAAAGTTCTTAACCTGAGGTACTATTTCTGGGTTAGTGGAGTCTGTAACCTGAAGTGTATGTAACCCGAGGTACCACTGTAGCTGCAAAAAAATGGGAGGAAGATGGCCATGGGAAATGTGTGAGAGCCCCTCTCCACGTTCTCCAGGCAGAGAGGAAAAAGAATTATTTAACAACTTCTATTCTGCCTGATGGGGAGACCTGTGTCAGTCAAAAGTTCACATACTTGATGCAATAAAAAAACATTGCTTTAACTATTTTGTTTTCCTCCCTCCCTCCCTCCCTCTCTCTCTCTATTTCTCTGGTGAGTTCAGGGTTAAGACTTTCCCTAGCAGTGTGTGTGTGTGTGTGCAAAGTGTGTGTGTGGGTGTTAAACTTTGTCCTCGATGCCACTTTGGCAAAATTTTGTGACTACTGCTGCTGCTGACTCTGCCAGTCCCGCCTCCCTCCCCCCCCCTCTTTCCTACCAGCTGAGCTGGGTATTTAAGTCTGCACAGAGGGTCTGGCTAAACACTTTCCAGACTCCAGAGGAAGAGAAGGTAAAAGAAGGTGAGAGCATAGCAGGATAGCTGGCAACTTTGCACAAGCTTTTCTTGTTTCGAAGGTGTGTCGGGTTTGTGGGTTCTAATGTGCATTGTGGACTGGGACCAAGAGACCAAGGGGAAAGAGCTGTTTTCAATTTAAGGACATTTGGAGAAAAGTCTGTTAATGTAGGGCTGTTTTTGTGTGTTTTTATTAATGGTATGGCATTCGGTGGGGTCTCCCTTTCAGGACTGAGCAGATACAGTCTCATCGTTGGCTGGTCTGTGATTAATCCTGTGTGTGTCTCTCTTAAAGATTCCTGCTGGTGGAGGAAAATACCCACACCCACCCTTGAGTCACTCCATTACCTAATTTTGTCCCTTTTTCTTATGTCTCCATTTCTCAGAAGGGTCCAGAAAAGTTGGTGATCATGAAATTCCTTGCCCTGTTTTTCACAGCGGTCCTGCTGGGAGGTGAGTGGCGGAAGAGGTGGTTTGTTTTGAATAAAATCGGACGCACAGAACGAGCTAAACACCCTTCGTCCCCTCTATCCCAAGGCTCCTTAAAGGCTAGTTCAAAGGCAGCACAGACTTCTATCCTCCGTGGGTGTGGAACTTCCACAAACAGTGGCAGTTTACCTCGGTGAAGCAGATCAGAGCAGCTCTTAGTCTTATGCCATGGTTTATTGGGAGAATATCACTTCTCCACAAGTTGTGTGTGGCGTGAGCTAATGTAAAGAGGGAAAGAGGGATGAAGGTAGACTAGACACATCAGAACATCAGGGTTGCGTTGTGGGGAGCGGCCAGAAATCTAAGCTAGCTTGACTTTTGTGCTTTGAAATTATGGGGATGTTGGCCACATGGGCTTTAAAACTCTGTCCTGCTCACTGTGCGATTGATGCTGCTTTATTAAAAAAATTGGACACTTGTCCATTTAGCTCAGTGCTGTCTGCACTGGCTGGTAGCAGTGTCGGATTTACGTATAAGCTAAACAAGCTATAGCTTACGGGGCCCCCCAAAAAATTAAAGGAAAAAAACTGGATGTACATTTCCAAAATATAAGATAAAAAACAAATAAAATAAAACCTACATACAGCAACAGTGTTTTGCGTTGTGTAGGCTCCTAGGATGTAAGTCATGGGCCCCGCCTGCTAGCCTGCTCCCTAAAATATCACTGGTTTGCTCATTTGTATATATAGGATAGGGACGCGGGTGGTGCTGTGGGTTAAACCACAGAGCCTAGGACTTGCTGATCAGAAGGTCAGCGGTTCGAATCCCCATGACAGGGTGAGCTCCCATTGTTTGGTCCCAGCTCCTGCCAACCTAGCAGTTCGAAAGCACGTCAAAGTGCAAGTAGATAAATAGGTACCACTCCGGCAGGAAGGTAAACGGCATTTCCATGTGTTGCTCTGGTTCGCCAGAAGCGGCTTAGTCATGCCGGCCACATGACCCAGAAGCTGTACACCGGCTCCCTCGGCCAATAAAGCGAGATGAGCGTCACAACCCCAGTCGGTCACGAGTGGACCTAATGGTCAGGAGTCCCTTTACCTTTACCTATATATAGGGTGCCTACATTCTGCATGTGCAAATGGCTTTAGATACCTATTAGGTCCATAAATTACCATATAGCATATATTCAACACAAAAAACAGCAGCCATTTGTTGTTGACAAAAGACAGCTGGACATATAAGGGCCCCATTACCTTCAGTAGCTGAGGGCCTCATCAAACCTAAATCCAGCCCTGGCTGGTAGCATCTCTCAGGGGCACAGAGCGCTTCACTTGTGCAACTGTGTAATGTGTAATATGTAATAAGGGAAGGGACCTATTGCTGATTGTGGAAGGAGGGAGCTGTAGAGTCCTTTTCCCCCTCTCATAGCTTGGCAGCGTGGTGTAGTGGTTGGAGCATGAGACTAGGATTGGGGGGAAGAGCCAGGTTTAAATTCCTGCTTGGACAGGGCTGACTCCGAGTCAGCCGACCTCGCCTACCTTACAGGATTTTTTTGAGGATAAAGAGGGGAGTTCTCGGAGGGCAGGGCATGATAAACCTGCAAATAAATGGGAAGAAAATGCATCCTAAGGGGAAAGGTTGGGGTGGGCTTGGCTCCCCAGAAGGGAAGGCTCTGTGGGGGTCTGGACTGACCACCCTAGGCTGAAATAGTTCGCAGTTTGCCTATTCATGGCATGCAGGTGCCTCGTCAAAGTTAGTTTAGGACTTGTGTTTAACAACCGCAACCTTTGGCCCCATCAATGGGTCACCCTATCTAGGAATGCTGAATTGTGAAAGTAACTTAGTCCCTAAGAACTGCTGGGATTAGTTAAGGACGTTTGTGCCATCAATTGATGACACAAGGAAAGGTGGTTTATGGCACTTCCATCTGGGCTTGCGAAATGACCGGCATTTTGAAAACCAAAGCACTGGGCAGTCACAAACTACACGCTCAAGCCCTTCCATCCCATTTCAGTCACCGAGACACTAGCTAGCGACGGGAAGAGGCGACAAGATGGCGGCACTTCCCCCTGCAACAGGAAGTACCTTTTTAATTGGGGACGTGTCTCCAACAAAGTTATATTCAGAGGAGGCCCACTGAAATCGACGGACACATGCCTATTGTTTTTAAGTGGGTCTCCTCTGAGCAGGACTATGCCGCATAAATCCCTTCATGTTTTGCCTCCTGGCCATCACTCGCAGGAGTGTGGCTTCGCTGATTCCAAGGGCCTCACTTTGTAAGTGGCTTGCGACCTGGTGGGATGCCCCATATTGACAGGCATCCCTCATTCAGTTTGGGGGGACGTGAGTTTGGCCTGTTTCTAGATCCTTGAATGTTTTCCTCCTTTCCCTAATCCACGCAGGCTCCTTGGCCAACCCTGTCCCTGAAGAAGGGATAAAATCCAAATGGGAGGAGACGGTGGATGTCTTCAGGGATGTAGTGACCAGGATCGGGGATGCGGCTGATGATGCCACTGCTCAGATCAAGAGTTCGCAGCTCAGCAAGGAACTGGAGTGAGTGGTTTTGCTTTTTCCTTTTTAGTGGGTACAGGCGCTAGGTGAGGTTTTTTTTAATGACACGTGCTCAACTGGAGTTTTCACAGCCCCAGTGCATGCTCCTAAAAGTCCAAGCTCAGATTGCTCTTAAATCTCATAGAATGACATAGATGGGTGATATCTGATTATTAGAACTGAAACACATTTTGGGGAGTGGGGTGGAAATGAAGCTGTGTACCTTTACAGCACATTCAAAGCATGTTTCCTCAGCCCGCCCAAAGAATTCTGGGCACTGTAGTTTGATAAGTGCTCCTGGGAACCGTAACTCTGCGAGGGGTAAACTACTGTTTACCCATAATTCTCTGAGGGAAAGAATGCATTTCGAATGTGCTTTAAAGGTATAGTATGTACACAGTCCATATCACACTTACATGGCAGGAATCCCAATCAGAATTGTACAATTTCTGACGTTAAAATAACCCTGGATTTTAGAATCTTCTGCTTTTGTTTGTTTGGACATCAGCCCTTAGAATTTTCAAATTTGTCAGGTCCTTTGCAAAATATTGCTTCGGTTCTTGCATCCCTAATTTGTTTTGGAACCAACAGAGCTTTGAAATTTACTGGGGCCTGGTGTTAGAGACGGGCATTGTCAGATTGGCTCACACCCTGATGGGGCCACAATATCTTCCAGAGTGGTCCCTCATTACCTCCAGGCTCCTCCTGAAGGATGATTTAGGCTGTGCATACATTGCCAGCTTTAAACACAGTTGGATGTTCTTTTCCTCAGTAATAATAATAATTTATTATTTATACCCCATCCATATGTTTTCCCAGCCACTCTGGGCGGCTTCCAACAAAAGATTAAAAATACATTAAAACATCAGTCATTAAAAACTTCCCTAAACAGGGATGCCTTCAGATGTCTTCTAAACGTTGGATAGTTGTTTATTTCCTTAGCATCTGATGGGAGGGCGTTCCATAGGGTGGGTGCCACTACCGAGAAGGCCCTCTTCTTGGTTCCCTGTAACTTGGCTTCTCACAGTGAGGGAACCGCCAGAAGGCCCTTGGAGCTGGACCTCAGTGTCCAGGCAGAACAATGGGGGTGGAGACGCTCCTTCAGGTATACTGGGCTGAGGCTGTTTAGCGCTTTAAAGGTCAGCACCAACACTTTGAATTGTGCTGGTTTGCACGGGGAAAATGCACCAAGACACAGTATTCCCTAAGAAACAACTGGATAGATATGGATTGTGGATAATCATCATGTAAACATTGCTTTTTAAACCAGCACTGGGGTCACACTGGATGCAGAGTAAACAAGAGTGTGTACCCAGCGTTAGTCAGCTTAATTTGGTGATTTTTTATCTGAGTAATAGTTGTTTGGAAGAAGAGTAGCATAAATCCCAGAACATGTCCACTTTCTCTGCGGTGCTGACTGTGGAAGATGTAAGTCACAAGCCGATGTGAGAGAGTGTAGCCAGGATAGACAGGGTTGGATTAACCATTAAGCAAAATAAGCACATCCTTAGGGCATCAATGTAAGGGGGAGCGTACCACAGAAATTTCCCATTGCTAGATTTACCATATAGACTGTACGGTGCAGCTGAACAAAAAGAAACATTATTCATATGAATATAGTAAAATAAATGTTATTTTCCATCTTACTGTAGGTTTCGTTTCATTTCAAAAAAATAAAATTTTATTTCACACTTTATTACTGCTTATATTTTGAATTAGATATCTACGGGGATACCAAAATCTTTTAAAATCTTTTAAGCGCTTAGGGTCTCACAGATGGGAGACATTACAGGGGGAAGCAAATAGCTGATGATTTAAATCTGTTGCTTTGTTGTTTCCTGGAAGCTCTAATAGCTAGATTTTCCAACCACAAACACTTGGTTGGCACTTGTCAGTCGCAGGGGCTGAAGCTGAGACTGGCTGAGTGGCTGACAGCTTTTTGTTCGTGGCTCAAAAAGAGTCTGGTGACAGGCAACCATTTTATCTCACATGTAAGTCAAATCTGACTTGGAGCCCCATCTATGCCTTCTATTTAAGGCTCTCTTATACCACTTTAACAGTCACAGAGAATCCTGGGAACTGTAGTTTGTAAAAGTGCTAGGACTGTGACTTCAATGCAACCATAATAATAATAATAATTCGTTATTTAAATGCCGTCCACCAGACTGGGTTTCCCCAGCCGCTCTGGGCGGCTCCCAACAGAATATTAAAAACACAATAAAACATCAAACATTAAAAACTTCCCTAAGCAGGGCTGCCTTCAGATGCCTTCTAAAAGTCAGATAGTTGTTTATTTCCTTGACATCTGCTGGGAGGGCGTTCCACAGGGAAGGTGCCACCACCGAGAAGGCCCTCTGCCTGGTTCCCTGTAACCTCACTTCTCGCAGTGAGGGAACCACCAGAAGGCCCTCGGCGCTGGACCTCAGTGTCCGGGCTGAACAATGGGGGTGGAGACACTCCTTCAGGTACATAAGGTCAATGAGGCTGTTTAGGGCTTTAATCAGCACCAACACTTTGAATTGAGCTTGGAAATGTACTGGGAGACGATGTAAATCCTCTTAAGACTGGTGTTATACGTTCCCAGCCGCCACTCCCAGTCACTAGTCCAGCAGCCGTGTTCTGGATTAGATGGTAGTTTCCAAGTCACCTTCAAAGGTAGCCCCACGTAGAGCACATTGCAGTAGTCCAAGCAGGAGATAACCAGATGATCTGCAGTTGCCAGGTTTCTCTTGGGTTTTGCTAGTGAGGTATATGAGGGATTTAAATGTATGGTGTGAATGTGGCGCCAGGGTGGCCAAATTCTCCTTGCCACTTAGCAGGGTGGTACAGGCACCCATGTTCCTCCAAGGTGGGCAAGCTCACCTCAGGATAGATTGGTTGTCTATCCTGCAAGAATTATGGCGGCAGGGCCTAATGCTAGAGAATGGCCAGGGTGACACGATTCTGACTCTTCCCTGCTACCTCCTCCTTCTCCACAGCGGCTTTATCACAGACACCATGGCGGAGTTGGACCTTTACACAGAGAACCTGCGCTCCAAGATAGGCCCCTACGCCCAGGATGTGCAGCAGCGCCTGACGACCGAAATGTCGGCCTTGTCCGAGAAGCTGCGGACCGACATGGAGGAGACCAAGGGCAAGGTGGTCCAGTACACCAATGACGCACGCCTGATGCTCAACCACAACATGGAGGTGCTGCGGTCCCAGTTCAACCTCTACATGCGCAAGATGAAGAAGCGTCTCACGAAGGACGTCGACGACCTGCAGAGGAAGTTTGAAGCCTACAGGGCGGAGGTGCAGACCAGCGCAGACGAGAAGGTGGAAGCCGTGCGCCAGAGCCTGGAGCCCTATTTCTCCAAAATCCGCGATAAGGGGCAGCAGCGTTTCCAGGCCCTGGCGCAGGCCGTCGGCGAGCAAGGGAAGATGGTCCACGAGCAACTCAACAGCCGAGCTCAGGAGTTGAAGGACTCCTTTGACCAGACGGCCGAAAAGGTGCGCGAGTGGTTCGCCCCCTTGGTGGAGGACCTCACCACCCGGATCCAGGCCCTTGTGGAGAAAGTCAAGGAGGCTCAGGCGCAGGTCCAGGCACAGGCCTAAGGCCTGTGCTCCCAGGAAGAGCAACATGGCTGACCTCCGTTTCTATGGGAACCAAGATGGCTCTCTTTGGCTGGACAGGCATTGACGGTCCTTGCTGTATACTAACCTCACACCGCACGGCAGGTCCCCCTCCCTGTCCAGCTCTACTTGGCCAGAGTGCTGCCATTTTGGCCAATTAACATTCCACACACTTTTCTCTGGTGACCAGCACTTTCTAGGTCCTCCATTAGTAACCGCTGTTGCACCTGTGAACCACTGACAAGAAAAGGGCGCTCTGCCCTGTTTCCCCGTTTTAACACCTCACACCCAAGACACTTGTGTCATTCCTTTCACCACAATTTCTTGGCTTTCCTGGTGTTTTTTTCTTTCTTTCCCATTTTGACCTGTTAACTGAATAAAATGTACTTTGGATACAGGGGTCTCCCTTTCTTGTGATGGAGTTTCATGTCTCGTTTTGCATTGCACGACAACCGATATACACACAGAGCAGGAGGAACAGGTAAACAGTAATTGAAACGGCATCGGTTATCCCAAATCAGCAGCATACCTTTGCAGCTCCACACGGAGCATGGAATCATAAAGGGAGCTCTGAGGGCAATCTAGTCCAGCCCCCTGCAATGCAGGATGTTTCTGAACACCTAGGTGCAAAAACTCAGGGTGGTTTCTGCTATGCCAGGTATATTCAAGTGGTTTCTTTCTTTTTGCCCATCCTGCCACACACAGGCCCAGGCAAAAATGAATGTTATAAAATGATGCACTTGGATTGTAGGCCCTGATGAAATTAGATAGGATGGAGGTTAAAGAAGAAGTAGTTAAGTCTATTGTTTTCTGGGCCCCCTGGAAGAAGGGGCCATCTGATTTGCAGGGAGAAGATCTGATTGCAGGCATAGATCTGATTTGCAGGGAGAAGGTGCCAGTTTCAAACCTTGGTATCTTCAAATAGGGCTGGAAGAGACTCCCGCCTGCTGCTGCCAGTCAGTGTAGACCAGGGGTCAGCAACCTTTTTTAGCCGTGGGCCGGTCCACCATCCCTCAGACCATGTGGTGGGCTGGACTATATTTTTTTTTGGGGGGGGGTGAATGAATTCCTATGCAGAGATGCATTTTTAATAAAAGCACACATTCTACTCATGTAAAAACACGCTGATTCCCGGATCGTCCACGGGCCAGATTGAGAAGGCGATTGGGCTGCATCCAGCCCCTGGGCCTTAGGTTGCCTACCCATGATGCAGATAGTACAGTGGTACCTCAGGTTACATACACTTCAGGTTACAGTCTCCGCTAACCCAGAAATAGTGCTTCAGGTTAAGAACATTGCTTCAGGATGAGAACAGAAATCGTGCTCCGGCGGCGCGGCGGCAGCAGGAGGCCCCATTAGCTAAAGTGGTGCTTCAGGTTAAGAACAGTTTCGGGTTAAGAATGGCCCTCCGGAACGAATTAAGTACTTAACCCAAGGTACCACTGTATGGAGTTTGATGGACCAATGGTTTGGCTCGGTATGAGGCAGCTTGCCTTGTTCCTATGTGATGGCCCATAGCTTTCTGTAAAGATGCCAACTTTGATCGCCTGATGGAGCCATGGGGCAGAGTCCAGGGCAGATTGCTACTCGGGTTGCATGGGAAGGCAGGTGTGATAACAATCCCCACAGCTGCCATGTCCGCAAGTTGCTCTGCCGCTGCCCTCACCCGCCTGCCTGCCTGAGCTCAGCATAGCATGTGATGTGCATCTGTGAAGATATCTTCCACATGTACCTTTGCATGTTTTGGTCAACCTATTTGGGACTGTACAGTTGACCAGAGATGTTGTCTAATGTATTTCTTTTCTTTTTGAAAAGCCCAGCTTCAATTAAAAACATAATGCTCACCCTGCCAATTTCTGGCACTTGCACAATGAATTCTGGCAACTGGCCCCGAGTAAAAACAATCGGGCTCTCTTATTTCTGGTTCATTGGCTGCCCTTTGGCTTTGAACTAGGTGTTCACAACAAGGATAGTACAGTAATCCCTTGGCTACTTACAGTGTGGCAATCCAAGATGGCTGCCCCCACGATCCCTTGGGGAATTGTCCTCCCCTTCACTCATTGCAGCATCAGAGGCTATGAGTGATGACATATTATGCGTATGGGGTGTTAAGGCGAGGGGTAGCACCTCTGGTAGGGACGCGGGTGGCTTTGTGGGTTAAACCACAGAGCCTAGGACTTACCAGCCAGAAGGTCGGAGGTTCAAATCCCCGCGACAGGGTGAGCTCCCGTTGCTCGGTCCCTGCTCCTGCCAACCTAGCAGTTCAAAAGCACGTCAAAGTGCAAGTAGATAAATAGGTAAGGTAAACGGCATTTCCGTGTGCTGCTCTGGTTTGCCAGAAGCGGCTTAGTCATGCTGGCCACATGACCCGGAAGCTGTACACCGGCTCCCTCGGCCAATAAAGCGAGATGAGCGCCGCAACCCCAGAGTCGGCCACAACTGGACCTAATGGTCAGGGGTCCCTTTAGCACCTCTGGTGGGGGACACATCATGCTCCTTCTGGGGTGGTTTGCCCCCCTTTGGTCCGCACCCTCTATTCAGCCATCACCTATGGCTCCTAGAAGCTGTCAGCAGGCAACAGCGGCCACAACCGAGGAACGGATTTGACTGGCCTGCTAAACCAGGTGAGGGTAGCTGATGGGTCTCAAACCCTCAGTGCGTCAGGGACTTCCCTGGATGTGGATTGAGCAGATGAGACCAAGAGTGGGTCCAACGGTCAAGAAGGCAGTTACTGCACAGGCTGTAGAAGGAAGTGAGGGGCAGATGGGGCGCATTCACCTAAGAAGGTCACCCATCTAAGAGAAGGAAAACTCAGATCCTAAATCTCCGCTGCCTTGCAGAACATCTTTGGGAAAAGAAATGTCTAAGGAGGAAGCCCGACAAAAACCTGGGGTGTAGAAGAAGAAGAAGAGTTTGGATTTGATATCCCGCCTTTCACTCCCCTTCAGGAGTCTCAAAGCGGCTAACATTCTCCTTCCCCTTCCTCCCCCACAACAAACACTCTGTGAGGTGAGTGGGGCTGAGAGACTTCAGAGAAGTGTGACTGGCCCAAGGTCACCCAGCAGCTGCATGTGGAGGAGCGGAGACGCGAACCCGGTTCCCCAGATTACGAGACTACCGCTCTTAACCACTACACCACACTGGCTCTCGTTAGTGCAGTCCCTAAGACGGTTGGATGGTGCCTTGTACACCTCCTTACAGCAACTCCTGGAGCCCAGCTGGTGCCAAACATCTTGCTCTGGTTTCCTTTAGACCACATCAGTGAGACTGGGAGGGGAGTCTTGTCATGTGGGCAGCCCCGGACCTCCATCCACACTGCCCAGGATTTTGCCCCAGGGAAGTCACTTCGGTGCTGCTAATACAGCAGTTTGACTTCACCCCCGGAGGCACACTCCATTGTCTCTCAAGACAGACAGATGCCAACAACAGCAGACATACATGCATACACTCTGAATGATGACAACTTTTCAAATTCACATCGAGAGAGAGAGAGATGGGGAAATGGTTTACTAGGAACAGGTACCAGAAACTGTGATTTCGCTCTGCGTGTCTCAGAGTGCTTGATATGCACGCATATGATACAAAGAGATGGTAATAAGATTTTCAGAGTCAAGCAAAGACATGTCCTTCGAGAGGCAGAACTTGCTTTGGGGAGCGTCGTGGCACCAGATCAGCCAGTGGTATTCAGAGTACCATATTTTTCCGCGTATAAAACTAGATTCTTTCCCTAAAAAACAATGTCCAAAATTTTGGTGCATCTTATACATGGGGGCGTCTTATAGGCCATCTCTTCCCCCCTCCTCATTTTCTTAAACCAGAGTCACCAAAATAGGGGGTGTCTTATACGTGGGGGCGTCTTATAGACGGGAAAGTACGGTATTTAGAAAGCACCTGTGTTTTATTTTAATGCACATTTCTTTGTGGACGGGGTGGAAAAACAAGTCCTTTTTAGGGAAGCTACCCATGCAGCTTGGCCCAAAGGAGAGAAGCAAGTTGGGACAAGAAGCCGCCAAAGTATGACTGAGAACACAGAAGAATACAAATACAGCCTGCATGACGTGAGAATATCCAGCCAGACACAAATGCGGCTCATTGGCCAGATGATGTGTGACAACCATT
Organism: Podarcis siculus; assembly: GCA_034642415.1. NCBI lineage: Eukaryota > Metazoa > Chordata > Lepidosauria > Squamata > Lacertidae > Podarcis > Podarcis siculus. The sequence continues at coordinate 7,811,230 of JAXCMG010000044.1, read as the reverse complement.
ATTTGCAGCCCTCGAGAGGCGCTGGGGAGGTATCAGGCCTGGCTGGTGACATGTGTTTGGCTTTGTTATGTCCAAGAAAATGATCAAAGGGATCGAGTGACTCCCCATGAGGAAAGGCGGCAGCATTTTTAGCTTAGGGAAAAGGCGAGTCAGAGGCAACATGCTAAGTTTACGAAAACCATGCATGGCACAGAAAACGAGTGGATAGAGGGAGGGTTTTTCTCGCTCTTTCGTAAAAGAAAGAAAGAAAGAAAGAAAGAAAGAAAGAAAGAAAGAAAGAAAGAAAGAAAGAAAGAAA
>JAXCMG010000044.1:7792333-7810922 GCA_034642415.1 Podarcis siculus | reverse complement strand
AAAGAAAGAAAGAAAGAAAGAAAGAAAGAAAGAAAGAAAGAAAGAAAAAGAAAGAAATTCCCACAGGAATTTAATAATAAATAAATAATATCCTTGGAAATCTGCACTTCTCCATATTTTGCAACATAGTTCTCCAACCAAATAATGCAAAAAAAAAAACATGCATATTTGGGGCGGCACAAAGCCGTCATAAAAATGCACATTATTATTATCGAAAATAGCATACAAGAAACCATTGTATCGGGCAAAGCTGCTTGCAGAGAATGTGGATAATAGAAGAACCGTACACTAAAATCTTGGTGATTTTTTTAAAAATTGCAAACATTCCAAAATCTGGGGAACTGTATTTAAACTGGCGGTGGAGGGGGGGGGGAGGGATAGAAACTCAGGGTCATATCCAATGCTGAATGTAAGAAGAGCCCTGCTTGATCAGGTTGACAGGATATCTAGTTCTCTAGCATTCTGTTCTCACAGTGGCCTTCCAAGTGCCCGTGAGAAACCTGCACCTCCCATCCCCTCCATGAATCTGTCCAATCATCTCTTAAGTTGGTGGCCATCACTGCCTCCTGTGGCAATGAGTTCCACAGTTTAACTGTGTGCTCATTTTCTTCTATCTGTCCTGAATCTCCCACCATTTGGCTTCACTGGGGGCCCAACAAGTTCCCGTGTGATGAGAGAGCGAGAAAAGCTTCCCTGCTTTCCGCAGGCCACACATCATTTTATAATTATGAAACGGTGCATGCTGCCATTAAACTCACACAGACTTTTCTGCCTGCGCAGTGGAACCTCTCCTCACTCCCTCAAGCACCCTCAAAATCTTCTCCAGACAGTTGAGGATTTGGGGCGGAGAAGAGGGGGAACTCTCACGGCGTGAGTGGAATTTTCCTTGTGCAGTGTTGGTCTCCAAAACCGAGAGACTCGCCCCTATTTAAGCCCATTCTAGCAAGTACAGTGGAACCTCTGGTTGTGAACGGGATCCGTTCCACAGGCCCGTTTGCAACATGAATCCCGCAACCTGAAGCGCCATATCTGCGCAGGTGCATGGCGCGATTTGGTGCTTGTGCGCATGTGCAAAGCGTGATTTAGTGTGTGATAGGAATTTTTAGGTCTTAGATATACAGTGGTACTTCGGGTTAAGTACTTAATTCGTTCCGGAGGTCCGAGATACCACTGTATGTTAAATGTTCATAAGTGTACCAACCAAGCACGTACATGGATCAGCACAGTAAGACCGACCTGGAACCATTTTGATTCCCAAACTGACCAAAAGGGGAAAAGGGCAGATTTTTGTTTACAACAAGTGCTCATGCGCGAGCGGCGAAACCCGGAAGTAACCCTTTCCGGTACAGTTGTACCTCGGGTTACATACGCTTCAGGTTACAGATGCTTCAGTTTACAGACTCCGCTAACCCAGAAATTGTACCTCAGGTTAAGAACTTTGCTTCAGGATGAAAACAGAAATTGTGCTCCGGCGGTGCGGCGGCAGCGGGAGGCCCCATTAGCTAAAGTGGTGCCTCAGGTTAAGAACAGTTTCAGGTTAAGAACGGACCTCCAGAATGAATTAAGTTCTTAACCTGAGGTACCACTGTACTTCCGGGTCACCGCGGGATGCAACCTGAAAAAACGTAACATTAAGCAAACGTAGGCGCTGTGGGTTAAACCACAGAGCCTAGGGCTTGCCAATCAGAAGGTTGGCTGTTCAAATCCCCGTGACGGGGTGAGCTCCCATTGCTCGGTCCCTGCTCCTGCCAACCTAGCAGTTCGAAAGCACGTCAAAGTGCAAGTAGATAAATAGGTACCGCTCTGGCAGGAAGGTAAACGGCATTTCCGTGCGCTGCTCTGATTCACCAGAAGCAGCTTAGTCATGCTGGCCACATGACCCGGAAGCTGTACGCCAGCTCCCTCGGCCTATAGAGCGAGATGAGCGCGCAACCCCAGAGTCGGTCGCGGCTGGACCTAATGGTCAGGGGCCCCTTTACCTTTACCTTTAACATGAGGTATGACTGTAGCTTTATTCAACAGGCAGCTTTCCCCATCACGGAGACAAATGGAAGCTTGAGAAAGCATCCCCTGCTAAAATAATCCCTGCGATAGGCAAAAGAACGAGGAGGAAATAGCAGGGGCCTCAAGGCACCTGTGCGTGAGAACTGCCGCAGGGCACTGTGACGTCGCTGTCCCGTCCCATCCAGCTGGCGCTGAGGCATGCCCGTGGGACTTTGCTCCCTGAGCAAATCCAGACCTCTATGGTTGTGGCAACTTTTCTTCCACGCTCTCTCCAAACAGTGGGGCCCCCGCCAGGCTGACTCTCTTGGAAAGCGATGAGGCTGCACTTTCGGAAAGAGACTTTGTGTTTTGCTTGGGGTTGGCTGGTCACTGATGCAGCTGGTGTTTCGGGGAGATTGCGCAACACGGGCAGAAAACCTGAGCTAGGAATCGGGGGGGTTGGCGGGGGAGATATGTCTTCTTTTTAAAAAGGTCCAAAGGACAAGAAATTGCTTATTTAAAAGTAATAATGGTGATGATTATTTAAAACACACACACACTCACAAATTAAAAAGCAGGAAAGTATCCTGTACCGTTCTAATACGAAAGCTTCAATTCATCATCTGCATTTAATCAACTGATGACGACTTCTTTGTTTTTTGACAGAAAAACACTATTATCCTGATTTGCTTCGAGGTGGATGGTTCATGTTGGGCTTCAATGCTTTGTTTTAGTTCTGTTGTTGTTTAAATGGGCTTTGTGACTTTTTTATTTTGTAAACTACCTTGATAAATGCATTTATCATTAATTAGGACTTGCCGATCAGAAGGTCGGCGGTTCGAATCCCCACGATGGGGTGAGCTCCTATTGTTTGGTCTCAGCTCCTGCCCACCTAGCAGTTCGAAAACATGTCAAGTGCAAGTAGATAAATAGATACCACTCCAGCGGGAAGGTAAACGGCATTTCCATGCGCTGCTCTGGTTCGCCAGAAGCAACTTAGTCATGCTGGCCACATGACCTGGAAGCTGTCTGCTGTCAAACGGCGGCTCCCTCAGCCAATAAAGCGAGATGAGCGCCATAACCCCAGAGTCGTCCGCAACTGGACCTAAAGGTCAGGGGTACCTTTATCTTTACCTAATTGATTAAAATGAATGGAGAATCTCATGACCAGTTCTGGTATGTTATGCATTTTAGATTAGCAATCTGGCCCTCTGTATGATAACATACCCTCCAACATTTCCCCGATGAAAATAGGGACGTTCCATTCCATAATGATAATTTTACTATTTATACCCCCCTACATCTCACTGGGTTGCCCCAGCCACTCTGGGCAGCTTCCAACATACTGTATTTTTTGCTCCATAAGACGCACCAGACCATAAGACGCACCTAGTTTTCGGAAGAAGAAAACAAGGGGGGGGGGATTCTGAATCCCATAAGCCAGGACAGCTTCGCTGCGATCCCGCTGGCTGTCTTGGCTTCTGGCTTAGCCGCGTGCAGCCTCTCCAGGGCAAGGGGACCCTTCATCCCATGCCCGGGAGAGGCTGCGCGCGGCTAAGGCTCCCCCAAGAGCCGTGCTCCCTTTAAAGAGCATGTGGAGTGTTTGTGCTTGGGGGCTTTTCCACACGGCTCTTTAAAGGGAGCGCTGAGCAGAGCCTCCCGCCTGCGTCCGCTCCATAAGACGCACACACATTTCCCCTTACTTTTTAGGAGGGGAAATGTGCGTCTTATGGAGCGAAAAATACGGTATATAAAAATATAATAAAACAGTAAACATTTTAAAAAGCCTTCCCTATACAGGATTGCCTTCAGACAGCTCAGGGATTGGATATCTCTGTACCCCCCCAACATTTATCCAATGAAAATAGGGACGTCCTAAGGAAAAGTGGGACATTCTGGGATGAAATCAGAAACCGGGACGGCTTCTCTAAATCAGGGACGTCCCTGGAAAATAGGGACACTTGGAGGGTCTGCAATAAGGCCTGATTCACAAATAATATAGTGGTCCATCTATTGCGGGACGCGGCTGGCGCTGTGGGTAAAAGCCTCAGCTCCTAGGGCTTGCCGATCGAAAGGTCGGCGGTTCGAATCCCCGCGGCGGGGTGCGCTCCCGTTGCTCGGTCCCAGCGCCTGCCAACCTAGCAGTTCGAAAGCACCCCCGGGTGCAAGTAGATAAATAGGGACCGCTTTCTAGCGGGAAGGTAAACGGCGTTTCCGTGTGCGGCTCTGGCTCGCCAGAGCAGCGATGTCACGCTGGCCACGTGACCCGGAAGTGTCTCCGGACAGGGCTGGCCCCCGGCCTCTTGAGTGAGATGGGCGCACCAACCCCAGAGTCTGTCAAGACTGGCCCGTACGGGCAGGGGTACCTTTACCTTTACCTTACCATCTATTGCTTGAGCTCCCTGTCTTGATGAGAGGGTTCTGGGTGGCTGCATACATGTGCAATACTAGTCAGTGTTTTACCACTAAGTGGTACGAACAGGAAAGAACCATATAATTTGTGGATAGCCCACATTTCCAAAATATTATAGCATGCCTAAAGCTCTGTATACACTAACTCGTTTGTAACACAAAATGTAGTTTCCCTCTCAATCTGGAATTGTCCTTGCACATTTTCAGCATGCTGCTGTCAATCTAGATTAGTTCTAGATCCTGTCACCCACCCAAATGTGTGTAGTTACTGGAAACACATTTGAAAACCCTCCCTTTGATTAAGTTATTTATGTCCCTTCCTCCCTGCACATGCTCCAGCTGAAGGAAGAAGAAGAAGAAGAAGAAGAAGAAGAAGAAGAAGAAGAAGGAGAAGGAGAAGGAGAAGGAGAAGGAGAAGGAGAAGGAGAAGGAGAAGGAGAAGGAGAAGGAGAAGAGGAGTTTTGATTTGATATTCCACTTTATCACTACCCGGAGGAGTCTCACCAGCTGGGACGCGGCTGGCGCTGTGGGCTAAACCACAGAGCCTAGGTCTTGCCGATCAGAAGGTCGGCGGTTCGATTCCCCGCGACGGGGTGTGCTCCCATTGCTCGGTCCCAGCTCCTGCCAACCTAGCAGTTCAAAAGCGCGTCAAAGTGCAAGTAGATAAATAGGTACCACTCCGGCGGGAAGGTAAACGGCATTTCCATGCGTTGCTCTGGTTCACCAGAAGCGACTTAGTCATGCTGGCCACATGACCCGGAAGCTGTACGCCGGCTCCCTCGGCCAATAAAGCGAGATGAGTGCCACAACCCCAGAGTCAGCCACGACTGGACCTAATGGTCAGGGGTCCCTTTACCTTTACCTAAGGAGTCTCAAAGCGGCTAACATTCTCCTTTCCCTTCCTCCCCCACAACAAACACTCTGTGAGGTGAGTGAGGCTGAGAGACTTCAGAGAAGTGTGACTGGCCCAAGGTCACCCAGCAGCTGCATGTGGAGGAGCGGGGAAGCGAACCCCATTCACCAGATTACGAATCCACTGCTCTTAACCACTACACCACACTGGCGTAGGGTGACTGCGATCTTGGACATATGCGATCTTGGACTCATGGGATCATGGGGGTGAATGAACGCCCCATTTCTGGGACCGCCCACTCAGTGCATAGTTAAACTATGGAACTCACTGCCACAGGAATCAGTGGTGACCACCAGCTTCACGGAGGAGAAAGCTACAGATGGCTGCTAGGCACAATGGCTATGCTCTGCCCCCACTGTCTTGGCAGTAGTGTTTCTGCATATCAGTTGCTGGAAATCCCAGAAGGGGAGAGGGCTCTTTTGCTTGAGAGTCCCCCCCAGGCATCTGCGTCACTGCTTTGAGAACAGGATGGGGCCACCAGCCTTATCTAGCAGGACTCTTCTGATACTCTTATCTGTTTTAATCTCTTTTCAAATGGACTGCGCTATGTGGCAATGCAGAATCAATCTGCAATAAGCTTTTATTCTCAGAATGAAGCCAGTTTCTATCACAGAATTGTAGGGTTGGAAGGGATCTCCAGGTGCCATCTAGTCCAACCCTACGCAATGCAGGAATCACAGCTAAATAATCCCCCTTGTTATATATCATTGTGGTATTTTGCCTGCAAGTGCTAGAGCTCCAAAATAGCTTAGAAATGTTTTGTCGATCGCTTAGAAGGCTGTTCTGCTCTACAAAGTGGGTCTTTTCCCCACCTCAACTCTGCTCACCCCTTTGCTGAAGTTGCCTTAAAAACCTTTACAGATCTCTCTTTCTCTGGGGTTGTTTTCCTGTCTTGACCTCAGAAGTCTCCTTGCCCTCCCCCCCAAAAAAGGTCAGACTATTATTTCTAGAGTTAGGACCCAAGAAGCACTTTCCAGGGGCAAAAATTAGGCAATAGATCTAGACTGTGTGTACAATTGATTCTAGAATAAAACGTGGTGTGTGTGTGTGTGTGTGAGTGTGTGTGTGTGAAGATTAAGGACTGCAGTGCAAGAAAGAAGAAAAAATTTCCACCAGAGAAAGGGTGTGGGAGAGTTGAGTTTCTCAACAAAAACAAAGGATTTCTTAACCAGGGCTGTTTATCTAAAAAATGTGGACCTCGAGATAAAATAAATCCTAAAAGATCCCAGGAGGGGGTTACTGTCGTTCAGCATTTTGTTACTGGGAAGGGGAAAGGAAGGAGGCTTGCATCTCCGAACAAACATTTTGCAATGAACGCAAATAACCCCTCCAGGCTCCTCCTCTCCTCCCGGGCCGGATGAGTGGGGTTGCCAGGTCAAAAACTGGGGAGAAAAGGGACATTGTGGAACGGGACTGTTTGTTCCACAGAGCTGTATAGGTTAGAGACAAAAGGGCTGTTAAAGAGGGATGTGTGATGCTGTGGTGAATAAGACACAAATAAGGGCCTGCTTTAAAATAATGGGAGATTTCTGGGGGTACATGCTAGAACAGGGGTCAGCAAACTTTTTCAGCAGGGGGCCAGTCCACTGTCCCTCAGACCTTGTGGGGGGGGGGAGAATGAATTCCTATGCCCCAAAAATAACCCAGAGATGCATTTTAAATAAAATGACACATTCTACTCATGTAAAAACACCAGGCAGGCCCCACAAATAACCCAGAGAAGCATTTTAAATAAAAGGGCACATTCTACTCATGTAAAAACACACTGATTCCCGGGCCAGATTTAGAAGGCAATTGGGTTGGATCCAGCCCCTGGGCCTCAGTTTGCCTGCCCATGTGCTAGAAGCTTCTACCACCACTGACATCTGTGGGGAAGGCTTCAAACTTTAAGACTCCTCAGGCATTATGGCCTGTGTAAGACCCCCAATATCTGTTCTGGGAAACAGATGGAGGCAGAGAGAGAGAGAGAGAGAGAGAGAGAGAGAGAGAGAGAGAGAAGGGAAGTGAGAGATGGAAGTTTTCAGAAAACATCCCAGGATTGCCCCACAGATTCTGGGAGCTTTCAGTTCTCTCAGCTTCTCAACCTTCCAAATCTTTAATTCACAATTAAAGATTATCATCCCCCCTCCGCAATTCTTTAATTCCACAGCTCTGTAGCAATCTGCAAGTTTTGTTTTTTAAAAGTCTCATGAAAATTCTCCAGCATTTTAGTGCAAATTTCGCCCAATCGACACATATTCACGTGCCGTTTTGATGAGTACTGTAGACACGCTTTGGGGAAGCAGTTTCGCCTAACGCAATGCATGTTTGCATGTCACTCTCATGAATATACATGTCCATATGCATGCTTAACCCAGACTGATGCATTTCTGTTGTCACTGCCAGGCTGGAGAGCAGTATGACAAAATTCAGAAAAGTCTGAATTTTGAGAGGCGGCTGTGTTCTAGTTCATGTGTTGTTTCGGAAATCGCAAATTAGGCAAGTTTGACTTTAAATTGAATCGGGTTTCTCCCCCACCCCTGCCCAGGGAAGGGGATGACGTCCTGTGCAACCTACAAACTTGTTGTACTGCCTGCCTCATGAGGACTAGGATGGTGGCTCTGAGTCTTGGAAGAATGGGACTGAGAACAGCTCTGCACCTTGACACCTGCCCTGTTCTGCCGACTTCCAGAAGAGCCAAGGAAGAAGAGCAAGAAGGGAGATTCTGCTTCAGAAAATAGAATTAACATGCTGTATAAACCAATTTGTCATGAGTAGAGAAGCTTGAGAAAGACGGTGTTTGTGAATTCCTGCACAATATTTTCTGACCTGCACCTCTCAGACTAATGTGTGGCACATATTTTAGCGATCCACTGGACTTCATACTTTTCCTGTACTGCAATGCAATTCTTGGCTGTTTGAAGGCATCAGAATTTTTAAAAATGCATGCATTTAGAGAAAACACACATTTAAATGTGTTGGGGGAGGGGGAGAGGAGGGATGGGTAAAAACATACAAAAGTCACCAATGCCTTCATTTCCCCAAATCCTGGATGGTCACTGCCAGTCAGAGTAGGCCATATTGAGCAAGATGGACCAATGGTCTAACTCAGTAGGAGACAGCTTTCTGTGTTGCAGCGGGAAACACACAATGTGAGAATATACCCCTGAAGTATAGAAACCAACTCTTTGTGTTCAGGGCTATGTATTCTCACTTGCTTCATCAGCCTATCTGCTCTCTGTCTTTAGGAAGGTCTTCAAGGCAGTTAACAAATCTCAGTAGCACAGCAAAGATCATCACTATCTATCTGATCGTTAAAATTGAAGGTAGCAGGGATTAGACCCAGGACGTTCTGCTTGCAAAACATGAGCTTTCTGACTGAGCAAAGGAGCCTCCTTTTTGAGTCTCACCGCTCACATCATATGCATGTTGCTGACCCAAAGAACATGAGAAGAGCCTGCAGGATCAGGCCAATGGATGGCATATCACAGGGGCCACTCAGATACCTGTGGGAAACTTGCAAGCACAAGAGCCGTCTCCCCTCCGGCAGTTTCCAGAAACATTACTGTCTTCGACTGCAGAGGCAGAACATAGCTATTATGTCTAGTAGCCATTGAATGACCTTATCTTCCTCAGATTTGTCCATTCCTCTTTTGAAGCCTTCCAAATTGTGGTGGCCTCGAGGCTATCTCAGAAGGTTTTGGACTCTCTTTCCTTCCTTAGAGGTTAGAGACAGACGACGACCTTTGAAAATGTAAATTCCAAATCTGACACCTTCAGGAAGCCCCACAGACTGAGTGTTTTGAGAATCAGGCGCAAGTGCTTCCATGTGTGAACTTAAAAACTGGGGGGAAATATGACTTGAGAGACCATGATCTCTTCTCAGCAGTGGCGCCCGCCCTGTGGAACGCCCTCCCACCAGATGTCAAAGAGAACAACAACCACCAGACTTTTAGAAGACATCTGAAGGCAGCCCTCTTTAGGGAAGCTTTTAATGTTTGATGTATTACTGTATTTTAATATTTTGTTGGAAGCCGCCCAGAGTGGCTGGGGAAGCCCAGCCAGATGGGCGGGGTATAAATAATAAATTATTATTATTATTCATAGAATCGTAGAGCTGGGAAGGACCCTTTAGGATCATTTACTCCAACCCCCTGAAACGCAGGAATATGGAGCTATCCCACAGGGGAATCGAACCTGCAACCTTCGTGTTATCAGCACCATGCTCTAACCAGCTGAGCTATCCTTTAACTGTGCCTCAGGGCTATTTATCCTTCCAGATCACGAAAGCATCTTAGAGGCAAAACCCTATCCGGGAAGCCTCAAGAAGAGAGGCTGGCCTCTTCTTTTCCCCAGTCTTTTTGCAAACCGCTCAGGCAGACCAAAAGTACAAGCAAACTGGGCTGCGTGGAAGGTGGTTCCTTCTCTCTCCCCCACCCCCAACTTCCCAGTGACTTTAAAGTTTGAGGAAATGGGATTGTGCACGCACACACACACACTTGCCTTCATTTCTTACAGCATCCCTGGCTGCGGTTTAAATTCCTGGGAGGGATGGAGCAACCTCCCAATTGCGGAGGGGAGGAGAAAGAGCAGCAAGGCTCAGGTTGCTGCCCTCCGAGGGGCGGATATTGGAGGCAGGGTGCTAGGTTTATAGGGAGCAGCTGCAGCAGCTGGGAAGGAATTCTGATTTCACCTTGGATTCTCGTCTCCACTCCCAGCTGCAAGTAAGTGGAAAAATAGAAATGGATTCAGTTGGCATGTGGGGAAAGGGGAATTCAAACGGAGTGACTAAATTAGAGTCAAGTTATTATTATTATTATTATTTCAAAATCTAGACGTGGCAAGTTAACGCAGAGCCCCTGGCGATGGCATCTTAAATGAGAAGTGTGCGAAGATGGAGCACTTTCTCTCTGTGTGTGGCCTGCGTCTTTAACAGCGGGAATTTACTGCACAGAAATTCAGCAGGGAAAGCTGTTGCTTGTGCTGCAACTCCATGCCAGGGAGAGCTTCACCTGTGAAATGACTGCCTGCTTCTAAAAAACAACAACAGAGCCTTTTTTTTAAAAAAAATGAAGCAAATCTAAGAACATGAGACCGAGCAAAATGCAGGATTGGGGAGTGGTGTGGGGGCAAACAGACAGGACTACAGACTCAGAAGAGGGGAGCAAGGTTCAGAAAGTTTAGTGAGCAGAGGGAGGTGGCAATGAAGTGCAACCCTAAGAGAGCTTTTTGCCTCATTTTTCCAAGATGTTGATTTAGCTTTTGCCACTAACAGAGGGTTGCAGTTTCCTAGCTGTGGTAGAACACCTGATTTGCATGCATAAAATCCCAGGTTTGACCCATGGCCTCTCCAGGTGGGTCTCCAGGCTACAACCCTAGAAAGCAGCTGCCAGCCAGAGTATGCAATACTGAACCACTGGTATAAAAGGATCTCCCTGTGTTTTTATGCCTTTAACAGCTGCGTGAAGGATGTGAAGCTTTGACATGCCCCCTCCCCAAAATCGCTGTCGGAAGCTCTTCTAAATCAAGAGCAGACAGCCATGCAAGCGACTCAAATTTATTATCACACGGCTGCATTGACCCTGCCTTTCCTCCTTCCTTAATGGAGTGTTCATGCCATCATGAGTTTCATACCAGGCAGAAATTCAGCCGGTGAAGGATCCTCCCATAACTGCGTTGCTATGCTGGGGGGGGGGGGAGCTTTGCCTGTCAGCTGGTGAGCTGTGAAACGCACCGGTGCCTTTTCAGGTGACAGGTGGCAATCGTCTGTCGCCGTCCTTCAAGAGAGGAGGCAGAACATCATTCCATTTCTGGGTGGAGGTGGGGAATCAGAGGCAGGACGGCAGGGCAGTGAAGAAGCACATGAGGGGGGGAGCCATTTGCAGTGTTGTTGAGAATTTTACAATGTGTATTGAACCTGGTAAAGGTGCGGAAGATTTCTGCTGCAAGGGTTGCCAACTCTCTCTTCTTTTAAACCAGTCCCTGCTCCTGCACCTCTTACGGTGCTTCCAGACTGTTGCTAGTTCTGGGTGGGGTTTGATTGCGTACCAGGAAACTCAGACTGCACGACTGAAGTTAATCTCATGCAACAAACCCACTTCTCAAAACTGGACTTCTTGCTGGAAGGAAAGTAATGGGGAAAGCCCTGGGAAATGAGAGGTGATATAGCTGGCTGGATGCAATGTCATCTGACCTCCCTGCAGGGAAATCAGAATGAACGCACAATGAACAGCTGATGGCATCAAAGCTCCTCACAAATTTTGTGAGAACAGGTCAGGATTTCTTAGTCATGTGGAAGCAACCTTAGGCACAGACATCAGGCAGCACATGAGTGTTTCAACAACATTGTCACCGTTATTAACCAGTTCCACCTATATATGCCCTTGTTTTCTTCCTTCCTTTTTTCCTCCAGGAACTCTAAGACCCTCCAACACCATGCAGCTTGCGGTTTCTGTTGCAGTGGTTCTCATGGCTTTGTTTGCTGTGACAGGTAGGAGCCGAAAACCTTTTCTTAGCTCATTATGCAGCGCCACCAACGCGACTGGAACAGGCTAGACAGCATCTATTCCCTTCCACTGGGTAATTTGGAAACTCTAGTTGCGCAGGTTTGGCAAAGGATCCTTTCCACACCTTCCTGCTCCTGGACACACACACACCCCGGGCCCAAAATAAGCCCCTCCCTCTGACAGCTCTTCCCATTTGACATGTCTGTGCAAATCCTATCACTGCAGCTGGGCAACATACGTAATTTTTTCGCTCTCATATGAAAGCACCAACATTTGGCTTCCCATCAGTGCCGGGTTTGGATCTGCAGCTGGCCAAGATTTTGGGCAGGATTTGCGTTAGGCATTGATGTTCAGTGGGTGTGAGGCTTGGAAGCAACAGAGGCTTAAAAATAAGATTTTTGGGAAGAAGAAAAAAATAAGAGGGGGAGGTGGGCTGGACGTGGTCTGGAGAGTGTTAGCAAAGTCACTTATATAATGAGAAAAGACTTGGTAAAAGTTTACTGAGGAAAACAGAACAAAACAATGTAATTTGAGGAGAAAGAACTAGAGAGAGGGGGTTTGTGGGGGGGGGGGTTCTTAGTTCAGGCCTTGTGCAGGGCAGGAAGACATTCAGCCGAACATACGAGGAAAACTCCAGAACTTCACAGCCAATCACAGCATGTGCTACCTCAGCAAAGAGCATGCCACTAAGTTTAGTTGCTAAGCAACACCTCCACCAGTTCCTTTTTTGGCTTGCTTGCTAAGGTCAGAATTAACCCTTAAGTCGCAAACTGAACGATCCCTGCTGTTGCACGTATCTAACAGATAGCAGGAGGAACCTTAGAGATCGCAGGTTTAAAGGAATCAAAACCATTTCCCATTTTGGAGTTTTGTGGTGTGCACTTTATGAGAGGAATCCTGTTTGTTTCATGAATCAAAACACAGAGGCTGCAATCCAATCTCCCCCTTACACTCGACTGTCGTGGGTTTAGAAAGAGCAGAGGGGTCCCCAGTCTCACTTCTCTGTGTGTCTGGGGTACCACCCTGTCCACCCCAGCTTCCATTCTGGCTGAGCACAAAACAGCAGCTCTTCCAGGCTCCTTTAGCTGGTACTTCTTGCCTCAAATCTAGAATGCAGAGCCATAACCAGGTAGACTGCCCCACCTGCTGGATGCTCTTCCAGAGGAGAAAACTAGACCACAGAGGTAGCAGCCATAGCCCACCACTTTGCTTCTCTTGGGGTAATACAGCAGCCCCATGGCCCAACGCCAAAGGCTAATGGTTTAATGGTTGAAACCTTAACCCTGTTTAAGAGTTTGGGAGAGCTCAGGCTCCGCCTCTTGTCTCCTTCTCAGCACTTTGACATGAATGAGCCTCCCTTCCTTTGTCAGCCTTAACCATGGCTCAGCTTTACATCTGCGCTGGCTGTAACCAAGGTTGGGGCTTCCTAGCGCTACATGTTGTCTCAGTCGATTGCATGTTCTATCTCTCCCCCCCCCCCTTCCTTGTGGTTATTTTCCATGTTTGCCCACATCAAATGCAGGTGTTCATTCCCCAATCTCTGCATCTTAAAAAGAAATAGAGGGAGCATCTCTCTTTAATGCTACAGTGGCTCAGAGTTGTAGGTGCACATGTATGTTTTGCCACTATAGAAGCAATTGCTTCACCTCCACAGTCCAGGTTGCCTTTTCATATTTCTGTTTTGTCCTTTACATTCCTCTCTCCCTTTGCTTACTGTTCCCATTGGTCGCGGATTTTAAAGTGGCTTTTGAAGTAGGGCATGGAAATTAAAAAGTGTGTTTTTTACTATGTGGGCAGGAGACATTCTTCCTTACTTTTTAATGTAGGTATCTTTATGTATCCTTTTGTTGTGTGGGGGGTGGGGCAGGAATCTGCCTTTCATTATTATGCAAAAAAGGAAAAAGTTCAATTGGCTGTAATTTGCATTTTACGCCAGACTTCTTCATAATAGGTTGGAGTCATATAATTGGAAATATATGAATATTTTGTCTGATAGCTGACTGTGTAAGTGGCACGAGAGAGTTCAATCTCTCTGTTATCACCTGTTCAGCTATTAGTAAGGTTTCAGATACTATAGCACTGGCGAGAATCAAAATTTATATGGAAATTGTTGAAAGTTAAGAACATGAATACTAGCAATATATCACAGCTTCTATAGCCTACATATAGTAGGGGTATTAAAAATGAGTGTCATCATGGCAATCCATAGTTAAAAGTAGAAGTTGGCAAATGTGTCCTCTTTTTTGCTCTTCAAAATATGGCAGTCCTAACTAACCGAGGTTAGTTTTTAGCAGTTTTGCAAACCCTGGTTCAATTGAAACTTGGTTCAACCATGAATAGTTGAAACCACGCAATCTAATTACACGTAAGATGTGATTGTGCCATACTAACCAAGGTTAGCTTTTGGAAGTTTTGCATAACCCTGGTTCACTTGAATCATTCATGTCGATGGAGATGCAACACATGGACGTGTTTATGGCCAACCAGGGAAAGAAAGGAGATGGTTGAATCAGAGAACAGCAGGAGGAAAGAGGGCAGTCGGGGCATATTGCAAAACCAGATACGTTTAGTTTCCCAGCTGTGCAATCCATTTCTCACTGTCTTTGCTGCTGTTCTCTTTGCTTTCTCTAAGCCTCCACTGAGGTTGAGCCGACAGAGCCCTCCCTGTCTCAAAGGTTCGAGAACTTCCAGCGTAATGTTCAGACTTTTATTGGCAACGCTGGAGAGAAGACCAAAACAGCTTTCCATGAGTTCCACAACAGTGAGCCGATCACCAAAGCCAGGTGAATTTCCGGTGGCTTCCTTGCAAGGCCTGAAACCCAGGGCTGTGTACGCACAGAATTCTCCCAGTCCAAAAAAAGAATTCTGGGCATTGCAGTTTGTTAATGGTTGCTGGGAATTCTAACTCTCTGAGGGATAAACTACAGTGCCCAGAATTCTTTGAGGGAAAGGGTGCGCGTCAAAAGTGCCTCAGAGCCATAGTGTGGGCAAAACTTCAGAGGGGGCAACTGCTGAGACGCATGAAGCAGAGTTTTGTGTGCCACAGAACCTGCCCTGAGCCCCCTAGCCTAGCAAAATATCTCACCTAAACTACTTAGAAAGTGGGATGGGATAAAAAGAAGCTCCAACCACAACAAAGTCAGGCTCCTCGATGAATCTGAGTGATGGCTTTTCACCGATTCTCATTAAGGCCCAGAAGGAATCCGAAAGCTCCTGTGAGTTGTAGCTTAGTGGCTCTGCGTGCAAAAGGTTTGACACCTGGCATTTCCAGAGAAAGGCTGGGAATGGCCACTGTCTGAAGCCCCGGAGAACTTCTGCCAGTCAGAGTAGACCATATTGAGCTAGATGGATGGAGCTAGATTCAAGCTAAGTATAAGGCGGGTTCTTATATTTTCAGAGTGCAAAGTTGGGCTCCAACTAGATTCTGGCTAGATTGGCTAGAAGGCATCAGGCCCTGCATTTCTGCAGGGGGGGGGGGGTTGTTGCAAAGAAAAAGGGGCTGCTGTGGAAGCAAGGATCTGTAGAGACCAACATCTTTCCCCAATCTCCACGGGTATTCAAGAGAAATAACAGTTCCTCCAGCCACCAGTAGATGGAGAGGGCAGAACGGGACAGAACACTGCAAGGGCGAAAAGGCACTGTCCCCAGTCACTGCCCCTTTGCCATCGCAGCCAGAAATTCGTTTCAGACACTCTTGGGGACTGGTGGCGATGTAGGTGCTCCCCGCCAGGCCCCCTCACCCCCAAAATGCCTCCCCCTGAAGAAGGACCCCACTCACCTCTGAGCATGGTTGAGAAGGCAGAGGGCCTTTTTGGTAGTGGCGCCCGCCCTGTGGAACACCCTCCCATCAGATGTCAAAGAGATAAACAACTACCTGACATTCAGAAGACATCTTAAGGCAGCCCTGTTTAGGGAAGTTTTTAGTGTGTGACATCTTAGTGTATTTTTGGTCTTTGTGGAAGCAGCCCAGAGTGGCTGGGGAAACCCAGCCAGATGGGCGGGGTACAAATAATAAATTATTATTATTATTATTATTATTATTATTATTATTATTATTATTATAGAAGGGGGCAAGGCAGACGTCAGGAGGCTGCCGCCGCCATTGCATTATTTAAATACTTTATTGTCACTTGTACAACTTGTATACAGTGAGATTACACAAGCACCCGCCACTCAGCTCTCTTAGTCTTAATTCCCCTCGTTTACTGACGCACATCCACCAAACCTGAAAGTCAGTTGCTCTGTTGTTATCTTTTCATTCAGCAGCCTAACAGCCCACAGATAGAAGCTGTTCTTTACCCTGTTGGTGTGACTAATCATGCTTCTATATCTTCTCCCCGAGGGCAGGAGATCAAGAAAGTGCCGGCCAGGGTGTGAATCATCCCTGAGAATTTTCCTCACTTATTTTCCTCATTAGAGGGGGCAGAGCTGTTTAACAGCCAATTGGGGGAAGGGGGAGAGGAGGAGGGGTAGTGGGGGAAGTGGGAGGGTGCCCACCTTGAGCAAGAGCTGTGTCTTGCACAGACCCTGGCGAGGCGGCAGGGCTCCTTCACTGTTGCCTTTCCATTGGCAGGAACTGGCTCTCTGAAAGATTCCAGCAGGTGAAGGACAAAGTCAAGGCGACGTTTTCCAGCGACGAATCTGCCTGAATCCACCCCTTCCCCCACCATCGCACACCTCTGATTGGAAGGGAGATCTACATATGACTCTCCACCGCCAGCAGGTTGCAGTGGAGGAACGTCTATTTCTCTCCAGTTGCAGGAAAATCTGGGAGGAGGAGGCAGGGCTGCATGGCCACACCTCTCCTCGGCTCCTGCATTTTCTATATTTTTGTTATGCATTTATTGGAATCATTTATTACCCTCAAATAAACCGAAGATTCCTCGCTCTGTAATCTCAATTGTTATTGCAATGGTTATCTGTTTATTGGTTTTCTTCCAAAGATTTCATCGTGGGGCAGGAAGAATTGTGATTTGGGTTCCTTTCCCCTTCCCAAGTTCTCAAGCAATTTCCTGAAGTTGCCCCACCAGCAAAACTATTTCTTTCTCTCTTCTCCCCTCCCGCAAGGTATTTCATGTGAGTTCAAATTTTCACACGGTCAGACTCCGAAGTTGTTTGAGCTTCAAAGGATATGCCCCATCCTCTTCTCTCACAAAACAACTTTGAAAGTCGCAGTAGTGAATTTTCAGATTGCATCGGAGACCATGTGTGCATGTATGTTAGAGAAACAGAGTGAGGTTGGACTAACCGTTTAAAAGTTGACAAAAGTACAAAATCCAGCCTTTCCCCCAGATCCCTGAAACAGAGATGGGAGAGAAATTTGATTCACTTTGCATTTAAAAGTGAACTTGCCTAATTCACACTTTGCAAAACAATACACAGAACCATAGAGTCATCTAGCCAATCCCTGTAGATGCAGGAATGAACCGAAACACAGCCATCCCTCAAAATGCACATTTCTTTGAACTTTGTTGTTGTGTTAGGAATTCCCCAGTGCATCCAAGCAAGGGTGGAAGACACAGCTTTGATTTCAATCCGCTTCCTCTGCAGAGGGAAAAATGCTCTGCTTTTAATTTTTCCTTCTGCAGAGACTGCAAAGGGTTTCCCATTAGTCCTAATCCTAATCAAGAGCTAACCTCTTCTGAAGGTGCACTCCTAATGCCAAGCATCTTCAAAGAAGGTTGCTGCAACTGCCAATCACCTGGTCGTCACTTAGAGCAACCTGCTCCTGAACCCAGGTCTGTGTATAAGCACTATACCTTTAAAGCACATTTGCTGAGAGTTGTAACCCTGTGAGGAGTAAACTACTGCACCCACAATTCTTTGAGGCAAAGACTGTACTTTCAACGTGTTTGAAGTCTAGTATGTACACAGCCTCAAATAGGCGTCATTTGCCTGGTGTCATTGTGACATCAGGTGATGGACAGGTGAATGGTCCCACCCACTTTTCCAAGTTGGACTTTGGAGGGTGGTGGGATTGTTGGATCAATCCATCAACCTCTGATGGATGATTTAGAACAGGCATCCCCAACCTCAGCCCTCCAGATGTTTTGGGACTACAACTCCCATCATCCCTAGCTAACAGGACCAGCGGTCAGGAATGGTGGAAATTGTAGTCCCAAAACAGCTGGAGGGCCGAATTCCCACAGAAAATGTCCTTGGATAGACAAAACAATCTCAGCCTTCTGCTGCTTCTTGAATCTCTTCTCTGCTCTTCTCTGTTTCTGGAACAAATGATTCTCACACACAGAGAGAGAATATCCAACATAGATACCGTATTTTCGCTCGCTCCATAAGACACACCTTTTTCTTCCTAAAAAGTAAGGGGAAATGTCAGTGCATCTTATGGAGCGAATGTGTGGTCCCTGGAGCTGAATTGCCCAGGGGAGAAAAGCAGATCATGCCTTTTTTTTTGAAAGAGGGAAGTGGGTGTTGAAACAAAAGCCGCTAATCAGCAAGCGATCGGGAGGGAGATAAGGGACGCTAGCAATAAAGGAGGCCGCCTGGGAAGGGGGAGGTAAAGACAGCGAACTGTCAAGGAGAGGAGACAGGAAGACTAAAGCAACGAGGAGAGAAATTAGAAGAAAAGGAGGAGCAAAAAACTGTTCCAGCTAAGGAAAAGACACTAAGGCAAGCAAGAGGGAAGGGAGTGTTGAAAGGAAGCAGCTGATTGGCGCTAGAGATAAAGGAGGCTGCCTGGGAGGGGGGAGGTAAAAGCCCATGGATCCTTAGAATTTTTGCATTGGGTCACCCCAAATTCACCATCAGATCACATAGCATGTCCATGGCTACAGCC
>JAXCMG010000044.1:7756790-7792323 GCA_034642415.1 Podarcis siculus | reverse complement strand
ACCCCAAATTCACCATCAGATCACATAGCATGTCCATGGCTACAGCCTGCACCAAAAAAACCACGCATCCACTGTTGCTTTGGGCCGCAATGGCGCAAAAACGTGGTTACAAAGCACAGATCCACATGGATTCTCAGGATTTTTGCATTGGGCTACCCCAAACTCACCATCAAATCACATGTCTGTGGCCACTGCATGAACCACAAAAATCATACATCCACTGTTTCATCCAGAATTTTTTTTTCTTGTTTTCCTCTTCTAAAAACTAGGTGCGTCTTATGGTCAGGTGCGTCTTGTGGAGCTAGGTTAGCAGGAGCAGGGACCGAGCAACGGGAGCTCACCCCATCGCAGGGATTCGAACCGCTAACCTTCTGAGCAGCAAGCCTTAGGCCCTGTGGTTTAGACCACAGCGCCACCCGCCACCCCAGGCATAGACCTTTTTTAAGGTGGTGAGGCTGCAGGAGAGGTTCCATCTCAAGTTATTTTGTGCTGTCGCCGCATTGAACACCTCAAAGCATCTCCTCTCCGCTGTAGAAAGGAAGACACAATTTTTATCTCCATAGCAGGAGAGAGGGAAGGGCGTGTGAGGGGATTGGTGGGTGCAGAGTGGGTGCATGTCTGTGTGTGTGTACTGATGAGCACCATCAGTACCAAACCAAACTGGTTTCTTGCTTTCGTTTGCATTGCAAAGTTTATGGGGCTGTCATCTCGATCTTGGAATAAAAGTCTTTTCAACGCTCTTCAAGCCCACGTGGAATCAGGGCAACATTTCCTGACCTCCTGTGCGTCTGCTCCCCTTCTGGTTGGAAAGGGGAGATTCAGAAAAAGGGAAATGAGTAAATAACACAGACAAGCGATCGCCCACAACTGGAAGGTTGCCAACTTCTTCTTTTCTTTTTTGAAACAAAAGCTGCAGCTACAGGAATCAGGGGAAGTTCATAGTTCCCTTAACGCTGGGTGATGTTGTAAGCAAAAATTGCCTTTTCCCTTATGGGGTATCCAAGAGCCCATATAGAGTCCTTACATAGGTTCCCTATTGGTAGGAGAGAATAACAGAGGCCAACCAGAGAATATTGAGAAGCAAAGCAGCTAGTAAGCTTGATCTTTATTGATTTGCTGCAACAGGGTGCTCCCCTCACTTGCAGGAAAGGCGGAGGACCCCCAAAAGTGATGTGCAAGGGCTTATAAAGACTTTTGAAATTGCCACCCTGTAGATCAAGACCACCCCCAGAAACATCATACATACATCACAGAAGGGGTGTAACCTAAGACCACCCCCAGAAACATCATACCTACATCACAGAAAAGGTGGTCTAAACAGAAATTTGAATGTTGTTTTTCTCCTGTCCTTGTTTATCTCCTGTCTGGCAGGTTACTTGATTGGATTTCCTGGGTAGCCTGGCCAATCTTTTGTAATGATAAATACTTAGTTCCTAGGCCATGTCACATGCTCACACCCTATTCAAACACAGACATCCCCTTAAGACAGGATTTGTGAAGGAAAAGACAATGGGGAGGCTTTTCCACTTTGACCTTGCATAGAAAACATTTGCCCAGTTTAGGAATCAAAATGGCTTCAGGTCGGTCTTCCTGTGCTGATCTATTTACGTGCGGTTATGAACATTGCCATATATCTAAGACCTCAAAACTCCTATCACAGTGAAAAGCTACATTTACTCAATGTCTCGAGATCAAACTGCTGTCTGAAGCAGGAGGCTTAAATAGCTTTTCTTTTTCCTGGTCGGCTGGCAACCTTATAATAACAATAGCAATAAAATCTGAGAACAGTTGTTAATATCTGAAAAAGAAATGTGTCTGGGGTGCCTGGGAGCCACATTCATTGGAGGAGAAGGTTTTGACCCCTAAGCCCTGAAATGTGTCGCTCCCGAGGAAAGCATATTATGGCCTTTGTCAGCCTGGTGCCTTCCAGATGTTTTGGACTACAACTCCCATCAGCCCCAGCTGGTAATTGTAGTCCAAAACATCTGGAAGGCATCAGGTTGACAAAGTGGCATACTGGATGCTCTCAAGCAGCCCCTGTTGTTATACTCCCATCACATGTTCCAGGGTTGATTGATAGTACTCAGAAAGGAGCATTTATCAGGAAGCCCCACTGATGGATCTTAGTTATAAACCAGCAGTGTCTTCTCCTCCCCTCAGCCAAGTCCCCTGCCTGATGCCCAGATATTTCCTCTGAGAGGGGAGGGGGGAGGTTGGTTTTTTTGAAGCTCCTCCAGAATAAAGTTGGTTGATCAGTGACCGGGGGCAAACATTGCACAAGGCCTAAGCAAACTGTCCTTGTCTCCCCAAGCTCTGCCTGCTCATCACTTTGCATCCTTGAACAAACAGCCCTTTGGACTTGCAGCCTACCAGGCTTTGCCCATTGCTGGGGGAGGCGCTTCAAAGAAAGGTCCAGCCCGGGGCTGGGATAGAGACAGCACGGATCGTAGGATGGCCGGGTGTGGCGGGTTGGGGGGAAAGGCCTCGTTCCACTGCTTCTGGTGCAGTCAGTGCGTTCACACAACTACTTTCCACGCTGTGTATACAGTGGATGCTCGGGTTGCAAACGTGATCTGTGCGGGAAGCATGTTCGCAACCCGCAGCGGCGCGTCTGCACACACGTGGGTTGTGATTCGGCGCTTCTGCGCATGCACAAAGCGCAATTTAGCACTTCTGCGCATGCGTGACCCCCGAAACCCGGAAGTAACCTGTTATGTAGTGTAGTTTCACCCTGGGCCAACAGGGGGATACTGTATATAGTTTTCACTCAGGTCTGTAGATAGTTTTCACTCAGGTCCGCGTCAGTTATTTTAGGCGGGAACTCTGGGCTGTTGTGGTTACAATGTGACAGCCGGCTGCCTATAAAAGCAGGCCGGCTGAGCTGTTCACAGTCAGTTCTATTCCAGCTTACAAAATAAAGAGCTACTTGAAGAAATCGCTGTGCCGGCTGCTAGGTCAACCCACAACTTAACACTGGCGACGAGGATGGGCCAGATGGACATCAGAGCACAGCCAGATGCGGCCAGCCTCTGAACTGAGCTGAATCACTGAGCTGAATCACAGAGCGAAATCACTGAGCGAAATCACTGGGCAGAACCAATTCAGAGCTGAGCGTTCTGGCTAGAGCACGGTGTTCCATCCATCGCCCTTCACGCCGGCATCGGAATCATGGCTTCACTTGTGCCTCTACTGCCATTTGCGCCAGCCTCTGAATCATGGGACTCCTACCTCGCTCGGTTCGACTGCTACCTCCAAGCCAACGAGCTGACAGCAGTATCAAAGGATCGGAAGCGGGGCCTATTCCTCAGCCTCTGTGGGCCTGAGGTGTTTGAGACGGCCCGAGCATTGGTTGCGCCTGAAGCAGTCCAGGCAACACCATGGGACACGATCCAAGAGAAGCTCCGCAACCACTACGCACCAAAGCCGTCCAAGATTGCTGCCCGCCATGCGTTCTACCACCGGAACCAGGCAGAGGGGGAGTCAATCAACAACTACACCACCGCCCTGCGACAGGCTGCAATGCACTGTGAGTTCCGAGACTTAGACGATGCCCTGATGGATCGAATCGTCTGCGGGGTCCGGGACATCCATCTGCAACGGCGTCTCCTAGCCAAGCCAGACCTCACGCTACAGAAAGCCATTGAGGAGGCTGTGGCCTCAGAAGCTGCTGAACGCTCCGCCCAGGAGATCCGCAAGTCCAGCAGCCCGCATCTTGCTAGGGAGCCAGTTCCGGTGCATCATGAAGAGGCCAGCAGTGATGAGGCATCCTCCAGTGAAGACGATGACGTGCACCAGACAAAGCGGGAGCGCAGGAAGTTCCAACAGAAGTCCAAGGGCCAACCGGAATGTGCCGGCTGCGGAGGCAACCATTCCCGTGCCAAGTGTCGATTCAGAGACGCCATCTGTAGGAAGTGTTCCAGAAGGGGCCACATCGCTAAGGTCTGCCGATCGGCTCCGTCTGACACCCCCCCTTCATCGACTCGCAAGTCCAAGTCTTCACTCCAGTCTGCCAAGGAAAGTTGTTTCGCTCTCACCAACTGCCGCTGCCCGTCTGGAACCACGATTGGCCAAACCGACTCGCCTACGCGACGCAAGCTGAACGTCACGGTGCTCATTGAAGGAGCTCCATGTGACATGGAGATCGACACCGGGTCTGCCCTGTCCATCGTGTCATGGAGCACCATCAAAACACTGGTACCCAGAGTGTCCAAAAGGCAACTCGACTCTCACCGCGTACACCTGAGAGACTACCAGGGAAACGACATTCCCGTGGTAGGCGTTGGCCGGTTCCGGATCGCCTTCAAGGATTTTTCGGGCCTGCTCCGGTTGGTGGTGGTCGAAGGTCAGCGGCCAAGCCTCCTAGGGCTAGACTGGTTTGATGCCCTCGGCCTGGAAGTCACCGGCATCAACTGCATCTCTAACGCAGAGACTGAGGGTCTGGTCAAAGACTTTGCCGAGGTTTTTGACGGCACCTTGGGGCAATATACAGGTACGCCCATCTCCTTTAGCCTTGATCCACAAGTCGCCCCCATCAAGCTAAAGCCACGCCGGGTTCCCTTTGCTCTCAAGGCTAAGGTGGACGAACAACTGGACAAACTGATCACCCAAGGAGTTTTGGAGCCGGTTGACCACGCAAAGTGGGAAACCCCCATCGTCACGCCTGTCAAGCCAGATGGGTCGGTGAGAATCTGCGCTGACTACAAGTGCACGATCAACAAGGCACTTCAGCAGCACGCTTATCCGGTTCCTGTTGTCCAACACCTGCTGCATTCCCTGGGTGAGGGTAAGGTCTTCGCTAAGCTGGACCTTGCCCAAGCCTATCAACAACTGCCAGTCGATGATGCCACTGCTGAAGCCCAGACGATCGTCACCCACCGGGGGGCATTCCGTTGCCGCCGGTTGCAGTTCGGGGTGAGTGTGGCTCCTGGCATCTTCCAAAGCCTTATGGAGCGTCTCCTGCAAGGGCTTCCGGGCGTGGTACCATATTTTGATGACGTCTTGGTGTCTGCAGACTCACACCAGCAGCTGTTCGAGCGCCTCCGTGCCGTGCTGACCAGGTTCCAGGAGGCCGGGCTCAAGGTAAAGAGGGAGAAGTGCCAGATCGCTGTTCCACAGGTAGAGTTCCTGGGCTATCTTATCGATGCCTCCGGCCTTCATCCAACCACATCCAAGATCCGCGCTATCCAGCAGGCCCCCACCCCAAAGAACAAAACGGAGTTGCAGGCATTCCTGGGGCTGCTGAACTTTTATAACATGTTCCTGCCCCACAAAGCCACAGTGGCTGAGCCTCTTCACCGACTCCTTAGCACTAAGACGCCTTGGGCCTGGGGTCATCGGGAGACGGCGGCCTTCAACGCGGTCAAGGCTCTCCTTTCTTCAGACAGTGTGCTGGTACAGTACAGTGAATCCAGGCCGCTGGTCCTTGCCTGCGACGCCTCACCTTTTGGCATCGGTGCTGTCCTTAGTCACCGTTTTCCAGATGGAAGAGAAGCACCGCTCGCCTACTTTTCCAGGACACTATCTCCGACGGAACGGAATTACAGCCAGCTCGACAAGGAGGCATTGGCACTTGTGGCTGGAGTGAAGAGGTTCCATGAATACCTCTATGGCAGGACTTTTGACCTCATCACTGACCACAAGCCACTCCTGGGCCTCCTCGCTGGTGATCGTCCAACTCCACCGGTCCTCTCACCACGCATGCTGCGATGGACTGTTTTCCTGGCTGCCTACCACTACCGGCTCATCCATCGCCCGGGGAAATCGATGGGCCATGCCGACGCCCTCAGCCGTTGCCCTCTTCCAGCATTTGTGGAAGACCCGGCTCCAGCTTCATCACTCCTTCTGATTGAGGATCTTCCGGCAGCGCCTGTATCGGCTGCCACTGTGGCCTCCGCGTCTGCCCAGGATCGCACCATCAGCCGGGTGCTCAACTGGGTGTGGAGGGGGTGGCCACAAGGGCCTTTTGCATCGGAGTTCCAGCCCTTCGCAACCAGACAACATGAACTCTCAGCTCATCGCGGCTGTCTGCTGTGGGGAGACCGCGTCGTGATTCCCCAGGGACTCCGTCAGCGCGTCCTGGAGGCTCTGCACGTTGGCCACCCGGGAATTGTCAAAATGAAGGCGTTGGCTCGGTGTTACGTCTGGTGGCCTAATATGGACGATGCCATCACTGCCTGGGTGTCCGCCTGTCAAGCGTGCCAAGAGTCGAGGCCTGCACCACCGGCAGCTAAGGGACACACCTGGGAGACGCCAAAGACACCCTGGTCGAGGGTGCACATCGATCTGGCTGGCCCCTTTCACGGCCGGACCTTTATGGTAGTGGTGGACGCCTATTCCAAATGGCTGGAGGTCGCCCTGATGCCCTCCACCACTACCGAAGCTGTCATCCGGGTGCTGCGAGGCCTGTTTGCAACGCATGGGTGTCCTGATGTCCTTGTCTCTGACAATGGACCGCAGTTCACGTCAGGCACGTTTGAGCGGTATCTTTTGGGACTGGGCATCCGCCATGCCCTAACGGCACCCTTTCATCCATCCAGCAACGGGCAAGCGGAAAGAATGGTGCGCTCGGCAAAAGAGGCACTGGCGCGCCTGGACCGGGGAGACTGGCATGAGCGGGTCGCCGAATACTTGTTCGTGCAACACATCACCCCTCATGCGGCCACAGGGAGGAGTCCTGCTGAACTGCTTATGGGCCGCCGCCTCAGGTCACCGCTCGACCGGCTACACCCGGACTTTGCCGTGGCTGAACCCCCAGGCTGTGCCAACGCACCACGGTCATTTGTCCCAGGAAACCAGGTCTTTGCCCGGAACTATGTGGGGGACATCCCTTGGGTGCCAGCCACAGTAGTGGGAGTCACTGGACCTCGCTCGTACCAGGTGGCACTCGAAGACGGACGCTTGTGGCGACGGCACATAGACCAGCTTAGGCGCAGGGTTGGGGACTTGGACACTACCGAGGTGTCCCCAACTGCGCTTGCGGCTCCAGAAGAGACACGTACAGATGGCGAGGCCCCACCTACACCTCCCTCGCAAACTGCCAGCGTGGAGCCGAACCAAGCCGTTTCAGAACAGACTCAGACCACTCCACTTGCGGAGGCTCCACCCACAGCAGCGGATCCAGGGGAGTTGGTTCCAACGCCACCTAGGGTCGCACCACAGCCTCAGCGAGAACTGTGTGGCCCTCCGGACTTGGCTACCAATCCCCGGCGGTCTGGCAGAGTTTCCAAGCGCCCAACTTATTTAAAGGACTATGTTGTTGGACAGGTATCACTGTTGGTCTAAGTATGGGAAATGTAACCGATATGCTTTTGTGCCTAATTGAACCATTACGCGTAGTGCTGTATATAAGGAAACCATTACGATTGTAACTAACGCCTTATCTCGGTGGGGAGGGGTGTTATGTAGTGTAGTTTCACCCTGGGCCAACAGGGGGATACTGTATATAGTTTTCACTCAGGTCTGTAGATAGTTTTCACTCAGGTCCGCGTCAGTTATTTTAGGCGGGAACTCTGGGCTGTTGTGGTTACAATGTGACAGCCGGCTGCCTATAAAAGCAGGCCGGCTGAGCTGTTCACAGTCAGTTCTATTCCAGCTTACAAAATAAAGAGCTACTTGAAGAAATCGCTGTGCCGGCTGCTAGGTCAACCCACAACTTAACATAACCCGTTCCAGTACTTCCAGGTTTCGGCAGGTCCGTAACCTGAAAAAACACAGCCTGAAGCGTCTGTAACCTGAGGTATGACTGTACACAAAGAGAGAAAAGTTATGCCCATACTGAATCTTTGTGGAATTTTTCCAGGGAGGATCCTGTGTTGTATTCAGGCATAGTTAACACTTTGCTGCTACGGATATAATCATGGAATCGTAGAGTTACAAGGGACCTCAAGGGTCAACAAGTTCAAACTCATGTACAGTGGTACCTCAGGTTACATACACTTCAGGTTACAGACTCCGCTAACCCAGAAATAATACCTCGGGTTAAGAACTTTGCTTCAGGATGAGAACAGAGATCGTGCTCCGGTGGCGCGGCAGCAGCAGGAGGCCCCATTAGCTAAAGTGGTGCTTCAGGTTAAGAACAGTTTCAGGTTAAGAACGGACCTCCGGAACGAATTAAGTACTTAACCCGAGGTACCACTGTACTGCATTTGGCCAATGTGAGACTCGAACCCACAGCCCTGAGATTAAGCGTCTCATGCTCTACTGACTGAGATATCCACCAGGGCAAGATGGTACGTGAGCCCAATTCCTCATTCAGAATCATCCCACTGGACTAATAATAATAATAATAATTTATACCCCACCCATCTGGCTGGGTTTCCCCAGACACTCTGGACGGCTTCCATCTTATCTCAAGACCAAGGCAGCTATGTTCAGTGAGGCCTCCTCCTCCTAGAAAAGTGCCCATCAGAGCCAATGCCTTCGCTGTTCCATCTGAAATCACTACAAATTGTTGTGGACCAGCCCACAAGCGAGGTCCCAATTAAAGAAGAACGGCAACTTAAACCGATGGAATATGTGCAGCTTGCAGACCTAAAATATAGAATAAGAGAACAAGAAAAACATACGTTTAAAGAAGATTGGAAAACATTTATTGAATATAGGAGGGGAAATTGTGTACACTTGAAAACATTGGCAGCATTAAGATAAATTCGACAGTGTAAATAAGTTTTGATGGATGCAATAATGGAATACTGAATGGTTTAGTTTGTGTAAAATATGCAGGAGTTTATGTTCTGCAAAATGAAGCATGGAAAGAGAAGAAGGGAAGTCATTGATATGTTAAGGTTATTTAAATGAATAAATTTATAAAACAGAAAACTTAAATACACACACACACACACACACACACACACACACACACACACACTTGTTGTGGACTAAAGCTGTCCAGCTCTGCACTGAAGGAGGAAGAAGGGAGGAAGGGAGACGTGCAGGCGAGGGCAACCTCTTGTGAGGCCATGTTCCCATCGTCGCTCACGACCACTGCTTGTTTTCGAAGCCATGTTCACACAACATTAGTCACGACGCATGACAATCCTGTAGTTTCTTGACAAATCCTGTTGTTCGATGTGGGCTTTCCCCTCAGACCAGCTTCAATCCCATTAGAAATCTGGGAGCAGTAATGTGAACATACCCAATACCCCTCAACTGTCCTGCAAAAACCGTGACATCCCGTTCTTTTTCCTTGTGCGAACATGGCGGCCATTTTGGACACGCCACAATTCCCCCTTCCCTGTGGCCACAATCTCGGGGGGAACCGTGGCACAAAATCATGAGAGACCACAGTGCCCAAAAATGACCACTGTGCTCTCACGAGAAACAAATGGAAAGATGGCATCCCAGAATATAGTGTTCCAGTTTCCCCCCTTTGACACGTTTTCCCTTAAAATGACGTGAGTTTCTCCGTCTGGTGAAAATTTTGCTACCCAAAGAAGGGCGATTTTCTCACCAATGAGAAACAGCACACACGCGTTCTCCACCATCCTGAGAAAACCCCTTAATCCCGTTTTTATTTTAATTTATTCTTTGGCAGATTTATAAAAAGAGAAACACACACCAATAAATAAATTTAAGAAAGGGGCGGAATTAGATGCAGACGCACAAAGCATCTTTTTTAACTGTTCAATTTTTTTTTTATTAATTTTCCAAATTTATAACCAATACAACACAACACAAAAAACAAAACATATAAAAAGAAAAACAAACAAACATATAGAACCTATGATCAGAAAGAGGAGAAATATCAAGAAGATTGGAATATCTAGCTAAATATTATAATATAAGTGGAAATACTTGCCAGTATCAAATTGGTTTAGGATTAAAGTATGTTGAATTGTATAATACTATGGATTGAGATTATGATGAAAAGAAAGGAAGTTAATAATTTGAACTAGTTAATTATATTAGAAAGGGAATATTGGAAAATTGCTAAATGAGATTTAATGAAAATCAGTTAGGAAGGATTCGAGGAAGTCACTTAATAATGGAAATTAATTTGGATTTTTGATCACAGAGCATCTTTTTTTAACACACACACACACCAAGACTCCTTGTGCTCCGCTCCCCCTTTCTTCCCAACCAGGGCAGCCCTGCCCTCTGCCTGCCCCTCAGAGCCGGTGCAACAACACAGGGCAGGACCTCAGGGGTGCCAGCCTCTCCTGCTATGCTCTCCAGCAGCTGGTATGCCCCGCGGAGGACCTTAAGTCCACAAATAACAACACTTTGGAGGTCCTGAGCCTCAAGGAGGTTAGATTGGTCTCAACCAGGGCCAGGGCCTTTTCAGCACTGGCCCCAACGTGGTGGAAGGCTCTGTCACAAGAGACCAGGGCCCTGCAAGACTTGACATCTTTCCGCAGGGCGTGCAAGACAGAGCTGTTCCGCATGGCCTTTGGTTTGGACTCAGTCTGACCCTTATGTTTCCCTCCCCTTATGGTCTTGATTTATCAGCTATTTTAAAATGAGGCTGCATTTTAAATTGCATTTTAACCTGTATTTTAAATTGGGGTTTTTTCTCCCCCCCCCCCATTATGTTTTTACTGTGATTTTATTGGTGTTAGCCGCCCTGAGCCCGGCTCTGGCCGGGGAGGGCGGGGTATAAATAAAAAATATTATTATCATTATCCTTATTATCATTATCATTATGAGTTGCCCAAGGGAGGAGACTGGCAGCGGCAGCCATGGAGCAGCAACGGGATGTTCCCTCGCAGCCGCAGCCGCCACAGCCATCACTTGGGACAAACGCCGGCTCTTCCTGCTCACAGAACTCAGCGCTGGCAGGGAAAATAGGGACCTTCTGGGATCAAATCAGAAGCTGGGACGGCTTTTGTAATTCCGGGACTGGAAAATCAGAACCCCTGGAGGTCCTGTGTATCAGGCGAAGACATCCCTTCCTCCCGTGACCTCACTGAATTTAAGCTGCTAATATGAAGGGCTGGTTCCATACAGATTAGGCCAGCGGCTTGCCAGTAGCTAACAGCCCCTGTGGGAGGCAGTATGTCTCTAGGTACCAGTTTCTGCCAATCCCAAGATGGGGAGAGCACTGTTGCACTCCTAGAGGGGCCTCCAAAGGCATCTATCTGACCACTGTGAGAAAGGGACGTTGGACAAGATCGGCGTTTCTCAAACTTGGGTCTCCAGCTGTTTTTGGACTACAACTCCCATCATCCCTAGCTAGCAGGGCCAGTGGTCAGGGATGATGGGAACTGTAGTCCAAAAAATCACCTGGAGACCTAAGTTTGGGAAACCCTGGGCTAGGCAGACCTTTGATCTGATCCAGAAGGACTATGTTTCATGTCCTAAACTCTCAGGGCTCCAAAGTTGGTAATGGATGGGATAACTTTATCACTGGGCAATGTCCCAACTCTTCTTCATCTGAGCCCCCCAGCCTGCTGGCTCCTAAAGGCGAATATTCGCTGGAAACTCTCGTCCATCATCGGTGTTGCAGCTCAGACCTGTTTGCTTGAACTTTGGACATGTCAGGGGATGTGCCATTTGGCCAAGAGGATTGTGGGAGAAGGTGGGGCTGTGGGTGCAAGAGCGCCGTCTCATATAAATGCGCGGTGGCTAATTCTGGGACAGGGAAGTGTAACACGGACGGCGGCGGCTGCTGAGAGTGAGTGTGCTTGTCTACTCAGGGGCTTAACTCTGCGGCCACCTCCCTTGTACCTTTGGAAAGACCAGCAGGAGCCAGGTTTGACGGGTGAAATGGGGGAGAGAAGTTGTCTGCGAGTTTGACTCATGTGCCCATGCAACAGATGAGGATGTTGAGGCTGCGCCAGGACCCAACGGGGAGATCCATCACATTAAGATGTGCTCCTTGGAGACCCAGGGACCAATGCCGGGGGAAGGGGAGTGTTGCAGAATTTAGGAACTGGTGTTATAATTCCCCCACCTTTAAAAAAACAATGTTGTCTGTTGTCCTTGGATTCCTTGCCCACAGTCCATTTATATTTTTGCATATTTGAGAACAAGGTAGGAGATCAAACAAGCTTTTTGGAATTCTTGTTCTGAGGAGGTCAAGGGCTGACCTCTGATTCTGAAAGGGGAAGAACTGTTTTTCCATAATGGGCTCTGTTTACTTGTATATCTTCTTTGCTTAGTTTTAGGGCTCCCTAACAGCAAAAAAGAAGGAACGCAGCAATTTAAACTGAGAGGTAAGTCTCCATTTCTACTAGCCGCCGTATTTCATAGAATTGTAGAGCTGGAAGGGACTCCCCCCCCCAGGGTCATCTAGTCCAACCCACTGCAATGCAGGACTCTCACTTAGATCTTGTGGGAGTCTGTTCCACCGGACATGCTCTTGTGGCTTTAACGTGTTTCCACACCGAAACAAAGCAAGTTTTCTACTAAATATCTAATGCCGGGGAGAGCTTCACCTGCTTAATCCCTGCATCTTGGACAGATGTTAGAGATATGAAAGGCAGAGGCTATTGAAAAGTTTGCAGCCATTCCTGCAGGGCTGGAGGATCTGTGGCCCATCAGATGCTTTGTTGGACTCCAACTCCCATCAGCCCCAGCCAGCGGTCAGGTATGATGGGAGTTGTAGTCCCGTCACATGTTCCCCACCTCGGCTTTGCTGAATGGCAGCATTCTGCATTAAACCTTGAAATGTGTACTGTGAATGTCATTTATGGTAGCTTCATTAAGCACATAAGAAGATTAATCGGATCAGGTTGAAATGTTCTAGTCCAGCATCCTGTTTTTTTAGGACCAATCAAATTGTTGTTTTCATTTCTACACCAGTTTATATATATATATATATATATATATATAATCTCAAAGCGGTTTACAACCTCCATTGGAATGTCAAATAAAACAATCCAGAATAGTATGAAAAACTATGGTAGAAACGGATTATTTAAAAATAAACAAATAGAGAAAATTAAAGGAAGCGGTTAAAAAGAAAAAGATTGACAATGGTAACCACAGAAAGGTGGAGGGAAGTCGGAGCATTCAGGGACTCCTAAATGAGGGTGTTGATGTTTAATGTTTGAATTTAAATTTGTAACGTAAAATTCAGTAAAAAAAAATTTTTTTTAAACCAATCCAGAATAAAGCATTGCAAAAGAAAATCAAATATAAAGTATAGATTCAAGATAATGCAAATTAACAAGTAAGCTAAAATGCCATCTGAAAGATTTCAAAATATGACATTGCAAAGGAGGTCACTGCAGAATGCACATTGCCAGAGATGTTTGTCTTCCATCAACGAAAGCAAAATGTGTTTTTTGTGTGTGATGAATCTGCTCATTTGGCTGAATTCAACTTAAAAATAAAACACACTGCAACCCTCCCTCCTAGCACAGAGGGTGAGAAAGGACTGCGTTTTATCTGGCAACGATTTATTTGTGAGATTCAAAATGTTTCAGCAAACACATATCATGGCCGTTGGGCCAGCAACTCCAGGGACTCCGCAGTAAGTGGATAGGGATGAATAAGATATCGACTGCCATCTTGTGCCCTCTGTCCTTCATCCAAGACCACCACTCCTTTATCCTCACAAGGTGGGCTGCAAGGTGGGCTACACTGAGAAACAGTGATTGGCCCCAGGTCATTCTGCGAACTTCACAGCAGAGTATTTGAAATGTA
The DNA here is from genome assembly GCA_034642415.1 of Podarcis siculus. Taxonomy (NCBI): domain Eukaryota; kingdom Metazoa; phylum Chordata; class Lepidosauria; order Squamata; family Lacertidae; genus Podarcis; species Podarcis siculus. Next base: position 7,778,736 of record JAXCMG010000044.1, on the reverse strand, counting down.
TCTCCACAGTCTAGGTCCAGCTCTGGCTCTTTAAAAACAAAAAGTATAATAAAGATAATAGAATCATAGAATTGTAGAGTTGGAAGGGACCACGAGGGTCATCTAGTCCAACCCCCTGCGATGTAGGATTCTTTTGCCCAACGTGGGGCTCGAACCCATGACCCAGAGATCAAGAGTCTCGTGCTTAACTGACTGAGCTGCATGTGGGGGGGAGATTTGTTTTGGCTGGGAAACAGCAGGACCCGCTATATCCCGCGAGGGGCTCAGCTTTGCCTGTTTCCTAACCCGGTTTACCTAAGCGAATGTTTGTGTTTCGACATCCTAGGCGGCGGTTGTGAAAATGGATCTGAAACTTGTGGCCGTGTCGATCCTGTTAGTCCTTTTCTGCTCAGGCAAGTTTCCTCCGATTGCTGATTTGAGAAGGCGTGTCTGTATATGGATATCTGTATGTGCCGTACATTGAAAGCGAGCACACCCAAATCGCTGGGATTTGTAGTTTGTTAAGGCTGCTGGGAACTGTAGCTCTGTGAGGGGTGAATCATAAGAACATAAAAAGTGACCAGTGGCCCATCCTGGTCCAGCAACCTGTTCTCACAGCGGCCATTGAGATGCCAAACACACAAACAAGACCTGAACACAAGAGCATTTCTCCTCCTGTGGCTCCCAGCACAGGCACGGCCATTTTGGCCAGTAGCCGCTGATAGCCTCTCACCTCCATGAATTGGTCCAGTCCTCATTTAAAGCCACCCAGGTGGACAGCCACCACTGTTTCCTGTGGCAGAGAGTTCCACAGTTTAAAGATGTGCTGTTCCCAGGATGCTTTGGGGTGGCAGCAAAAAAGCGTGCGTTAAATGTTTGTGGTGTGTACAACAGTTGACGACTGTGCTTCGGTCTCCGATAAAGTGGAAATCACAAATGGTTTTATGTTCCGATGTGCAGTGTAAAAGGCAGATAGGATCAGGTGAAAGGGCCCTTGAAACAGGGCACATCCCAAATGGTTGCAATGAATCCGAAAGTTCCCTGCGCTTTTTACCGTTTGTGTGCATCTAAACCCCACTAAGCTGATAAAATGCAAGTCAGCATGCAAAAGATGGAGATTTATGTGAGAGGTGGAATGTCACTGCTTCAGCCTTTTGGTTCTCTTTACAAGATAAGTTGCACTTCCGAATTTTTTGCACAGTTAAGGTAGGGTTGCCATATTTCAAAAAGTAAAAACCAGGACACCCCAAAAGTTGTTGAGCTTTTTTGAGCTTCTTTTCAAAAATGCCCCGAAAAAAGCGATTTTTCAATTCACTTGTCTAAGATCCTGGAAAATCCGGACATATGGCAACCCTAATTAAAGGTACAGGAACCCCATCCTTAATTGCAGGAAGTCACCTGTTGAATTGCTGCCTGGGGGGAAGGAGTTGGTGGCAACAGTAGTATCATATATTCTGATGTGGCAGCTTTAATCAGAATCTGTCCATGAGAACTTTTTGTTCTGAAAACATTAACATTTTTCAGAGTGAGACGCGTCTTTTGGCATTCATGGCAAGCTGAACTGAGACACGTGGAAGTGAAAACGTGTGTTTTAACCTTTTGGTAAGGCTATAATTTGCCACTAGTCCTCATGGAAAGACTATACAGTGGTACCTCGGGTTGCATACACTTCAGGTTACATACGCTTCAGGTTACAGACTCCGCTAACCCAGAAATAGTACCTCAGGTTAAGAACTTTGCTTCAGGATGAGAAATCGCACAGCAGCGGCGCAGCAGCAGCAGGAGGCCCCATTAGTTAAAGTGCTGATTCAGGTTAAGAACAGTTTCAGGTTAAGAACGGACGTCCGGAACGAATTAAGTACTTAACCCGAGGTACCACTGTATATTGATTGGCTGAGGGAGCCGGCGTACAGCTTTCGGGTCATGTGGCCAGCATGACTAAGCCGCTTCTGGCGATCCAGAGCATCACACGGAAATGCCGTTTACCTTCCCGCCGGAGCAGTGCCTATTTATCTACTTGCTTTCAACCTGCTAGGTTGGCAGGAGCAGGGACTGAGCAATGGGAGCTCACCCCGTCACGGGGATTCGAACCACCGACCTTCTGATCAGCAAGTCCTAGGCTCTGTGGTTTAACCCACAGCGCCACCCACGTCCCTAGTGGCCCGTCCATACTTTGACTTAATGTGGATTACAAATTCCTTGCATCTCCTTGAATTCCTTCCCCCTTCTCAGGGCCGTCTTAAGCATATCCAGTGCCATGGTTCAAAGCTCCCTCCAGCGCCGCCACCCCCCATTTCCCAGAGTTTTTTTAGGTAGGATGGCACTGCCAGTGGGGCTGGAGGAGGCGGGCAGCAGCTGGAGGGCAGCTCCTCCACCGGGGAAGAGGCGGAGACTGAACGCGGCGCCTCCTGGCTCAGCTGGCCACTTCGTGCTGTGGTGGCCACGGCAGACGGAGGCTCCGGGCGCGGCGCTGCTTTGGCGCGGCATGGCGGAGGCGAACGAGGGCGGCGAGCTGATGCCGCATCCAGCCTTCGCCTCTTCCCTGGCGCCCTCCAGAACTTGGCGCCCTGGCGCCCTGTGCTACTAGCCTCTATGGGTAAGACGGCCCTGCCCCTTCTCCACGTCACACTTCTCCTCCTTAAATCTGAAGATTCCTTTGGCTTTGAAAATCCAGAGAACTACACCGATTGCATAGAGAATATCCAGATTTATGGAAGAGAGGGCAGCAGCAGTTGGGGAAGAACGCCACTGTGGAATGACCGCTCTCCCATCAAAACTGGAGGGCACCCTTTGTGTGGCCACGCACGGCGCCCCAATCCCTGAGACAACGGCAGAAGTTCCTGGTCCGCCTCCCCACGTCACAGCCCTTTGAGGTTCCCGCCAAACCTCAGTTCGAACGAACCTATCTGTGGCAGGGGGAGGCGGAGCTCTTTGCGTAGTTGAAAGGGGCGGAGCCTACCTGAGAGCGCACAGTCAGCTCCAGAGCTTCCCCCCCTCCCCTCCTTTTGCTTAATGCTCTTTTGTTACAGGTAAACGTCTTTTACGGGCATGCGGGTGCTGCTAGGGTCTTAGGATGGTTGCTGTTAAGGGACCAGGAAGGAATTTCCCTGCATTGGCAGGTTTCGCCTTCCCTGTAGCAGATGTCACAACTAAATGGAGCAGGGGGCAGTGCCGGATTTACATATAAGTTAAACAAGCTATAGCTTAGGGTCCCGCTCTCTTGGCCCCCCCCCAAAAAAAATTAAAGGGGAAAAACAACTGGGTGTACATTTCCAAAATGTAAGATAAAAAACAAGTAAAATAAAACAGTGTTTTGTGTTGTGTAGGGTCCTATAATGGGCCCTGCCGGCTAGCCTGCGCCCTAAAATATCACTGGTTTGCTCATTTCTGTATATAGGGTGCCTACATTCTGCATGTGCAAATGGCTTTAGGTCCATAAATTACCATGTAGCATATACAGTGGTGCCTAGCAAGACGAAATTAATTCGTTCTACGAGTGTTTTCGTCTTGCGAATTTTTCGTCTTGCGAAGCACGGTTATTAACGGTATTAACGGTTTTAAGAAAAAGGAAACAAACTTGCAAGACGTTTTCGTCTTGCGAAGCAAGCCCCTAGGGAAATTCGTCTTGCGAAGCAACTCAAAAAACGAAAAACTCTTTCGTCTTGCGAGTTTTTCGTCTTGCGAGGCATTCGTCTTGCGAGGTACCACTGTATTCAACACAAAAAACCAGCAACAATTTGTTGTTGACAAAGGACAGCTGGCCATATAAAGGGCCCCATTACCTTCAGTAGCTTAGGGCCTCATCAAACCTAAATCTGGCCCTCTGGGCGTGGGTCTGCCCCCCCCACGGTGGCGATCGCAGGGTTCCCCGTTAAAGGGGCTGAGTTGGAGGGGAGTCACTGGCCATACACTGAAAGGTTATCAGTGCAATCCCCAGCATTGTGGTGAAATGGGGGTGGGCACTCTGCCTAAACAAACATCTTCCAGAGCCAATCCAGACAGACCTGATTACCCTGATGTGCCTCAGATCAGGGATCCAGCATGATGTAGTGGTTAAGAGCAGTGGACTCGTAATCTGGTGAACCAGGTTCGCTTCCCCGCTCCTTCACATGCAGCTGCTGGGTGACCTTGGGCCAGTCACACTTCTTTGAAGTCTCTCGGCCTCACTCACCTCATAGAGTGTTTGTTGTGGGGGAGGAAGGGAAAATGAGATTATTAGCCACTTTGAGACTCCTTAAGGGGAGTGAAAGGTGGGATATCAAGTCCAAACTCTTGTTCTTCTTCTTCTTCTTCTTCTTCAGATCCCCAGCTGGGGACTGGGAGGGATACACGCCCAATGTCTAAGCCAAGGTCTTCCTACATCTGAAAGTTTAAATAAAGTTGTGGCCAATTTAATCCCATAACATGTTGTCAGAGTCATTCATTTCTTCCAGGCGGCCCTTGGGGTTGGGGAGGGGTGTCTCCGTCTTGGCACACAATTAAAAGAGACGTGATGAGTTCACAATCCACGTTAAGCCGAGGTATTTCTGACAGGGGACCCCCTAAATTAGCGTATTGCCCTCAGGTGTGTGGGGAGATGTTATCTGCATGCCGGCTTTAAAGTAAGATTTCACAGCCAGCCTAGTCACCCTCTGTATACAGAATGGTGGGGGCGCCATCTTGTCTCAGGCGGCAAAATGCCATGGACTGGCCCTGGTCATAAGGAAAGGCCCAAACCGAACAAACTGTGGTTTCATTTCCCTTAATGAATTTACATCTCTCTTTGAACAGGAAGCTCCCAGGAGCTTACAATAACTTCAAAACAAAAGTCATCATTTCAATCACCCGAGAAACACAAACAATAAATAAAGCAATTCATCCCCCAAATCTTAACAGTTTACCTTTTTTCCTTCTCTGTTCACCTTTTTTTGCAGAAGTCTCCAGCTATCGCTTGCAGAAACGAGAAGCCGAGGAGCCGGAACTGTTTGCTCAAGTTAAAGAGAAAGTCACAGGAGCCTGGGAACAAGTTTCCAGCACAGCCCAGGGCTGGCTAGAGAAAATCCAAAATCTGGAAGTCACAAAGCCAATAATGTGAGAATAAGGCAGGGGACAGCCAGGAGGTGGACAGAGGGAGGTTTTCCAATAATTTCGGGGTGTAGCCAGTGTTACTCATACTCAGAAATTGGAATTGATGGACATGACCAACTCAGATCTATTAATTTCAATGGGTCCACTCCGAGTTCAAAACCTATATTTGCAGAACTATGATAGCACTTTAAACTGTCATGGCTTCCCCCACAGAATCCTGGGAACTCTCATTTGTTAAGGGTGCTTAGAGTGTTAGGAGGCCCGCTATTCCCCTTCCACAGCTACAATTCACAGAGTGGTTTCGCAAGTCAATCCCTCTTCCTAGGGAACTCTGTAAATTATGGATCTGTTGGGGGAATAGGAGCAGGGTCTCTTATCAACGCCCAGCACCTTTAACAAACTACATCTCCCAGAATTCTTTGGAAAAGGGGATCCCGTGAGTGTTTCAAGCGGCGCCACTATGCTTTAAATATATATGGTGTGGATGTGGCCACTGACGACCCATCTTCAACCCTTCTTTCCTTTATCCTTTCCAGAAATATGTACGAAAACAGCGTGTCAAGGATTAAGACCTACACGGACATACTCTCCGACCAAGTTTACCACCTGCTGCAAAGTGAGAGTTAATGTCGCCCACCTTTCTCCCTTCTGCAGAGACTAGTCGCTGAGGCTCAGGGAAGCCTTCGTTTTTTTTCATACATTTTGCTTGTAAAGATGCTCCCATGCTTAGGAAATGAATAAAGCTCCTTTCCTGCTGAAGTGCTGATTTGTGAGTTGCATTCTTTCTTTGGGGGGGAGGAAAGTGTTGACATTGCAACCGATGACCTAAAAAATAAGGAGAGGCATTTCAGGGTGTGTGTTTTTCTCAGCTCATTTTTCTCCAGGCGCTAGCTGAGTTCTCCTCATTTCCACATCAGTTTGCATTCTATTTATTTATGTTAAAAGGTCGTCGTGGAAATTTGCCTGCTCCTCGCTGTGAATGTATCCCAACAGACACATTCTTGAATTCAATTTTGTGTTTTGATTGGGAACCTTAGGGTGGTGGGCACGCAATAAATCGCAACGACAAAACAAAAATTACACCTTTTTTTGCAAAGCCATTTTGGCATGCGTTGTTTTCCACCACCGCATGCATTTTTATTTTATTTTTTGCAAACATTAGCATATGCAACCTTGTACACGTTACCTGGCTCGAGGACTCGCTTGCAAAATTCGGGAAAGTGTGCGAGGAACGGTTGCGATTTGATTCGCTCAATGCTTCGGAAAGCACAAATTAGGTAAGTTCTCTTTCAAATGCAAGCTGACTTTAATTTCTGCCACCCACCAACTTCCCCTACCTGCCACTCATTCTGTCACCTTAAGAACTTTGGGGGAGAGATCATGAGGTTAGAGGGATCTAGAATTCCCAGCATTCTGACTATGCATTTCAACAGGGACAAATGTAAGTTTCTACATTTGAAATAATCAGATGCACAAATATAGGAGGGGGGGGGAGAGACACATGTGCATGTGAAAGGAATCTAGGGGTCTTCATAGACCACAAGCTGAACGTGAGTCAACAGAATGATGCAGCAGCAAAAAAGGCAAATGCAGTCTAGTGTCCGGATCAAGGGAAGGAATATTCCCGCTCTATTCTGCCTTGGTCAAACCACACCTGGAGTCCTGTGTCCAGTTCTGGGCACCACCATTTAAAGAGGATATGCACAAGCTGCAAAGGAGGGTGACCAAGATGATAAAGGCTTTTGGAAACAAAACCATATGAGGAACGGTTGAGGGATTTGGGTGTGTTTAGCATGGAGAAGAGGAGAATGACAGGAGGTGTCAAAGCCATCTTCAAATATCTCAAGGGCTGGCACACTGAGGATGGAGCATGCTTGTTTTCTGCAGCTCCCAAAGTTAGGACCCAAACAATGGCTTCAAGTTTTCAAGAAAGGAGATTTCGACTAAACATACAGAAGAACTTTCTGGTGGCAGTGGAACAGACTTCCACGAGTGGTGGTGGACTCACTGGAGGTTTTGAAGCAGAGCTTAGAGGGCCATCTGTCACAGATATTTAGTTGTGATTCCTGGGGGGACCTTCCCAGATCCTGACACTGAGTTAAACCACAATAGGTATGTTTGCATCTTCACCAATGAGGCTTCCGTTGCTTCAATTGAACATTTTCTGCTGCCTATCGCCACCTCCAGGGCTTGGAGAAAATCGCACAAGCGAAATAATAAATGGTTAAAAACCTAAGAATTTGGAGAGCGTGGCGCCTTGGTTTTGCCATTGTGGGGAGCTTTGAAACATCCTACAATGGTGCAGTAGCATGGCATACACTAATACATGTGCCTTTCTGTTTAATCTACACCCTGTTTGCTTAGGAGACAAATTTGCAGTGGTGTAGTACAAGGAAACAGAACTCTGGGACTATTTTCACAGCAAGGGTGAGGATATGTTCCAGCGTACTGGGGTAATGGACAGACCCTCCTTGTCCTGGCAAAGATATGAGATGACCTTGTAGCTTTCAAGCTTGTTTGTGATAAATTATCACAGAAAAAAAGCCATTCTGGGAAATAATCCAGGAGAGGCTGGGTACGTCGTCCCTTTCCTTTGACCGCTCTCCTGTTTCAGGATAGCAATTTAGATGGTGGACATTTCTGTGCAGGATTGTTTAATTAATAGCCAAAGCCGCTGCGTTCCAGCTGGCTGAAGATAATTTGTTAAAGCCCAGTGTGTTTTGCAAGTTGAACTTATATCGTCGGAGAAGTAAGCCGTGCTGTGTTTCATGGAGCTTACTCCCAGGTAACTGCATGCGCAGCTGCAGTCATGCCACAGGCAATAATAAAATCTGATGTGTTGCCTTGAAGTCTAGCTAGGAACAGGTTTGATGGTTATAGGGTGGGAGGAAGGAGCAGGATCTAGGCTGTCTAAATCCTGAGCTCCTCCACAGGCCACGCTGACAGATGGGTGGGGTTGCCCTCTTGTCAATCATCAGGTGACACCCTGAAAAATATATGAAGATTCCTGTCAGGCCTAATTTGGCCCAGGAGCTGGAGGTTCCCCGTAATCTGTCCTGAAGATTTCATGACAAGTTCCTGCCCCTCAAAATTTACCCCCACACCACTACCAATTATGAACAAACTGCTAGTCTCTGGTGTCAGCGCTGCTTAAAATGTTTTTTTATTAAGGCTTGACCTCAGGTCACTCAGCGCTGCAAATAATAAGACCATCATCTGGTGCATCCAAGACTTCTTTAATTCTTTTTCTTTTTAAAGCAAATATATTTATAAACAACTATTTGTTAAAAAAAAAGAAAAGAAAAGATAAAGCAGATTGCAACAGATTTACATAAACCTCCACAATTTAAAAAACCACAACAAACACCAAGTTAAAACCAGAAATCAGCTAACTGTTGTGGAAAGATGCCTTCTTTATTGACTACATAGGCCTGAAAGAATAGAATGGTTTTTTTTTCCAGGAAACGGAAGTTACCTGCTTTCTCTATTGCCAGAGAATTTCACAACAGTGAGCAAATGACAATAAAGGCTCTTTTTTTCTTTTTTGGGTCAAATGAGCCTTGCCAGCTCAGGGAACAACCAGATGATCTCACCTTTTCCTTGAGGCAACCAGGACCTAAGGTCACATGCACCCCTTATCTTTAAAATATGGCACCTCCTTAAGCAGATGTTGCTTCCTTCAAGGAATACTGGGAGCTGTAGTTTGTTAGGGGTGCTGGACGTTGTTGGGGGGTGCCGCTATTCCCCCTTACAGAGCTACAATTCCCAGAGTGGTTTAACAGTCAAACCCTCTTCGCAGGAAACTTGTGGACAGGGGTGCTGAGTGTGGGCGAGTGGGACCACCTCATAAGAACATGAGAACAGAAGAAGATCATTCCTGTTGTTGTTGTTTAGTTATTTAGTCGTGTCCGACTCTTTGGGCACGCCAGGCACTCCTGTCTTCCACTGCCTCCCACAGTTTAGTCAAACTCATGCTGGTAGCTTCGAGAACACTGTCCAACCATCTCGTCCTCTGTCGTCCCCTTCTCCTTGTGCCCTCCATCTTTCCCAACATCAGGGTCTTTTCCAGGGAGTCTTCTCTTCTCATGAGGTGGCCAAAGTATTGCAGCCTCAGCTTCAGGATCTGTCCTTCCAGTGAGTACTCCGGGCTGATTTCCTTCAGAATGGATAGGTCTGATCTTCCTGCAGTCCATGGGACTCTCAAGAGTCTCCTCCAGCACCAGAATTCAAAAGCATCAATTCTTTGGCGATCAGCCTTCTTTATGGTCCAGCTCTCACTTCCATACATCACTACTGGGAAAAACCATAGCTTTAACTATATGGACCTTTGTTGGCAAGGTGATGTCTCTGCTTTTTAAGATGCTGTCTAGGTTTGTCATTGCTTTTCTCCCAAGAAGCAGGCGTCTTTTAATTTCGTGACTGCTGTCACCATCTGCAGTGATCATGGAGCCCAAGAAAGTAAAATCTCTCACTGCCTCCATTTCTTCCCCTTCTATTTGCCTGGAGGTGATGGGACCAGTGGCCATGATCTTCATTTTTTTGAGCTTCAGCCCATATTTTGCACTGTCCTCTTTCACCTGGATCAGCCCAATGGCCCATTTGGTCCACCATCCTGTTCTCACAGCAGCCAACCAGACACCCATAGGAAACCCACAAGAAGAATCTGAGCACAAGAGCATTTCTCCCCTCCTGTACTGGTATTCAGAAGCCATGGAAGCAGAGTGGAGCCATCACCACTAGAAGCCATCAATAGCTTTCTCCCCTATGAATTTGTCCAACAATCCTTTTTTTTTTAAAGCCATCCATGTTGGTGACCCTCACAGCCTCCTGCAGGTGTGAGTTCCCATAGTTATGCGCTGTGTGGAGAAGCACACACTTTTGTAAATAATACACACCCATGTGAACCCGTACACATCTGCACTGAACACCTTCACACCGGTGCATATTTTTAAATTCTTACCTATTATGGCACCAGCATTCAAGAAATAATTTTAAACCAAAACAAATCAATACAGAATTACCGCTTCCCCAGTGGCACAAAACATTTGCTAAAAGGAAGGAGGCAGAGCAGTCTATCGTCACATCTCTAGGTCTCCAGGAAGATCAGACGTCTGCAGTGTATTTTGACGACAAAAAACCAAATAGAGATATTTAACTTGGTGAGCTCCTGATCATTCCCCAGTAATAGAAAATGTATGGCCTCCAACTCTGGTTTCCATTGGGGGATACAGAGTTGATCTAGAAATTGCTGATGGAGATCAGCATATAGTTTACACTTGAGAGCCATATGTGTAAGGGTTTCCACCAGGTGGTCTTCACATGGGCAAGTTCCTTCCACCCTTCCTGAGAACCTTCCCCAAAGGAGGTTGGATGGACTTGAATTAAAGCTGGCCAGCGAAAATACCTTTCTTTCTTGAGAGTTAAGCAGAAATTCAAGGTAATTGTGGTTAGTTTAAACCAGCTTTCAAACATGGCATGTGTGTGAGATGGCCGTTGGGATATCTTACAGCTTGCAGCCAAATACTATTTGTTCCCTGACCCCCTCGGAAATTCGCCCCTGCTCTGAGGGTACATATTTTTCCCAGACAGGTGCCTTTGAAGTGTGTTTAACTTGGCAAGGTGCAGAAACTTCACCTGCCAAGCACAGACCGTCATCTGCAGGCAAACAAGCTTGTCCTTCTGTTTCTGTGCCAGGGTCGCCAGTCAAGCTGTCCTTTGGTGAAATTAGCAACCCATTAAGCGCTAGTAATTTAATTGCGGTCGGAGTAAACTTGACCCTTTCCGTTTCTTTGGCGCGGGGACAAAAACCTGTACTTATTAAAAGTCATGGCAGGACAGTCCAACCTTCGGGGGGAAGTGAGGTGTCTTGCCTGAGTGAGGCTCATCGATCGTGGAGCAACATTCAAGGCCGGCAGCTGACTGCGAATAGCTTTGTTTGCTCACATCGGCCAGCCTGTTCACCATCACAATCGGAGTGAAGTGTTGTGTGTGGCAGGAAAGATGACGTGGACTCCCAGAGCAGGCGAAAACAAGTTTGCTCCATCTCCCAGGTGACAGATGAGTCCATCCATAGATGCCAGCTCCCTGGGGCCCTGGGTGCCCGAGCACCCACAAAATTCCCCATGAAGGGGCCAGGCACCCACAGATTGCAGCACCAAGGCCACAGTTGCGGGGCCAAGCTGGTACTCCTGAGTCCATAAAGATCTGGAGGGCCACAGTTTCCCAGCCCTCTTTCATGGGTTACTAGGTCCACATGGCTGAAGTGAGGGAGGACTGGAACTGGTGCAAGTCCTCCCAGATGTCCCATTTGAGGGGTTTAAGCCAGCTGAATTTACACCAGCACAACCCCAGTTTAGCCAGGAGGACCCAACATCTCCTGAATTTGAAACTCCATTTGCCTCAGTTGCCTATAGTTTGGATTGCTCTGTCTAGCAGTGACTGCCATTTAGCACCCTTAGATCTCAAAAATTATAGCAGCTTATGAGAGAGAAGGCAAATAGTCCATGGAAGCCTGAATGCTGAGAACGGATAGCAGAAAGAGGAGGAAGAAACAACTCTTTGCTTTAAGGCCTACATTACCTTGACCGCTTTCAGAACAGGGTGCGCTGTTCTGGGTTATTTTAAAATTCCCACCCAGGGAATGTGTCAGGTGGAACCGACAACTATTTCCCTCAAAACGTAGATAGTGGGGGCCGTTCTTTCTATTTTTGGCCTGTCAACTGAGCAGCTGTGAGATAAGGGGAGGCGATGGCTAAAATATAAAGGATCCAGGGTGACCACCATTCTGTCTCGTTGTGACACAATGGCGATTTTCCTGTTGGCAGTTCTCCTGGGCGTGGCAGGTAAGATCTCTCTCTCTCTCTCTCCTGAAGCTTGTTGTTGTTGTTTAGTCATTTAGTCGTGTCCGACTCTTCGTGACCCCCTGAACCAGAGCACGCCAGGCACTTCTGTCTTCCACGGCCTCCCGCAGTTTAGTCAAACTCATGCTGGTAGCTTCGAGAACACTGTCCAACCATCTCATCCTCTGTCGTCCATTTCTCTTTGTACCCTCCATCTTTCCCAACATCGGGGTCTTTTGCAGGGAGTCTTCTCTTCTCATGAGGTGGCCAAAGTATTGCAGCCTCAGCTTCAGGATCTGCCCTTCCAGTGAGCACTCAGGGCTGATTCCCTTCACAATGGATAGGTTTGATCTTCTTGCAGTCCATGGGACTCTCAAGAGTCTCCTCCAGCACCAGAATTCAAAAGCATCAATTCTTCGGCGATCAGCCTTCTTTATGGTCCAGCTCTCACTTCCATCCATCACTACTGGGAAAACCATAGCTTGAACTATACGGACCTTTGTTGGCAAGGTGATGTCTCTGCTTTTTAAGATTCTGAAGCTTAGCATCGTAGATTTGGAAGGGATCCCAAGTGTCATCTAGTCCAAGCCCCTTCCTAACATCTGAGGCAATGTTGCCAGATAGGGGCATTCCCTATCTCCTCAGAATATTGCAAAAGAATGATGTCAATCAACATTTGATGATCTCCTTCTACTGGTCAACAATAGAAAGTGTCCTTTATACTGCATCACGGTGTGATACGCTGGTTTGACATCAACTGATAGGAAGTGCCTACAGAGGGTGGTGAATACAGCACAAGATATTATGGGCTGTCCTGTGAATCTGCTGGATGAAATAGCAGAAGAGCGTTGCCTCAGGAGAGTGAGGAAAATTCTCAGGGATGATTCACACCCTGGCCGGCACTTTCTTGATCTCCTGCCCTCAGGCAGAAGATATAGAAGCATGATTAGTTGCACCAACAGGGTAAAGAACAGCTTCTATCTGTGGGCTGTTAGGCTGCTGAATGAAAAGATAACAACAGGGCAACTGATTTTTGGGTTTGGTGGGTGTGCATCAGTAAACGAGGGGAATTAAAACTAAGAGAGCTGAGTAATCTCACTGTATACAAGTTGTACAAGTGACAATAAAGTATTTCAATTCAATTTCAATTTCCTTCACCTATAGAGAGCATTAGGGATCGATCTCCTGTTTTGCAACAACAACAACGCTTTATATAATAACGTGGTCACGGGAACCCCCTCCATGACTCGGGCAGCTAAGTGGCCTGAGGCTGAGGGCTTTGCACATTTGGCTACAGACCTACAGCTCATGGTTGTGGTTTTGTTGGGGGTCTCAAGCCAAAGCTGCGATGGGGTTCTTAAGAATATCTGAACATCTGATGGATCAGCCAGCATCCAGTTCCCACGGGGGCCAACCAGATGCCCCAATGGGAATTTCTTAAGTGTAATCTGAGCACAAGACCACTCTTCTCACTTGTGATTCCTAGCAACCAGCATTCAGAGGCCTATTCCTTCTTCCAACCATGGAGTAAAGCCTAGCCATCATGGCTAGCCTAGTAGTAGTCGCTGAGTATGTGGGTCCTCCTCCTTACATCTCCATCTCTGATCACTTTCAGTCTCCCATCTTTGTATTTCTGCCCCCATGCATCTGTAGCCCCTCCATAGTTTCATACCCTCCAACACTTTGAAGGCAAAATCCAGGATGACATCTTCTGAGGTAACATCTTCCCCTTTTTTCATTGCTAAAGCATGGCGGCCATTTTGATCGCTGCGATCTCGCACAATTTCACATCATGGTTCCCCCCCCAAAAGGTGGGTGTTTTTTTTAAAGGCATCGTGCTTACAAATGTGTGTGTTGGGGCACCATGCCAGAACACGGCCCCGAAAAAGCACACACATGGTGGGGGAGGGAATTGCAACAAGAAATCATGTGAGATCGTGGCAACCAAAATGACCGCCGTTGTCTCTTCTTTTAAAAAAAATATTTTTATTAGTTTTTTTAACATATTGTTTCCAACATTCATATAGCAGAATTTCTTATCTTATACAATGTTTTTGACTTCCGTCAGCTCCTCTGGTGATTTTTCGTTTTTATCACTTATTCTGCATTTCCTAATTTTTCTGTTACTCTTAATTATCACTAACTAATAATTCTCTTCATAGTCTTTTTTGCAATATTTCACATAGTCCTCCTTACAAAACTTCTAGCAATCCTACTAGCGTAATCTGTTCATTACAATTACTTTTCAAATAGTTCGTATATTTACTCCAGTCTTCTGAGAATCTCTGGTCCCGCAGGTTTCGAATCCTTCCTGTTAGTTTATCTAGCTCTGCATAGTCCATCAGTTTCATCCTCCATTCTTCTTTCGTCGGTAGTTCTTCTTGTTTCCATTTTTGTGCCAATAATATTCTTGCCGCCGTCATTGCATATAAAAACAGCTTACAATCCTGTCTATTTATATCATCTCCTACAATGCCAAGTAAAAACGCCTCTGGTTTCTTAATAAATGTATAATTCAACATCTTTTTCATCTCATTATATATCATTTCTCTCATGATAACAAACGGGATGTCCAGAATTTTCCAGGGCACTTGTGGGGCATGCGAAACATTGCACACTCGCCATGTGCTGTGACCTGCCTGTTGCTTGAGAAACCCATCTCCTTTCCCAGTTCCAGACAACTCCTAAAATCTGAAGACTTCTCAAGACCCTTTTGGGCTGCACAAAGGCCTGCCATTTGTGTTAAGGCACAGGAGCCCCTGCCAGGGGGAGGAACTGGCAACCCCCAATCTCCACTGACGGTGCACGCTTGCTTGTCTTCCTGCAGCAGCTACACCGCTGAAAGGCTACGATGACGACGATAAGATCATCGCAGGGTACGAGTGTCCGGCTCACTCCCAGCCTTGGCAAGTCTTCTTAACCTACGGTGCCGGTTACCGGTGGTGTGGCGGTTCCCTCATTAATGACCGCTGGGTCATCTCGGCTGCCCATTGCTACAAAACGTGAGTTTAATGTGTAGGGTCGATGGGTTTATATGGATCATTCTTTAAAAAGCAAGCGGGGCTGTATTGCAGACTCCTTGGGGCAGAAAGGGGTATTCAACTGAGTTACAGAACTGGCAGTATATTGGGGGAAGCCAGATGTGTACACTAAGAAAACAACAGTTTTGGGTCCAGAACTTTCATAGAATCTGCTTCAAAGTCACACCCCATATTGCTCTCTCTGCTTCCCATAAAGAAACTGGGAGACATTCAAAAAACTTTTCTTTAAAAGACAATCATCTGCCGATTGGAAAACTTACCATGCATGCTGGACGCTATTTGGATAAGGCATCAGAGAGGACTTTGGCTGGCCCAGTGGGTCAGGTGATAGCAAAATATATTTTTTGTTATGTACTGAAGTTCTCACCCTGGGCCAGCAGGGGGATACTGTAGATAGTTTTCACTCAGGTCCACATATGCAAATAAGGGATTGAAAGCGACATTCAGTAATTGGATAGTTACAGAAAATGGTTGCTGTTGCATTGTTGTGGAGCACTATATATGCAGGATGGCTGCTGCGTGAAAAAAAATAGGGTGTCCCATTTTTCCTGGGGCACTTGGCAGGTATGAAGTAGTGGCGCAGGAAAGGCACTCTGCGCAGGCTCAGAGAGCCCCTCTTTGTTGCTTTTGCTCTCTTACATATTTTTGATGGTGTGATTTTAAAATATTTTTGATGGTGTGATTTTGAGCCATGATTTTAAAAACACAGCTTCTGGGTGGAGCACAAGGTTGAGGCCGGATTAAAACCACGACCTGCCTGCTTATGGCTTTGTAGTTATTTGCTCTCGAGAAGGATTACTGCGAATCACTCTGAGATCACACCAAAGTCTCTCTCTCTCTCCAGCCCCCGAACTCTCATGGCCCACCTTGGGGAGCATGACACCAGCCAGGAGGAAGGTACTGAACAGCACATCCAGGTGGAGAAAGCTATCCGCTACCCTGGGTACGATGCGCGGACCACGGACAACGATTTCATGCTGATCAAACTCTCGCAGCCGGTCACTTTCAACGCCTTTGTCCAGCCCATTGACATTTCCCCAAGCTGCCCCAGCACAGGAGAGGACTGCCTCGTCTCAGGTTGGGGGAACACTCGGACTTCAGGAGGTACGGCGTTTATCCCTCACAATAATAATAATTTATTATTTATACCCCGCCCATCTGGCTGGGTCTCCCCAGCCACTCTGGGTGGCTTCCAACAGAACACCAAAATACAATAACCTATTAAACATTAAAAGCTTCCCTAAAAAGGGCTGCCTTCAGATGTCTTCTAAAAGTCTGGTAGTTGTTTTTCTCTTTGACATCTGGTGGGAGGGTGTTCCACAGGGCGGGTGCCACCACCGAGAAGGCCCTCTGCCTGGTTTCCTGTAACTTGGCTTCTCGCAGCAAGGGAACCGCCAGAAGGCCCTCAGTGCTGGACCTCAGTGTCCGGGCAGAACGATGGAGGTGGAGACGCTCCTTCAGGTATACTGGACCGAGGCCGTTTAGGGCTTTAAAGGTCAGCACCAACACTTTGAATTGTGCTTGGAAACATACTGGGAGCCAGTGCAGGTCTTTCAAGACCGGTGTTATATGGTCTCGGCGGCTGCCCCCAGTCACCAGTCTAGCTGCCGCATTGTGGATTAGTTGTGGTTTCCGGGTCACCTTCAAAGGTAGCCCCACATAGAGCACATTGCAGTAGTCCAAGCGGGAGATAACCAGAGCATGCACCACTCTGGCGAGACAGTCTGCAGGCAGGTAGGGTCTCAGCCTGTGCACCAGATATTGCCCTGAGACCCTTCTTTACAAAATAATAACAGTGGCAAACTGGCTTGGAATTGTGAAGAGCTGAACTTACAACTGGGGAGCTGAAAAGGTCAGATTCACACTATCCCTAACTGAGACACACCTTTGTTCTTTCCCCAGTCGAATACCCAGACAAACTGCAATGCCTGAAGTTGCCGATTCTGTCCTCCTCTGCCTGTCAGACTTCCTATCCTGGCCGCATCACTAAAAACATGTTTTGTGCTGGCTACATAGAGGGCGGCAAAGACTCTTGCCAGGTAAGAGGGAAACTGGGTTTCTTGAACTGGGAGGGTGGGAAGGGGGGAAAGGAGAAGCCCCAATAGCAGAGCTGGATTTAGGTTTGATGAGGCTAAGCTACTGAATCAGGTAACAGGGCCCTTTATATGTCCAGCTGTCATTTGTCAACAACAAATTCTCGCTTTTTGTGTGTGTTGAATATATGCTGTATGGTAATTTATGGACCTGACAGGTATCTAAAGCCATTTGCACATCACTTCTTGATCCATTCCTTGAAACTAGTAAATCAGCTCATCATGAACAACACTAACACTTTCTTCCTGATGATCCTCTCCTCCCACGAGAAACTACTTAATTTGTGCCTTTCAAAGCAATACGGGAACTGTAATGCAGTTATCCTTCGAAGTTCGCACTTCTCTGAATTTTGTGCTGCACTTGTCCAAACAAAAAATGCACACAAATTGTCCATTAAAAGGCATGCTTTGGTGAAAATAGCATTGAAAATAGCATTATATTGGGGAAAACGGCTTGCAAAAGTGTGCATATTTGTCAGAACTGCAAAAAAACACGGACACGGGTGGCGCTGTGGGTTAAACCATAGAGCCTAGGACTTGCCAATCAGAAGGTCAGCGGTTCGAATCCCCATGACGGGGTGAGCTCCTGTTGCTCAGTCCCTGCTCCTGCCAACCTAGCAGTTTGAAAGCACGTCAAAGTGCAAGTAGATAAATAGGTACTGCTCCGGCAGGAAGGTAAACGGCGTTTCCGTGCGCTGCTCTGGTTCGCCAGAAGCGGCTTAGTCATGCTGGCCACATGACCCGGAAGCTGTACACCGGCTCCCTCGGCCAATAAAGCGAGATAAAGCGCCGCAACCCCAGAGTCAGCCACAACTGGACCTAATGGTCAGGGGTCCCTTTACCTTTAGGGAAAACAGCTTGCAAAAAGTGTGCATATTTGTCAGAACTGCAAACAAACGTACATTAGGAGAAATTTGCGCTAAAAAGCTCACCAGTTTTCTCTAGGAATTATTATTATTATTATTATTATTATTATTATTATTATTATTATTATTATTGCAAATTGCTTCCAAAACGTGGAAAACTCATTTTAGGATTGGAGAAGTGAGAAAGTGAGAGAAACCAAAATTGACAGATTCATCCCTAATTCTTGTGGCCTACCTTGCCTTCAGAGCGGTAATTTTAAGAAGAAAAGTTTGTACGGATGACAAGTTAAATTCTTTAGGGGAGCAAGTTCTTATCTGACATAGTGTCCGGCTTCAATAATTATCTTAAGCGTGTAACGTTATTTTATTCCATTTTATGTATTTTATTTTTTGCAACAGCTTCGGCTACACAAATAACTAATATTTTGCGGGAAAATGTGTTTGAGTCCTATGGAGGGAAGGATTAAGGAGAGAGAGAGAGAGAGAGAGAGAGAGAGAGAGAGAGAGGTGTGTTCTTGTGTGTCTCAGTTTCTCCCCTTATTCTAGTTCAGACAGTCATGTTTTGTTTGTCTGCTCTTGGCTGCAGGGAGATTCTGGTGGGCCTCTGGTGTGTAATGGAAAACTGACCGGCGTTGTGTCCTGGGGTGCCGGATGCGCCCAGAAAAACAAACCTGGCGTGTACACAACAGTGTGCAACTACCACTCCTGGATCCAAGAGGTGCTTGCCAACAACTGAGATACTTGAGGATTTTCTTCAAGGAAAAGGGGGTTCCTCATCTAGGAAAAAAGCCAGATCTGATTATCTTCCCTGCAGCAAAACAAACCACCTGCGTAAAAGTGTGAAAGCTGGTGCCCCAAAAAACCTGTGGCGCCCAATATTGGGAATTGTAGTTTTGTGAGTACGCTAAGAATCTCTAAAGCGTGCCTTCTTGGAGCTGTAGTTCTTAGGGAAATCACAGGACTAATGTTCCCAAGATTTAAAGCTGGGAGAAGTCTTCAACAGGTAGAAAACTGGAATGGACTTGGTGGGAAGATCAGAAAACAGAAAAGACTAGGAGGAATTTGCACTACGTTGCTGTGTTTAAAAAATAAAACTTAGTATGGGCACCCCACCTCATTGTCAGGTTTATTTATTATGGCACTCATCATCACCAAAACTTTATTGCGGCCCAAAGACCCACAAAACAATTTCAAAACTAGATACAGTTAAAATGACCAGACAGACAGATGGAAGAAACCAAGGAAGTAATTTCATTTTATCTAGGGCATAATCATCTTCGTTTCTTATAACCTCCGAAAGAAACTTAGCCATGGCCACTGTAATATCATTTTACCTGTCTTCCGAAAGATATTTAATATGGGAGGCTTCGGATTTTCCTGGCAAATTTGCCAGTAGGGTTTGATCAGTTAACCCCTTGCTTGCTCATATTGCCCACAATGCAATAGGATATGCTTCGTACAATCGACGTCCTGGGAACATAAACAAAGCCTATTCTGATAGGGGATGCCTCTCAGCCCGCCATTTAGAACTTCCGAGGGAAATACATTTAGTCTGGCTTTGGTAAATAAACGCTGATAGGTAGGTACAGACAAATTCCTAAGGTATGAGGATATCTGAAAGTCGTATATTATGGTACTCAGCCCTGAACCCAGCGTGGTGCATCAATTCTAAGGAGGAGGCACATGAAGAAGGGCCTCGGAAGATGATGTCAGGGTCCGGGTAGGTTCATATGGGAGGGGGCAGTTCTTGAGGTATTGAAGTCCTGAACCGTTTAAGGCTTTATAGGTCAAAACCAGCACTTTGAATTGGGCCCGGAAACTACCGTATTTTTCACTCTATAGGACGCACTTTTCCCCCTCCAAAAATGAAGGGGAAATGTGTGTGCGTCCTATGGGGCGAATGCAGGCTTTCGCTGAAGCCTGGAGAGTGAGAGGGGTCGGTGCGCACCGAACCCTCTCGCTCTCCAGGCTTCAGGAAGCTATCCGCAAGCCTTGGGAGCCTGTGGGAGTTCCCGCCGGGCTCCCCAGGCTTGCGGATAGCAGCCTGCATCCTGAAGCCTGGGGCACGCTGAGCAGCGCGCCCCGGGCAGATATCCGCAAGCCTGGGGAGACCGCCGCAGATAGCAGCCTGTTCTGGGGGCTGAGGTCGGGGGAAGCTTGGGCTTCCCCCGCCCCAGCCCCACCCCTGGGGGGGGGGTAAAAAAAAATCTTTTTTCCCCCCCCCCAAAAAAAACTAGGTGCGCCCTATGGGGCGAAAATACGGTAATTGGCAGCCAGTGCAGTCGGACCAGAATCAGGGTCATATGCTGAAACCATCTTGCTCCGGTGAGCAATCTGGCCTTTGAATTCTGCACTAGCTGAAGTTTCCAAACTGTCTTCAGAGGCAGCCCTATGTATAACTCATTACAGTAAATTGTGTCCTCCTTCAAAGAGGGCACGTGTTGCAGTGCGACCTGACAACCAAACCCTGTGCTGTGGGTGGGTACGATTGGATAGCCACAACACCCTATTGGTAGGTCCCTCGATGCTGGGTTTAGTCAGGCCAATGGGACGCTAACCAAACAGATTGAGGGACCTATTTATGCCCATGCACGTGACCCTGAGCTTCCTCTTTGGGCCAGTGCATCAGAACACCCGCCCACCTCTCCCTATATTTAGGGCTTGCGCTTGACCTTGCTATACCGTCGTGTGTCGTCTGTCATTGGGACAGTGGCACGGCAGGAATTTTCCCCACTTGGCTGATTGACTGTTACCATTTGGGTGTCGCCTGCCTCGTAGCAAATCGTCACAACTTGCAAGGTTGCGGATAGGCTCTGGTTCAGGTGTTAGGGATGGGGGAACGCTCTCCCCATCCCTATGTGAAGGGTATTCCGTTAAAGGAATCCAGGGACTCAATAGTTTGGTCAACCCTGAGAGGGGTTGTGCCCGTGCCTGAGTCCAGGGGGACATCTGGGTGGTGGACATAGTCTGTTCCCGGCTTTCCGCTGTTCCAGGTGTTCACCCTAGGCTGACCTATGCTGGTGCACTGGGTCAGCACTACCTGCCACGGTGCAGGGAGCTTGTCGAACCAGAGCCTATGCAACCAGTCACTTTCTGTAATCAATAAAGTTGTGGCCTAAACTCTGCCAAAAACCAAACCAAAATTTGAGTGAATTTATTTAAGGGGGAGGTTAAAAGGTCTAAACATGCAATCTAACCCTGAGGCTACCAAAGCATAGACAAGAGAAGTTAGGCTGCCCCTGCCCAGATAGGGGTGCAGCTGGGCCACCAGCTGAAGCTGATGGAAGGCACTCTGGGCCACTGAGGCCACCTGAGCCTCAAGCGACAGCAGAGGATCCAGGAGGACCCCCAAGCTATGAACCTGCTCCTTCAGAGGAAGGGTAACCCCATCAAGAGCAGGCCACCTCCCAGCCATCTGGTCTAGGGAACCACCCACCAACAGAGCCTGAGTCTTATCTGGATTGAGCTTCAGTTTGTTGGCTGTAATCCAGTCCATTACCAAGACAAGACACGGGCCCAACAGTAGCAGGTGTGCAATCCTTGTTGCTCAAGTTGTCACAGTAGACACATGGCATTCGGTAGCTGAAGCTGCTCCTACAAGACAAGGCTTCTTCACCTGCGACATCCCTACGTTTCTGGGGTGGTGTTTAAAGGCACAGGATCAGGCCAAGGAGAGAGGGGGAAGTGGCAATCAGCAGTTAAGGGTTCAGAGATATCTCTGCAAACTGAACACCTTGAAGGGTGATGACGAAACCTCCTCAGGATGAGGAGGGTGTGCACAATCGACTTCCTCTGACCAAGACAGGAGATGATCTTTACGGTAATTCCTGTGAGGGTGATGTCAGTTGTGGGCTCGGTGTTTTGTAACCACCTTTGAAGCTGTTGCAAGCCTGGAACCTTCCACTTTGGGGGAGGTTTCCCTTTCTTCACCCGGCCTCTGATAAGACACAGCAAGAGGGGAAGAGACAGACTGAAGAAATTAGACTTTGTCTCTGGGATCTATCTGTCTATATCTATCTATCTATCTATCTATCTATCTATCTATCTATCTATCTATCTAT
>JAXCMG010000044.1:7656205-7756780 GCA_034642415.1 Podarcis siculus | reverse complement strand
TATCTATCTATCTATCTATCTATCTATCTATCTATCTATCTATCTATGTATCTATATCTATATCTATATCTATCTATCATCTATCTATCATCTATCTATCTATCATCTATCTATCATCTATCATCTATCTATCATCTATCATCTATCTATCTATCTTCTGTCATCTGTCATCTGTCAATCTATATCAGGGGTCAGCAACCTTTTTCAGTCGTGGGCCGATCCACCGTCCCTCAGACCATGTGGTGGGCAAGACTATATTTGGGGGAAAAATATGAACGAATTCCTATGCCCCACAAATAACCCAGAGATGCATTTTAAAGAAAAGGACACATTCTACTCATGTGGAAACACACTGATTCCCAGACTGTCCACGGGCCGGATTGAGAAGGCGATTGGGCCGCATCTAGCCCCCAGGCCTTAGCTTGCCTACCCCTGATCTATATTATATATCTATAAACCAATGAATGATACTAAATATTGATTTCCACCATAACCATGTTGAAGTAAGAGTAGTGAAATCACAGCTAAGAAGTTCAAATCGTATATCTAACGGACACCCTTATTTGGAAATCAAACCCACGTCCAGACTTTAACATTCAAAAACTTTAGTTGCAGAAACTTACAGTTATAGATGGATGAAAACATCATATTTACAGCCACAGGTCCTATGAGAGTTTCCCACTTTTACTTTTTCCTGCAGCTTTTCTCTCTTTCTTTCAAGTAGAAGCACCCCGGCACTCTACTCCACTTAGCAGTGTTCACAGTGGATTCTAACACACAGTCCTCGTGCTTTGCATAAAAGAGTCTCTCCTTCATTGGATACCTCCCTTGTGACCAACGTTAGCCAATCACACAAGAACCTCCAGAATTCCGTTATGAACCATTCCAATTTAGACGCGTAGCGAATGTATACAACAAGCATTTACAATTTCGGTGAATTAAATTGCTATACAGTGGTACCTCAAGTTAAGAACTTAATTCGTTCCGGAGCTCCATTCTTAACCTGAAACTGTTCTTAACCTGAAGCACCACTTTAGCTAATGGGGCCTCCTCCTCCTGCTGCTGCGCGATTTCTGTTCTCACCCTGAAGCAAAGTTTTTAAGCCGAGGTACTATTTCTGGTTTAGCGGAGTCTGTAACCTGATCCGTATGTAACCCGAGGTACCACTGTACTTAACAAACCGTGATTTTTCTCTCTCTCCTGGAGTTCCAGTTCTTTGGCAAAGAGATCTGGTGCTCTGAATAAGCCTTCCTCTCGCCCCTAATGCTCACATCATGATGGAATAGTCTATGGGACGGGTGATGGTGTGCTCTGTGGCTTGGCTGAATTCCCAGTCGGAGATGCTGCGCTGCCGTTCTACATCCCTGTCCCGACAATGGAACAACATGGAAAGCTCTCTCCGGAACTTGACCCCCATGAGGGCATACACCAGGGGGTTGAGGCAGCAGTGGACCAGGCCCATGCTCTCTGTGAAAAGCAACCCAAAATCCAGAATCTTCTCCCTGGCGCAGTCTCGGGCCACGTGGCCCAGGCGCTGCAGGCTGTCCACGAAGATGAATCCATGGAAGGGCGCCCAGCAGAGGACGAAGAGAACCAGAATCACCAGCAGGATGCGCACGGCCTGGTGCCTGCAGAAGATGCTGGCTTGGCGCAGGCGATGGAAGACACGGAAATAGCAGACCGCCATTACCAGGAGAGGCAAGAAGAAGCCGAAGAGGAAGGAGACCAAGCGCAGGCCTAGCCGCCAAGACTCGGCTTGCCGGGCGTCGAATCTCAGGTGGCAGATGACGGCCCCGGCCTGCGGCGCGTAGGTCGCGGAACGGAAATGGAGGTCCACCACGGATAGGCCGAAGCAGGCGATCCACACAAGGGCGGAGAGGAGGTACATGTGGGGAAGTTTCACCAGGTGGTGGAGCTGCATGGCGTGAATGATGACCAGGTAGCGTTCCACGCTGAGGCACGTCAGGAGGAAGACGGTGCTGTAGCTGTTCAGGGTGGAAATGGCGCCCACGAGTTTGCAGGAGACTTCGCCAAACACCCAGCCCTGGGTGAACTGGACGGCGCGGAAAGGGAGAGTGAAGGTTAGCAGCAGATCCGCCACGGCCATCTGGAAGAGGTAGCAGTCCGCGAAGAGCCAAGGGCAAGGGCGCCGACCCAAGATGGCCAGGACGAGGCCGTTGCCGACCAAGCCCACCACAAAGGCCACAGAGAAAACCGCCGGGCCAAAATACCGAGAGAAGGCGCCCACCTCATCTTGTGTGCAGGGGGCCGTGCCAGGGTCAATTTCGGGGTAGCCTGTGGGGTACTAGGAAGGAGAGAGGGAGGCAGTCAGCTGGGGAATCTTTGGGGATTCAACTCACCCGTCCTGAAGGAAATCTTCCAGCACAAATTCACGGCACGTTTTTTGAATTCGGGACAAAGCCACTGGGTTTCGTAATTTTCAAAGGTTTGCAGGCAAATGCAGACGCAACAGCAGCTGATCTGTGAGTTGCATCCGGCGCAATCCCCCCACAAAAGAGTTTTTTCGTGGTCACTCAAGACATTCCCCACCGCTACCAAAAATGTGTCGCCGTTTTTATTTCAGCTTTTAATAAAACTGTCTGCTCCTGAGAGTCCCCTACTATGGGGTCAAGATGCCGAAAGCTTTTTGGGTGCCTCCACCCAGCCCTCCACTGCGTCATACACATATAACACAAATGAAATGTTGATTAAAATAACAGTGACAGCGACGTTTGCTGACCTAGACCCGCGATACTGTGATACCCAAACAGCTTTATATGCCCCCCCAGTCCCATCAAAATGTGTCCATTAAACATTTTCATTTTTTTCACAGACAGTGAGTTCCTATTCTTGTAGTGTAAAAATCGTTTTAGGGGGTCACCCTCCCAAATTTCAAACTTTGAATTTATTTATTTATTTGCCAGATTCGACTATGAATGAATTATAAAAATTCTGAGTTGGAATGTAAAGAAGAAAGGTTTTGTTTTGTTTTTGTCACCCCCCACCCCAAATTTTAACTTCATTTACCATATTTAACAATGAATGAATGAGGGTGAGGGTGAATCTGTCAAAGAGTTTGGGTCACCGGTGGGAAAACCTTTTGGTAGGCTGCCTTGAGGACTCCACATGTTCTCACCAAGCCCCCCCCCCAATTTAACGTGTGACACCCTCATCCCCACACCCAGGACTGACCCTGGGCCGATGTGTCAGCCAACCCCAAAAAGGTTAGCTTCCCCACAGCAAAGGCACATGATCCAACCCAAAATAGCCATGCCTGGAGTCCCACTGATAAGGGAGGACTTTAAGCAGGTGCTGAACGAATGGGTTCCAGCCTATAATTCACCAGTGAGAGGCAGAAGAGCCCTGGCTGGAAAAAAAGTTGGCAACCCTTCACAATTTGGGAAACAGCTTTCTTATTCCAAGCCAACCGCGGGTAAACGGGCGTCTGCGAGTGTGTGTATGTGAACATCGCTAACGTTGTGTCTCGGCCAGCTCTTAAAGGTGGCCAAGTGACAAACAGGACAGGGGCTCCTGTGCTTTTAATTGGCATGTTGTGGAAGAGGTGATTTGGACAGGGTGGGCCCTGAGCAACAAGCTATACCTGCCTCTTCTGCATCGCTATTAAAGGCGCAGGATGCTTGCCCTTTTCCTCAACTCCCCACCAGCTCACCCTAGCTTAAAGGCAGAGGAGCAGGGCCAGTTTTTAAAACCCCAAACGTTGGCAGAGCAGGGAGCTATCCCTGTTGCTAGACGGAGGGAGAGTTACGTACCTCTATGTAATCGGAGTAATCTCCCCAGTCGTCGGACATGTTTGCTTCTGCTACCAAACCATTGCTTTGAGCCCTCAAGTTATGGGGTAAGCCTGGCCCTGCTGCACCTTCCCCACATCTCCTCCCCCCACCTCCAAATGTGGAAGTGGCCCAAGTCATAATTCCGGAGGAGACACCAACGTTCGCTGCAGTGACGGAAAACAAGGTGAAACCCAAGAAACCCTCCCCCATTGCAAAAGCGTCCCAGATGGGGAAGTCAAAAAGCAGTGAGCCTGTTTTCCTGGCCCCGTGCATTTAATGGCAGCCTAACGCAAGGGTGGGATGTGGGTGGCGCTGTGGGTTAAACCACAGAACCTAGGACTTGCCGATCGGAAGGTCGGCGGTTCAAATCCCCGCAACGGGGTGAGCTCCTGTTGCTCGGTCCCTGCTCCTGCCAACCTAGCAGTTCGAAAGCACGTCAAAGTGCAAGGAGATAAATAGGTACCGCTCCGGCGGGAAGGTAAACGGCGTTTCCGTGTGCTGCTCTGGTTCGCCAGAAGCGGCTTAGACATGCTGGCCACATGACCTGGAAGCTGTACACCGGCTCCCTCGGCCAATAAAGCGAAATGAGCGCCGCAACCCCAGAGTCGGTCACGACTGGACCTAATGGTCAGGGGTCCCTTTACCTTTACCTTTAACACAAGGGTATTCAACTTTCCCTCCATTCAAAGGGACCCGGAAACTACAACTAATCCAGAATGCAGCAGTTAGACTGGTGACTGGGGGCAGCCGCTGAGACCACATAACACCGGTCCTGAAAGACCTACATTAGCTCCCAGTACGTTTCCGAGCACAATTCAAAGTGTTGGTGCTGACCTTTAAAGCCCTAAACGGCCTCGGTCCAGTATACCTGAAGGAGCGTCTCCACCCCCATCGTTCTGCCCGGACACTGAGGTCCAGCGCCAAGGGCCTTCTGGAGGTTCCCTCATTACGAGAAGCTAAGTTACAGGGAACCAGGCAGAGGGCCTTCTCGGTGGTGGCACCTGCCCTGTGGAATGCCCTCCTACCAGATGTCAAAGAGAAAAACAACTAACTGACATTTAGAAGACATCTGAAGGCAGCCCTGTTCAGGGAAGTTTTTAGTGTGTGACATTTTAATGTATTTTTTAATCTTTGTTGGAAGCCACCCAAAGTGGCTGGGGAAGGCCAGCCAGATGGGCGGGGTACAAATAATAATTTATTATTATTATTATTATTATTATTATTATTATTATTATTATTATTGCTGAGTCTCCATAGAATCATAGTAATGTAGAGTCGAAATGCAGGAGTCTCAGCTAAAGCATCCATGACAGATGGCCGTCCAACCTCTGCTTGAAAGCCTCCAAGGAAGGAGAGTCCACAACCTCCTGAGGGAGAGCCGTTCCACTGTCAAACATCTCTTACCACCAGAAAGTTCTTCCTGATATTTAGTCGGAATCAACTTTCTTGTAACTTGAAGCTATTGTTTCGAGTCCTAGCCTCCAGAGTAGGAGAAAACAAGCTTGCTCCGTCTTCCATGTGGCAGCCCTTAAGATATTTGAAGATGGCTATCATATCTCCTCTCAGTCTCCTCCTAGCCAGGCTATACATATCCAGCTCCTTCAACCATTCCTCATAAGGCCTTGTTTCCAGACCCTTGATCATCTTGGCTGCCCTCCTCTGCCCAAATTCCAGCTTGTCAATACAGGGCCGTCTTAAGCACATCCGGCGCCGTGGCGCAAAGATCCCTCTGGTGCCCCCTTCCTTTCCAGGAATTTAGAACTCAGGGCCCAACTTGCGGACCACCTCGCAGCCCAGGGAACCGCCACCCACAGAAGACACCACCCATGTGGTGACCGTGGCGCGGCTGGCCAGACCGCCAGAACCCTGCGCTCACTTGCGAGGCTCCAGGGCGCCTCCTCCTCTGCCTGACAACAACAGCCCGCTGCCGGCGCTATCGCTGCTGCCCGGCGGCCTGAGGAGCAGGAGGCAGTTGCCATGCCGCCGCCTGTGCCCCAGGGAGTGGTGATGGTGGGGCGGTGGCACCGCTGACGTGGAGGAGGCCCCTCAGGAGCCACTCCCGCCACCGCTGCTCCTGCCACTCCCTCAGACGACAGCGGCTCGGCGGGCAGCGACTGAGGGGATTCCCGCGGCTGAGGGAGAGGAGGTGGCGGCGGCTGCGGAGGAGCCATAGGCCTTAGTGGCTCGTTGCGCCCCGCCAACCATCTGGCAGCGTGCAGGGAAAGGTGAGGCCGCCGACAAAGCCGCACAGCTCCCTCACCTCGCTGGGGCGCCCCTGAGAGACCGGCGCCCTGGCGCAACGAGCCACGAGGCCCTAAGGGGAAGATGCCACTGTGTCAATATCCTTCTTAAATTGTGCTGCCCAGAACTGAACACAGGTCTGGTTTGACCAAGGCAGAATAGAGTGGTACTCTTGATCTAGACACTATACTTCTGTTGCTGCAGCCTAGAACAGCAGAAAATATTTTCACAGAATCATAGAGTTGGAAGGACCCGAGGGTCATCTAGTCCAACCCCCTGCAATGCAATGTTTCATGGCTAAACATGCTCTATCAGGCCCTTGGGAACGCTTCCACAGGCCAGACCCCCTCATTACCCACACACCTCCCCTCAGGCCTGCTTTGCACCCTAATTTTTTTTTGCCTGCCTGGAATGGTATAGTGGTTGGAGTATCGGACCAGGACCTGGGAGACCAGGGTTCAAATCCCCACTTGGCCACGAAGCTCAGCAGGTGACCTTGGGCCACTCACAGCCTCTCAGCCTAACCTACCTCGCAGGGTTTTTGTGAGGAATTAAATGAGTGGGAGAACCATTTGTGCCACTCTGAGCTCCTTGGGGGGAATGTTGGTGTATAAATGCAATAAACAAACAACAAATGCATCTTTGAAATGTGATTGCGCCTTTTGCTTGCCGGGATAGAGAGGAGATGTTTGAGTGACAGGTGTCAAAACTAGCCTGCTGTAAAAAGGTGAAACCTTCCCTTCCCTGCTCTGCCTGCTTTTGCCTCCAGACACACTGGGCTGGTGGGTGAGATCCTGTTCCCCACACGCATATTCCGCCTGAGTGTAAATCTTAGTTGATGTTTTACTGCACAATTTTCACGGTGTCTACGTGGAAATAAGACCTGTTGAATTTGGTGGGGCTGACTCCCAGGGAAGTGGGGTGAGTATTGCAGTCTATGACACTTAGAATAAACAAGCATGGAGCTTTCCGGAGGCAGGGTTCACACACCCCGATTTAAACACGTTTATTTGAACATCTAAAGAGTGCATACTGTACAGGTATTTATACATGTTGTGTCATCAACCCTTTTCTGGTACTTGGGTGTCTGTAGTTTTCGACATTGTCCACAAGGTGGCGCATGGACTTTCATTTGGATGGACTCCCTTTTAATTTGTTATCTGCTAGGACCACATTCACACATTTAAAGCGCTATGATACCACTTTGAAGAGTCGTGGCTTCCCCCAAAGAATTCTGGGAGCTGCAGGTACAGGCACTCACCCATGACATATTTTCTTTGTGAGCACAGCTGCGGCAGATGAGATGCTCAGGCGCTCATGGAATCGACCTAAAAACCTTAGAAGATTCCTGCTGTGTCAGACCAAGTGCTCATCTAGCCTACCATCATGCTTCTGACAGGGGACAGCTGGAAGCTGATGACCAGGGTGTGAAGGCATCAGTCCATAGCTGTCAACCGTCCCTTATTTGGCGGGAAACTCCCTTATCCCAGCGCTGTGTCCCGCTGCTTTCCCTTATTGATGATGTCCCTTAAATTTATCGGGTTTCATGCTCACTCGGCTCAGGAGGGAAGCAGCGGCTCAAGGTCCTCCGCCGCGCAAGAGAGCGCGCGCTGGCACCGTCGTCGTGGCGCGAGGAGTTCCATCGGCCCTTCCCCGCCCGAGAAAGGGAAGGGAGGGAGAGAGACTCTTTATGTAACTCTTTACAATAGCAAAATCCCTTATTTTGGCTGCTGATCACTGATTTTCGAGGCTGCTGGCCCCTTATTTTCAAATCTGTAAGTTGACAGCTATGCATCAATCTTCCCCACGTATTCGGCTCCAGCACCCAGTTCAACAGGCTCCCTTGGACATCCCATGGAAATATAACCAGACAGGATCAGGCCAAAGGCCTATCTCAGAGCATCCCCCCAACATTTCTCCAATCAAAATAGGGACGTCTTATTCCATAGTAATTTTATTAGTTATACCTTGCCCATCTGACTGGGTTGCCCCAGCCACTCTGGGCAGCTTCCAACATATAAAAGAGCATAATAAAGCATTAAACATTTAAAAACTTCCCTATACAGGGCTGCCTTCAGACGTCTTCTAAAGGTTGTATAGTTACTTATCTCTTTGGCTGGGGGGGGGGTCGTAAAACTCCATGCCTTCCAACATTTCTCTGATGAAAATAGGGACATCCTAAGGAAAAGTGGGACATTCCGGGATCAAGTCAGAAGCTGAGATGGCTTCTGTGAATTTGGGACCGTCCCTGGAAAACAGGGACACTTGGAGGGTCTTGCATGGAAACATGCAAGCTGCCTTGCCCCCGTGACTGAGTGGCCCTAGGCCACGTGATGTCAGCATTCACCCCAGCATGTGTGGATGTCACAGGGCGTCCTGGCGTCACTCGCACAAACTGCAGGGCATGCGGATGTGTCATGGGGACCTTTGGGGTGGTGGCCCCCTGCCCCCCCACTTGGCTCCTCTCTCTGGAAGGAATGTGCCCCTGGCCTGTGATCCTGCCTTTACTTGCATGGATGGAGAAATGTGTGTGCATATCAGAAACCTCACCTTTGCACAGTATGCTGTATTCCCTCTCTCCCCCTCCCCAATACAAAAGTAAAAAATGCAGACTTGTTCCTTCACCTGCTTTTGCCTCTGGTCCCACCCACCACTGGAATGTGGCCCCCAGAAAGGATTGTGGCCCTTGGCGTAAAAGGATTCCATACTCCTGACCTAACTAGACCAACATCCCGCTCTCACCGCGGCCAACTAGACATCTGTGGGAATCTCAGAAGCTGGGCGTGAGCTCTGGTTCCATGTTGTTCACTGGGCGGAAGTTCCAAAGTTCCAAAAATATTTACATTCAAAATGTCTTGGGTGCGAGTCTCAAAGACTCTGAAGTCACAACTCTTCGTCTGAGACTTTGTGGTGAGGAAGTGAAGAAAAAAACAAAACCTGAACGTAAACACCAAAGGGGTGTGACTTGTGTAAGCGAAGTGTGATATAGCTATGTTCACCAGAAAGCAAACCCCCCTAGAAAATCCTTGTGGATGGAAACAGACGTTTCAAGAATCAAAATCCCCAAACCCATATTTTGAAAGGTAGTTTTTTGGAATCTTGGACGCCTACTTTTGAATTACATTGAAGCCCAGACCTCAGGAGGCTCCATTCAGCGCTAGCCTAGTGATAACTTTTTTGCTGTTTTTAAAAAGTGGTACGAAAGGAACAACCGCTGCTCACAGTGTGAACATTCATCTGACTGTCACCCCTGGTAAACAGGTTGTGAAGGACATGTGGGTGTGTGGGTGTTATTTCAGAAATCTGTAAACCCAGATTTCTGAGTATAGCATCTAGATGAAGGGAAGTAATAGTACCACTGTATTCTGCTCTGGTCAGACCTCACCTGGAGTGCTGTGTCCAGTTCTGGGTGCCACAGTTCAAGAAGGACGCTGACAAACTGGAACGTGTCCAGAGGAGGGCAACCAAAATGGTCAAAGGCCTGGAAACGATGCCTTATGTGGAACGGCTAAGGGAGCTGGGCATGTTTAGCCTGGAGAAGAGGAGGTTAAGGGGTGATATGATAGCCATGTTCAAATATATAAAAGGATGTCACATAGAGGAGGGAGAAAGGTTGTTTTCTGCTGCTCCAGAGAAGCGGACACGGAGCAATGGATCCAAACTACAAGAAAGAAGATTCCACCTAAACATTAGGAAGAACTTCCTGACAGTAAGAGCTGTTCGACAGTGGAATTTGCTGCCAAGGAGTGTGGTGGAGTCTCCTTCTTTGGAGGTCTTTAAGCAGAGGCTTGACAACCATATGTCAGGAGTGCTCTGATGGTGTTTCCTGCTTGGCAGGTGGTTGGACTCGATGGCCCTTGTGGTCTCTTCCAACTCTATGATTCTAGGTTGGTTGGTGTTGAGAGTGGGGCAATGTAAATGCATGGGTGCATCAAGAGGGATGCCACTTTCGAGTCTCTTAAAAGCTGTTGACTGGCTGGCTCAACAACAGGGAAACTCTGGATGAAGAGGGAAACTCTAGGCTTCCTAGAGCCCCGAGTAGGAGGCCTCTGTGCTTTCAGACCAAGTTGAATCTCTCCTGTGGCTGGAGCTCCTGGCATGTCTCTGCAGGAACGCATGGCTGACGCAGCCAAAGGATTCAAGCAGGTTGAGGAACCTGCTCTGAAACTTGACGCCCACGAAAGCGTAGAGCAGTGGGTTGAGGCAGCAGTGGAAGAACCCCAAGCTGGTGGTGACCGTCTCGGCCATGTCCAGTTTGGCCTCCCACTCGCAATCCTTCTGCAGGGCGTTGAAGTCGATCAGGTTCTCAATAAACTCCACCAAGTGATAGGGAGTCCAGCAGAGGAAGAAGACGACCACCACAGCCAGGATGACTCTGAAGGCCTTGTTCTTCTTGGAGCCTTTGGAGTTCATGAGGCTGAGGATGATCCTGATGTAGCAACAGGTCATCGCTACCAGTGGGAGGAAGAAGGTGAGAAGTTGGCTGAAGATGCGGATGAAGAACTTGGCTGAGCTCGAGCCCGGGGGGAAATTGAGGGTGCACGAGGTGGTGTTTTGGCGGGAATCGGGTTCAGAGGTCAGGTAGATGAAATCCGGAAGCGTGAGGAGAATGCAGAGGAGCCAAACGGCCAAGGAACTGAGGAAGATGAGGGAGGACCGGCCCCTGTTGTACATGCGAATGACGTAAACAATGGAGAGGTACCTGTCGAAGCTGATGCAGACCAGGAAGAAGATGCTAGCGTAGAAGTTGATCTTGAAAACACTGCCAACCATCTTGCACATCACGTCCCCAAAGACCCAGCTGCGCACGGCCTGGACGGCCCAGAAGGGAAGGGTCAAGACAAGGAGGACGTCTGCGACAGCCAGGTGCAAGATGAAGACATCCGTCCCAGGTAGGGATTCCTTGGCACGCAACAAGACAGCAATCACCATCACGTTCCCACAGAGCCCCAGGAGGAAAATCAGGATGTAGAAGGGAGGCAGGAAATAGCGCCTGAATGCCTGGGTGGTGTCGGAGCCACAGAGCAAGGTGTCATTGTTGCTATCGTAGTAGTTGAGATATGAGTTGTTGTCCATGAAAGAGGCAATGTCAGCTTCCTCACCTGGATTCCAGACATAAGACTAAAAAGGAATAATAATAATTGTTATGATTCCTCCTCACCACTACGAGCTGAATAAAGAGCATGAAATCCACTCTCGACTCCAAGTATATTTCAATAATAATAATAATAATAATAATAATAATAATTGTACCACGGCCATCTGACTGGGTTGCCACACCCAGTTTGCAGCCTATATAGTGGTACCTCGGGTTAAGTACTTAATTCGTTCCAGAGGTCTGTTCTTAACCTGAAACTGTTCTTAACCTGAAGCACCACTTTAGCTAATCGGGCCTCCTGCTGCTACCGCGCCACCGGAGCACGATTTCTGTTCTCATTCCTGAAGTAAAGTTCTTAACCTGAGGTAATATTTCTGATTAGCGAAGTCTGTAACCTGAGGCAAATGTAACCTGAAGCGTATGTAACCCGAGGTACCACTGTACAAATATATAATTAAACATTTTTGAAAATTCCCATTACAGGGCTGCCTTCAGATGTCATCCAAAACCCAGCTAGTTGTTTATTTCCTTGACATCTGATGGGAGCGCGTTCCACAGAGCGGGCGCCACTACCAAGAAGGCCCTCTGCCTGGTTCCCTGTAACCTTACTTCTCGCAGTGAGGGAACTGCCAGAAGGCCCTCAGAGCTGGATCTCAGAGTCTGGGCTCAATGATGGGGGTGGAGACGCTCCTTCAGGTATACTGGGCCTTTGAGGCAGTTTAGGGGTTTAAAGGTCAGCACCAACACTTTGAATTGTGCCTGGAAACGTACTGAGAGCCAATGTAGATCTGTCTGGACCGGTGTTACATGGTCTCTGTTGCCACTTCCAGTCACCAGTCTAGCTGCCGCATTCTGGATTAGTTGTAGTTTCTGAGTCCCCTTCAAGTTCTCCAAGCGGGAGATAGCCAGGCCATGTACAACTCTGGTGAGGCAGTGTGCAGGCAGGCAGAGTTGTAGCCATTGGAAGCCCTCTTTCTTACAATGCCTGTCATGGGAGATTTGTGATCAGATATCTCAAATCTTTTATATACAGTGGTACCTTGGATTACCTACGCTTCAGGTGACATACGCTTCAGGTTACAGACTCCGCTAACCCAGAAATAATACCTCAGGTTAAGAACTTTGCTTCAGGATGAGAACAGAAATCGTGCTCTGGCGGTGTGGCGGTGGCAGGAGGTCCCATTAGCTAAAGTGGTGCTTCAGGTTAAGAACAGTTTCAGGTTAAGAACGGACCTCTGGAACAAATTAAGTACTTAACCTGAGGTACCACTGTATATAAAAAAACCCCGAAATGCGGCTGCAGGGAGTGGGTAAGCAGTGACAGTTCCTCGAAGGAGCAGTGTGTGGAGGGAGGGCTTAAATCCTTTCCACCTACATCATTTTCCGGATTAAAACAAAAAAACAAAGAAACCCAAAGCTGTCACTGGTGCTCTAATTACTGTGCACTTTAGCAGCTGTTCGGACGCGGGTGGCACTGTGGGTAAAACCTCAGTGCCTAGGGCTTGCCTATCGCATGGTTGGCGGTTCGAATCCCCGCAGCGGGGTGAGCTCCCATCTTTCGGTCCCAGCTCCTGCCCACCTAGCAGTATGAAAGCACCTCAAAATGCAAGTAGATAAATAGGGACCACTCTGGCGGGAAGGTAAACGGCGTTTCCGTGTGCTGCGCTGGTGCTGGCTCGCCAGTGCAGCTTCGTCATGCTGGCCACGTGACCTGGAAGTGTCTTCGGATGGCACCGGCTCCTGGCCTATAGAGTGAAATGAGTGCACAACCCTAGAGTCGGACACGACTGGCCCGTACAGGCAGGGGTACCTTTACCTTTACCTTTTTAGCAGCTGTTGAGGGGAATATGATTTGGCTAAAACTGAGGGGAGTCAGGCGCTGGTGAGCTGCATTAATTGGCCTCCTACAGAGATCCAATTCTGCAGTTTGCTCAACAAAAGTACAGTGGTACCTTGGGTTACATACGCTTCAGTTTACATACGCTTCAGGTTACACACTCCGCTAACCTAGAAATAGTTCTTCAGGTTAAGAACTTTGCTTCAGGATAAGAACAGAAATCGTGCTCCAGCAGCGTGGCAGCAGCAGGAGGCCCCATTAGCTAAAGTGGTGCTTCAGGTTAAGAACAGTTTCAGGTTAAGAACGGACCTCCAGAACAAATTAAGTACTTAACCTGAGGTACCACTGTATATGTAATAAGAGCAGGAAGGGGATAGAAAGAGCAATTTCGCAGATCAAACCTGAAATACAACAATATACCATGATATTGGTCTAACGCTTATTACACTAATCCAAACTGAGATGGGTAGAATGTACAATCAATGGTCACCTCAGGGCACTGGCAGTTTCATGCACCAGTTGTAGGTTGTGGGAAACTGAGAGGAGCCAACAATGATGATGATGATGATGATGATGATGATGATGATGATTTTGCAACAGTCTCTTTAAAGCAGAGCTTTCCAAACTGTGTGTCGTGACATGTTAGTGTGTCGGCCGCAGTGTGTAGGTGTGTCGTGCAAATGCCCCCTGCTCTCCTCCCGGGGATGGAAAGGGGTTGGTATAACCTTCGGTTTGCTAGTAAAACTGAATTACTGTGTCGTGAAATGAGGCACGTCTAAAAAAGTGTGTCACCAACATGAAAAATTTGGAAAGCTCTGCTTTAAAGGGATTTGAGACTTGAGTGACAGTTGGCTCTTTCATACCCATCACACATCCAGGTCACATTTGTCACACAGAGCTTTGGGTACCTTTGGGAGGTCAGGGGAAATGGTTTTGTGGTGTTGATTCACCACCGGATTTCTCCTTCGCCCTGCCTGACAGAACCCGTTTGTGTGCATTGGGAGACACTTGACTGCTCCTCTTCTCCAATCCCCATTCTCTTATTCTCCTTTAGCGAACAGCCCTTTTCATTACAACGAGGCCGTTTTCACACCATACACATTTAAAGCGCTACAGTACCACACTGAACAGTCATGGCTTCCTGCAAAGAATTCTGGGA
The DNA here is from genome assembly GCA_034642415.1 of Podarcis siculus. Taxonomy (NCBI): domain Eukaryota; kingdom Metazoa; phylum Chordata; class Lepidosauria; order Squamata; family Lacertidae; genus Podarcis; species Podarcis siculus. The sequence goes on along the minus strand of JAXCMG010000044.1, from coordinate 7,742,654 downwards.
GCTGTGGTTTTGTTAAAGGGGCTCAGAGTTCTTGTTGTTTAGTCGTGTCCGACTCTTCGTGACCCCCTGGACCAGAGCATGCCAGGCACTCCTGTCTTCCACTGCCTCCCGCAGTTTGGTCAAACTCATGCTGGTAGCTTCGAGAACACTGTCCCACCATCTCGTCCTCTGTCGTCCCCTTCTCCTTGTGCCCTCCATCTTTCCCAACATCAGGGTCTTTTCCAGGGAGTCTTCTCTTCTGATGAGGTAGCCAAAGTATTGGAGCCTCAGCTTCAGGATCTGTCCTTCCAGTGAGCACTCAGGGCTGATTTCCTTCAGAATGGATCGGTTTGATCTTCTTGCAGTCCATGGGACTCTCAAGAGTCTCCTCCAGCACCATAATTCAAAAGCATCAATTCTTCGGCGATCAGCCTTCTTTATGGTCCAGCTCTCACTTCCGTACATCACTACTGGGAAAACCATAGCTTTAACTATATGGACCTTTGTTGGCAAGGTGACGTCTCTGTTTTTTAAGATACTGTCTAATTCTTAGAAGACCCCTATCTATTCTTAGAAGACCTTTCCCAGAGTGGGTAGGCAAACGACCCCTCTTCACAGGGAACTCTGGGAATTGTAGCTCTGGGAAGGGGGGATAGGGGATAGGGGTCTTCTAAGAACTCTGAGCCCCTTTAACAAAACCACAGCTCCCAGAATCCTTTGCAGGAAGCCATGACTGTTCAGTGTGGTGCTGTAGGGCTTTAAATGTGTATGGTGTGTGGTCTCTTGACAACTCTCAGCACCCTGAACAAACCGCAACTCACTTCTTCTCGTGGAATAAATGTGCAAATTCGAGCGTGACGAGAATGCCTCTCGCACATGCACACTACTGCTTCAGAAAGATCATTAGTTTAGAGTCTAGGATTCCTCAGCTGTTCCACTGGGACCCCTCCCCTCATTTGCCCCTCATCCCGCTCCTGCGTCGCCTCACCGGCCCCACGATTCAAAAGCTTAGTTCTGAGAGTTGAAGAGGGGACGCTTAGCTCGTTGGTTCCTTGTGGTGTGCACACTTCATTTCACTCGCCCCTCCACCATCTCTGGTGAAGGCGGTTTTGCAGATTTTCAAGACACCACCACATCTTTCGAAACCTGTCAACAGAGTCATTCGGGGAACGAGGGAGCACAGCACAAAGGACGATGCTTCTCTCGTTGTACTTTTGGCTCTCCAAAGGTAGCACACGTTGGCAGTTTGTCTCCCCCTCCCCAAGTGTGGTATTATTGATTTGTTATTTACTGTATTTTTTGCTCTATAAGACTCACTTTTTCCCTCCTAAAAAGTAAGGGGAAATGTGTGTGCATCTTATGGAGCGAATGCAGGCTGCGCAGCTATCCCAGAAGCCAGAACAGCAAGAGGGATTGCTGCTTTCACTGCGCAGCGATCCCTCTTGCTGTTCTGGCTTCTGAGATTCAGAATATTTTTTTCTTGTTTTTCTCCTCCAAAAACTAGGTGCGTCTTGTGGTCTGGTGCATCTTATAGAGCGAGTGAAAAATTCGGTAATTAGAGCATTTTTACCCCCCAAAAAAGGCACCCCTACAGACAAGCAATCAAAACTAGACAGCCCCTCTCAGAGAAAACTTAGGTGCCAATTCATAAAAAATAGTTCTTATAATGACCCCCTCAGCTCGGGGGCATGAGGAGGTGCTTGATAGAGCTGGTTTGGGGGCAAACCTGACGGAAGGACCCTACTGCGGCAAAAGTATGGCAAAAACAGAGTTGTCTTTTGACTCCCCTGCCCTTGCTTGAGGTACCGTACTTTTCTGTCTATAAGATGCCCCCATGTATAAGATGCCCCTATTTTGGGGGACTCAAGTTTAAGAAAATGGGGGGGGGATTGTCCAGAGTTGTTGAGTTTTTGGGGGGAGGATTGCGCATGTCAACGACCCCACCAATCATCTGAACGCAACACAATAGGAACCGCGAATCGCCCACCCTATTGCCGCAACAGCAGCCAACCCACAGCAGCCCTGGACGCATCCATAACTCACTCGCAAACACACCACTGGCAATCTCCTCCTTGCGTCTCTCATCAGCCCCCCTTTCCCCCGATGCACTATCCGTGTATAAGACGAGCCCCCCATTTTTGAAGTTAGTTTTCCGGGGGGGGAAAACCTCGTCTAATACATGGGGGGAAATACGGTAATGTCATCACTGTGTGTGTGTGTGTGTGTAAAAGAGAGAACAAAAGGCGGGCAGTTTTGGAATTAGTCAGAGATAGTCGCTGAGTTTTAGACTCCAAAAGCCCTTTCATTGGCTCCCAGTACATTTCCGAGCACAATTCAAAGTGTTGGTGCTGACCTTTAAAGCCCTAAACAGCCCCGGTCCTATATACCTGAAGGAGCATCTCCACCCCCATTGTTCTGCCCGGACACTGAGGTCCAGCGCCAAGGGCCTTCTGGCAGCTCCCTCGCTGCGAGAAGTGAGGTTACAGAGAACCAGGCAGAGGGCCTTCTTGGTAGTGGCACCCGCCCTGTGGAACGCCCTCCCATCAGATATCAAAGAGATAAACAACTACCTGACATTTAGAAGACATCTGAAGGCAGCCCTGTTCAGGGAAGTTTTTTATATTTAATGCTGTATTGTTTTTAACACTTGATTGGGAGCTGCCCAGAGCGGCTGGGGAAACTCAGCCACATGGACAGGGTATAAATGATAAATAAATTATTATTATTATTATTATTATTATTATTATTACCTAAATTCATACTTCCAGATAGCCTGTTTGACCTAAGGGTGCAGCAAGAACCCTGCTGAATCAGCTCTTATCGGGCCTAGAATGTTGATTCCAACAGTGGTCAGGCAAAGGACTTTTGAGCAGGACACAAAAGAACAGCTTTGACCCCCCCTTCCTTTCTCTATTTCTCACCCCCTCCTCTTTCTCTCATCACCTTACCACCATCTCTATCTGCAACCTTATCTCTCCCCCTACATTGTCAACAACCATTTCCTCTCCACACCTTCTCTCTCTCTCTCTCTCTCTCTCTCTCTCTCTCTCTCTCTCTCGCGTCTCTTTTGCCACTGTCCATCTCCATGTCTCCCTCGCTACCTTCTCACTGGTCCCTCTACCTTCCTCACCCCCTCAACTTCCTCCCTGACACCCTTTGAAGCAGCTTCCCCACCACAAACACAAGACAATGGTTGCTGCACATCGTTTGCGATGCTCCTGAATCCACCACTGTACATAATTAGTTCTAGTAAATGATCCTGGCCTGCAGGACTGTATGCCAGAGATGGCAGTTTAGGAGTGGGGGGTGGGGAGTGTGATAGCCATGAGAAATAATACTTCTGCTCTGTCTCATACACACCAAACACACATGTGGGCTGCATTCCTGCAAGAGAACCAACTTTGGGTTAACCCAAGAATAGTAACTTTCCAGAACGCGGTTAAATTCAAACACACTTCCAGGAAACACGTCAAATGTTGCTCTAAACAAGTTCAGTGCAGGTAACAGCAAAAAGAAAAAAAGAAAAGAAAAAGAAAGAGCCACACACACATCTTGCATCCTTTACTCCAGTGTAAATCTTCCCTTTTAAATTAACTGAGCTTTCACTCCCCCAGAATCAATTGTCATTATGCTCAGGGAGATGCTCAGCGGGACATTCCGGGATCAAATCAGAAACCGGGACGGCTTCTGTAAATCTGGGGCTGTCCCTGGAAAATAGGGACACTTGGAGGGTCTGCAACAGAAATGGGTTTTTAAAATAACAATAAAATAAAATAAACCTAAGTGACCTGCACTCTAAAGTATAATCCTCTTATCAGCTTCAGGGCCACTCTGCAGATAAGAAGCTATGGAAAGGGCAAGCAAATCAGTATTTCTCAAACTTGGGTCTCCAGCTGTTTTTGACTACAACTCCCATCATTCCTTACCACTGCTGCTAGCTAGGGATGATGGGAGTTGTAGTCCAAAAAACAGCTGGAAACCCAGGTTTGGGAAACACTGGAAGCTAGACCATTCGAAAGCCGCTGTTCCAACCACTCAACCCCACTTCTATAGAAGCTGGCTTCCTGCTCCCAGTGGGAGAAATAAAGAAGTCTGAGAACCCCCTGCATCGATGGGTGGAGAAATCCCAGCCAACATCTAAACACACACAAAGGTTGTATTGTTACCTATCTCCTTGGCTTCGAGGCCGCATAACTCCAACATTTCTCCAATGAAAATAGAGGCATCCTAAGGAAGTATGGCAGTTTTTGGTTCCTCCTCAGTTTCTCATTTTACACATTATTTTTCAAAGCAATGTTATATACTTTAATGTCTGGTTTCCCTAATACGTCCAATGTAATGCACACTATATGCTAGCGTACGCATTTTTGCAGACGTTCAGATGTGCAAAATTCAGATGTGTGGGTTTTGAAGGAAGGCTGCCTTTCAGTTCTTGTGTCGTTTCAGAGAGCGAATCGAGTGAGCTTGCATTTAAGTGCGAACTGGGTCAAATTCCACCCTCCTCCTGAATTAAGGTGCAATGCCGCTCTTGATTCTGGCCGACTCGTTTCAAGTCGACCAGGAGGATGAAATCTGATCACCCTAGGCAGCCGTTTGGTGGTCTCTACAGCTTCAAACAGGCCCGGTTAAAAAGATTAAAAGAAGAAGAAAACTACTCTTGTCACTGTCGGCCAAGATGCAATGATCATGGAATGAGAAGAGATCAAAGAGATCTCCTGCTGTGAAAGCACAGGGGGAGGGCGAAACTTTGGCTCCCATTCAGCTGTGAGCACCACACTCTTGCCAGAGCTGTGCACTTCAAAATGCAGCCGTTGCTCCAGCCAGCTGCTCTGAACAAAGATAAACGTGGACGAGCCTGGGAGTTCAGGGGCAACAACACATGAGCAACCACAAAACCAAAGGCTCTGTGTTCGATTCCTGGCACCTCCAACTCTGAAAAGTATCAGGTGGGTGAGTCACCCCAGAGAGCCCCGTCAGTCACAGTTTCCAGCCCTGATAAGCCTGTTCTGGCAAAAACAAGAAAGGCACACACTTTACATTTACAGTGGTACCTCGGGTTAAGTACTTAATTCGTTCCGGAGGTCCGTTCTTAACCTGAAACTGTACTTAACCTGAAGCACCACTTTAGCTAATGGGGCCTCCCGCTGTTGCCGCGCCGCCGGAGCACGATTTCTGTTCTCATCCTGAAGCAAAGTTCTTAACTTGAAGCACTATTTCTGGGTTAGCGGAGTCTGCAACCTGAAGCGGTTTGCCTGCACAGAACTGCATTCCCCAGCACCCTTAACAAACTACAGTTCCCGGCATTTCTTGGGGTGCGTGCATGTGCTTTAAATGTATGTTGTGCACATAGCTGAAGAGCCTTGAGGCGTGACATCCCATAAATGTATGCCGCATAGGTCACAGATGGACAGATAAATAGCCTGACCTGGTTTGTATCCTGCACAACTTGGAAGGAGGCAATCAAGCCCTTCTGCCCCTCTACAAACAGCTGATAGGAACAATCACGGGTTTTTCTTAAAAGAAGAACTCTGCACATGCCTCTAGGGCAGTGGGATCAGGGAGGGAAGCATAGGGGATGCCTGATTCTCTGTCAGCATCTTGACCCACTTAGCTCAACATCATCTTCTCAGACCTCTCCAAAACTTAAACTGTTTTCAACGTAGTTTAAAATGTTGTAACCCACCCTGGGACCTTAGGGCGAAGGGCAGGCAATACATTGGAACAAGAAAAAAAGAGATTTTTTTTAAAAAAAATAATAATAATAATAATAACAAAACCATTACTACAATCATGGCAAGCGCAGTCAAAATCCAGCGACTAACAAGAAAAGCAGAAAAGAAAAGCTATTGCAGGTCATGAGTTGCGAATGAAAGTCAACTGCAGCAGCAGTCTCTAAAATACTTATGAATGAATCTCTGTTCTGCAGTCGTAAGCACCCTCCTCATTTATTTCAATATAAGTGTCATAAATACCCCCACGTGGCTTATCCATTTCATCAGTAACGTTCGTTTGTTGCTCATGAGAGTTATCTTCTTGAGGATTAGAGACATGTATAGTGACACCTGAAATAGGCTTAGAGGAGGTTCTCCGTTTTGCTCCTCTGTAGCTTTAGAGGTAACAAATCTGAGACTGGAATCCTTTGAACATCAGGGATTGAGCTTCCATGAACACAATAGAACTCCCCACTCCCCAATTGTATGCATGTAGGATCAGGCTGATAGGAACAATCATAGGTTTTTCTTAAAAGAACTCTGCACATGCCTCTAGGGCAGTGCGATCAGGGAGGGAATGCCTTATAGATCAAACCTATCCATTCTGAAGGAAATCAGCCCTGAGTGCTCACTGGAAGGACAGATCCTGAAGCTGAGGCTCCAATACTTTGGCCACCTCCTGAGAAGACTCCCTGGAAAAGACCCTGATGTTGGGAAAGATGGAGGGCACTAGGAGAAGGGGAAGACAGAGGACGAGATGGTTGGACAGTGTTCTCGAAGCTACCAGCATGAGTTTGACCAAACTGCGGGAGGCAGTGGAAGACAGGAGGGCCGGGCGTGCTCTGGTCCACGGGGTCACGAAGAGGGGGACACAACTAAACAACTAAACAACAGCTACAGCAACAAGGATCAGGCTGCAAAATAATCTCAGAAGGCAAATCTGGATTGGTGGCTGTCCGTGCTTTTGGCAATGTTGCTTCTCACGGCACAACTCTTGATTCTTTAAAGGTCTCAAAGGGGCTTATTAGAACGGTGATGCTGGAAGTTTGAATCTAATATCTGGGATATGGCACCTGTGGTTGTCTAGCCGATGCTGAACTCCCAACTTCCGTGAGCCCAGCCAGCATGGTCCGTGCTGGGAGTTGCAATCTAACATTTGGAGGACTACAGGTTCCCAATTTCTGATCTGAATACAGCCTGATATTCAGTTCCATTAAAACAAGGCTAGCAGTCTAATGAGAACAGTTCCTACCTCCAATGCCCTCTGGCAAACTAAATTATTTCACATGGGGTAGCTCAGTCTGTAGATCACGAGATTTTTAATCCCAGGGTTGTGGGCTTGTGTCCCATGTTGGGCAAAATATTCCTGCATTGCAAGGCGGGCGTTGGACTAAATGACTCTCGTGGCCCCTTCCAACTCTGCCATTCTATGATTCTGTCCCCGCGCTTGTTTTTTCAAGGCCTCAGGCTCCCCACCCACCCATGCTCTGTAAAATTTTACGTTCCCTGCCCACCGCTTTGTAGGATGTGCAGTCTACAAACCTGTGCAGCCCCATCAAAACCCAGACAACAATATCATCAGCTAAGTGTTATTGGTAGGTTTTATTTCATATTAGTAACCCACTTTGAGCAACTTCTGTGCGGATGGGGGAAATGGCACACACAAACACACACACATAAATAACAATTAATCCAGTTTTAAGAGCAAAGTAGATTGGAAGCAGCCCTGTCTATGCCTTATTTGACTATACAATCACAAATATAACCAGAGATGGAGAAACTCACCATAGCTAGAAGTGTTTAGACTCCACGTAGCCCAACGGAGTACACGGGAGGAGGTTCTTCAGAGGATGGAGCCTTTGATCTGGCCTAGACTATTTTATATCCTCTCTCTGCTGAGCGGAGGGCAGGAAGTCTGTTGAGGTAAAAGTATGGTGTGATTGCACAGCATGAAAGGGGGCTGGAGATTTGCCTCCCCCTGGCCTGCCAAGGCTCCTGACATCGTGCAGAGTGCATGTCCCCCTCCTCTCAGCGACGACTGGACGGGTCGAAGAATCCAGGGCAGAGAGAAACCTCCCAATGAGGCTTTGAAAGAGGCACTTCTCAATTCAGAAATCCAGCATCAAGTGGAAACTAGGAGTGAAACCTACTTTCCCTCAGTGGAATCCATTATGTACATTAAAAAGGGAAAAGAAAGCTGTTTGTGTGTGTGTGTGTGTGTGTGTGTGTGTGTGTGTGTACGTGCATGCATACTTGAAGCCAGAAGCTGATAAACTATTTCATCACAATGAATCATTAATTGGTTTAGGATCACCAGCCATTTTTACCAAGCCTGCTCCCCTCACCAGATGCAAACATGTACAGAGATCTTGTATTTTTAAAGCGCATGTAGAAGAAAGAGAGCGTTGTCTCAAGTGCATGAAAAGATGAAATCTTCCTCCTAAGTGTAGATCACCCGAGTCACCCGGAATAGGCATCGCAAATGTTTATTAAACACATAAATTGTTCAGAACGTGGCAGGAATCCACCCAGCACTCGTGAGAAAATGTGGCATGATCTCTTAGAGTAATCAAATGAAACTTGCCATGATAAAAGCCAGTGATTTTATCAGGGCAAGTTACTTGTTTTCTGTTGTAACAACTGTTTTCTCAAAATGTATATTCTGTACCATGAAAATAAATAAAAACTCTGTGTGTGTGCGTGTGTAGGCATCGCTACATATTGCAGAAGTGTTTCGCATCAGTAAGGACTCATCCAGGGTACCTTTTGCACCACACTTTCCAAGCACAGGTCCAGGATTTAAATCTCTTTGTCTGAGCATTCTATTTCTCTCTCTCTTTTTTGGGTGTGTCCAGTTCTTTCCCTGGGAAAACCTGAGTTTTGCTGCTGAATCAGAGCAAATGGCAAATCCGGGGGGAAACTGATTGCTGTTTTCTCCGATTCAACGGTAAAACATGGGTTCGCCCAGTGAAAGCACAGGGACCAAAAAAAGAGAGAACTGCTTGGAAAATATGGCACAAAGGGAATTCTGGAGGAGCCCCCAGTCTGCACCAATTATGCCTGATTCACTGAAATATCACACATCACAGTATCAATATGGGTTTTCCCGTGTGCTAGCTATACAAGTAGTAGATCCTGCAAATCCAGTCAAATGTTACCATCATATTGCCATAGTATTAATAGACTGGCTCCTGAATCCAAAAGAACCAATCATGGCTCAGATCACAACTCCCCGTTTTTCATATTTAGCTAACACCTAAGGCGCTGTGGGTTAAACCACCAAGCCTAGGACTTGCCAATCAGAAGGTCAGCGGTTTGAATCCCTGCAACGGGTTGAGCTCCTATTGCTCAGTCCCTACTCCTGCCAACCTAGCAGTTTGAAAGCACGTCAAAGTGCAAGTAGATAAATAGGTACCACTCCAGCGGGAAGGTAAACGGCGTTTCCATGCGCTGCTCTGGTTCGCCAGAAGTGGCTTAGTCCTGCTGGCCACATGACCTGGAAGCTGTACGTTGGCTCCCTTGGCCAGTAATGCGAGATGAGCGCTGCAACCCCAGAGTCGGCCACGAGTGGACCTAATGGTTAGGGGTCCCTTTACCTTTAAGGTCTTCCACTGCAATGTGGTTGTAACGCAGCTACAATAGTCCAACCTCCACAAGGGCCACTAAAGTTTAGGTCTCCCTATCTGTCACCTTCTCCTTTCATCTCACCCTGAATCACAGCAAGGCTTCTGCCTTGAGCATGAACTTCGAAATCAGAGCAAGGTCTCTGTGCATTCCCACCAGCCCCTGTTTTATCAGCTTGACCGGCAGGATCGATGACGTGAATCCCTTTCTAACACAGGGCTAAGGTCCGTGGTTCATTATTATAAGCACAGGAGCAGGGACTGGTAAAATGGTTGGCAACATTGTCCTGAAGTTAGGCTGAATCCACTGCCAAGCCTTGGCTGGACTGAACCTGAACCCAACGGGCAGAACTTTAGTCAAAGGGCAACCCAAATTGGAACCGAAATGAAACACTCCCTGAGTAGATTTGAGCCAATTGGGATTCTGTTGATTAAAGGCTCCCTAACAGCTGCACATTTCCTTCCTATGTACCTGCAGTCAACTCTAGTTTATCTGTTGCCTTTTTATGAAACAAACAGGAGTAGCTGGATCAGAGGGAGTGTACTGGCTGGCTGTATTGACACTTGGAATCTTCTTCGGCGATCACTTGTAGCCGAGTAAGATTGTCTTCCATGAACGGTGTGTCCGTAGGTAACTGTGGAGGCCAATTCTGGATCCACACGTCCTTCAACAGTGGGGACATTGGTTTCCAGGTAGGAGTTGATCACAGTAAGGATTTGCCAAATTTGCCTTCCTCTTAGCTCGTTTCTCCCTTTCATCCTGAGTTCATGCTTCTTCAAAGTCCACAATGCCTTTGGTAAAGGCCATTTCCCCATTGGAGCGCTCGAAGGCCAGTGTTTCCCAATCTTCTGTGCTTATACTGTGTTTCTTTTTAGATTTGCCTTGAGAGCATCTTTAAACCTCTTTTGTTGTACTGGAATAACCCAGGCCAGACTGAAGAGAAGTGAAACTCTTGATTTTAAGAAATGCAACAGTTTCTTTTCCAGGCTCAGATCATCAAGAAACTTTAACTTTTAACTTTGTGTCCACACACTCAAGACAATACACATAAATGAATGTTCAGCCTGAATTCTGCCGACTGGGCATTTGAAGTCATATCTGTAGATCTGATGAAACCAGGAGGAGCAATTAACTAGCAGAGGTGTGAAAACATTCAATTGTGGCCAGCCATCAGAAACATTTCTGGCTGATGTTTTTTAAAATTATTTTTTTTAAAAAAAATAAAACATGCCAAGAGAGAACAGGAATAAATATGTACAGCTAATTTACCACTGTTTCGTAACTCAACCAATCTGAGTTTGTTCAGGAGGCCCACAAGCTGGCCATCTCTTATCTGCACCCAAGGTTGCCCATTGTCCCCTGCCCTACCCTGGCCATTTTAAAAAACTGAATCACACATACATGTGCATCATGGGAAAGGGCAAGAGCATCTGTTTTGCATGCAGAAGGTCCCAGGTTCAACCCTCAGTATGTCCAGGTAGGGCTGTGAATGTTCCTCTCCTGAATTCCTGGAGGGCCACTGCCATTTAATGTTGACAAAAGCTAGATGGACCAACCTCTGCCGGGTGTAAGGCAACTTCCTCTATGAAAGTTGTTGCTGCTGCTGCTAGTATTATTATTACTATTTCCCACGTCTCCTCCAAGGAGCTCAAGGAGGTCCACGCATGGTTCTCCCCTTCCCTATTTGTGTCCTCATGAAGAAGAGGAGTTTGGATTTGATATCCCGCTTTATCACTACCCGAAGGAGTCTCAAAGCAGCTAACATTCTCCTTTCCCTTCCTCCCCCACAACAAACTGTGAGGTGAGTGAGGCCGAGAGCCTAGCCCAAGGTCACCCAGCAGCTGCATGCGGAGGAGCTGGGAAGCGAACCCGGTTCACCAGATTACGAGTCCACCGCTTTTAACCACTACACCATGCTGGCTCCCTGATCTGAGGCACATCAGGGTAATCAGGTCTGTCTGAGAAGTGGGCTGGCTCTGGAAGACATTTGTTTACGCAGAGTGTCCACCATTTCACGGCTGTCACTGGCTCCTGACAACCTGACAAGGCAAGCCAGGCTTAGAGAGACTGGGACTGGCCCACAGTGAGTTGAGTCCAGAGGCACCAGCTTCTCCAGAGGATTGGGGGAGCCCTGTGTGACATCAAACATTGTCCTCTGAATATTTGGGGCGGCGAAACTGCCTCGGCCCCTAGGAGTCGGCGCCTATGGTTGAGTGGGAGGATTTGAATCCTAGTCTTCCAGGTCCTGGTCCAACATTCTAGCCAATACACTTGTTTCACACAAGCTGGCTACCGGCAGCAGGAGTTGAGAACCCTCTTTCAGCCTGAGGGTTGGCTTCCCACCTGGTCAATCTTCCAAGTGCCAAAGGCGCAGGTTCCAGAGGCAAAGTGGGGTGCGTGGGGCAAGATGTTGTGCCTCTTACTGTGATGGCCTGGGATTCGGACTCGGATGCTGAACCTGAGGGATCCCAGCCTGCACAGGATTCCCCGCCTCCAGAACCAGCTGAGCCAGGGCTGGGGCATGAGCCTGAAGGGTCCTCACCTGTGCTGGGTCCTCAGGTGCAGGCACCAGCTGAGTCTGCTCTGGCTCCTGAGGTGATGGAGGACCCATTGCCTGCAGGTGCTCCACTCTCAGCCCCGTCAAAGGAAGCTGAGGTTGCTTCTGGGTCCGATAACCCTCCAGCCTCTCCTGAGCTGCAGAGGCTCAGGGCAGAGAGGCGGAGGGAACTAAGTTCCCGCAGGAGGAGTGCTCGCCTCCAGGCCAGGAGAGGCGATCACCAGAGGATGAGGGCTGCCCTATGCCTCGGGGCAGATAAAAGCCAGCCAGCCCCAGTCCCAAGTTGCGAGAGCAACATTGTTGGTTGCTAGTTCCTGCCTGAGCGCCTGACCCGCCCTGGCTCCCTGCTTGCTTGCCTGTCCCTGACTTCACCCGACTCCCTGCCCTGCACCCAGCCTCAGCTACTACAGACTGCCTCCATGTTGCAGCTTTGACCACGGACCGGACTTGGACCTCGCCTCTTGGGTAACCCATGGGACCAGCACACTTACCTTTGCTGCAAGTGACAGAAGCATCCGCATCGCATGGCCTCTTGCTGCAATTCTTGAGGGGGCCTCATTTCCTCTCTGCGGAGTTCCCAAGAGGGCTGGCTGCCATTCCTGCACTCCAAGATCTTGAGAACTTCAGGTCACATGCATGCACAGCAGCATGGTGTGAAACTGGTTCTCGCTTCCACTCAGCAAAAGTGGGAAGTGTGTGGGGTGGATCTCTGGAAACAGAGGAGGAAGAGCTCAGGAGCCGCTCAAGAGCCTCAAGTGGAGATTTGGCAGAGTGAAATGGTTCGCATTTGTTAAGTTGTGGGTGAACATATCAGACGACACAGCGATTCTTCAAACAGCTCTTGTTTATTCACAGGCCAGAACGAAACTGAACTGAAGGGTTCAGTCAGCCTGCTTATAAAGAGCTCCAGTACAACGTAACTGTAACAATTTTCTAAAACTATCCAATCACTGAACGTCACTTTCGATCCCTTATTTGCATAACTATCTACAGTATCCCCCTGCTGGCCCAGGGTGAGAACTTCAGTACATAACAGCATTGGCAAGAGTTGCGGAGATAAGGAACACTGAAGCTCACTGTCTAATTTGAAATATCCAGTCAAGCTGTTGTCTGCAGGTGGTAAGAAAAGTCTTCTGGGTGAGACAAAATGGCCACCTAGTTCAGGATCCTGTTCTCAGAGTGGCCGGAACAAAAGACAGATAAAAGGGGTAGCAGTAAGATGGAGAGAAGGGGTGGTCCCTCCCACTTTTGCTCTGGCCCCAACCACTGCAGGCTTCATCCTGCCCTCAGCTGGTGTGTGGCCCTGAAAGATAGATTCTGAAGGAATGTGTACAAAAACTTGGTCTACACTCTAGCTCTGTGATACATCCACATTTCCTCCAGTTCCTTAGACAGGGATTACACATCAAGTACAGTGGTACCTTGGTTTAAGAACAGCTTAGTTTATGAACAACTTGGATTGAGAACGCAGCAAACCCGGAAGTAGGTATTTTGGTTTGTGAACTTTGCCTTGGATTAAGAACATGTTTCACTTCCTGTTGAGTGTGTTCCATTTGTAAATTGAGTCCCCACTGCTATGGGAAAGCATGCCTTGGTTTAAGAATGCTTTGGTTTAAGAACAGATTTCCGGAATGGATTAAGTTTGTAAACCAAGGTACCACTGTAATCTAAAACTGACAATACCTACCCATTGAAGACGCGAGTGGCGCTGTGGGTTAAACCACTGAGCCTAGGGCTTGCTGATCAGAAGGTCAGCGGTTTGAATCCCCGTGGCGGGGTGAGCTCCCGTTGTTCGGTCTCAGCTTCTGCCAACCTAGCAGCTCGAAAGCACACAGTGCAAGTAGATAAATAGGTCTGGCGGAAAGGTAAACGGCATTTCCGTGCGCTGCTCTGGTTCGCCAGAAGCGGCTTAGTCATGCTGGCCACATGACCTGGAAGCTGTATGCCGGCTCCCTCAGCCAATAAAGCAAGATGAGCGCCGCAATCCCAGAGTCGGCCACGACTGGACCTAATGGTCAGGGGTCCCTTTACCCAGTGAAGAAATAGAGGGACAAAGTCAAAGTGTAACCCAGAAGAGGGTTGATGTGGTTTAGCAGTGAGTGTTTGGGATGTGGACAAAGGTGGTCTGAAGTGAAGACCAAGGGAGCAAGAGTTGCAATTTCCAAGTGCTTGGAAAGATTTCCAAACGAATAGCCTTGAATTTTGTTGGCATCCGTCTGTCTCGGGAGTTAATGGAGGAGAGGGCCTTTGGGGGTGAAGTCAAATGCTTAGAAGGTTGCAGCGCCCGCTGTGGCTGTAGAGACAGATATGGGAGAGACATGTTTTGTTGCAGCTGGGGCAGATGGAGGTGTCTGGTTGTGCTTCTGCAGACGCACCATGGTGTTTCTTCTCTCTGTGTTCCTCCCAGAGGTCATTCCTCCTTTGGTCACTGCTATGGATGCACAACCTGATGCAAGGGATTCACACATGGCAGGCTGATGTTAAGACCAAACTCTCTGCAGACTTGGACAAAAGGGTTGATGAGTCTCTGTAGAGCTTCTTGGTGTGCTGTCAAGGTTGCATCATCTGCAGATACCATCTTTCAGAGAAAGGCCAACCACGATTTTTTCTTGGTGCACAAACATGCCCGGTTGAACAGACCCCCATTTCTCTTTGATGCAGCTTCAACCATCTTCAGTTGAGCTGGAGGCACATGAGAGCAACAGGGAGAAAAAAATGCCAAAGGTAGCCTAGAACCTGCAAGGAAGATGCTTATTAATTAAAAAGTGGAACAAGCGAGATCTTATTTGTCTGCTCAGTTCTTCCAATTGATGATGTTATCGTAGATGATTTATTTGCAACAATCCTCAACGCCACTTTACGTTCAGCTAATTGGTTTGCATTGAATGAGACGGTTCCTTTTGTATGCCTTTCTTTAAATTTAATAAAAATAATTTAAACCAACAAAACCAAAAGTAATATGCACAGAGCAGTTGCTCAGCAGGTTTTTCCCCCCCACAATCTGAGCTCAGATTCCCAATTTGCATAGCAGACGTAGGAGGAAATAACTCTCTGGTTCAGTTCTCCTTCCCCTCGTTCTTCATACGGTCTACTGCATTCCGGTACTTAAAATAAGGTAGGTAAGCAGGTAGGTAGAGTATCGCAAGCCTGTTCAGATATATAGAAAATTAAAGGTAAAGGGACCCCTGACCATTAGGTCCAGTCGTGGCCGACTCTGGGGTTGTGACGCTCATCTCGCTCTATTGGCTGAGGGAGCCGGCGTACAGCTTCCGGGTCATGTGGCCAGCATGACTAAGCCGCTTCTGGCGAACCAGAGCAGTGCATGGAAACGCCATTTACCTTCCCGCCGGAGTGGTACCTATTTATCTACTTGCACTTTGACGTGCTTTCGAACTGCTAGGTTGACAGGAGCAGGGACCGAGCAACGGGAGCTCACCCCGTCGCGGGGATTCGAACCGCCGACCTTCTGATCGGCAAGCCCTAGGCCCTGTGGTTTAACCCACAGCGCCACCCGCGTCCTTAGCATGTGTTTTAATCTGTTTTTAAGCTTGCTATTGGTACTATTTTTCGAATGTTTAAAACAATTGTTTTTACCTATTTTGCCAATAATTTTATTGCGCTATTCTTTACACAAACCGCTTTGAGCATTTCTTTCAATGATCACGCAGTATAGAAATGTTATGAAATAAATAAATAGGGGCTCGAGGTGTGGAGTTGAGTTTTTCTGTTCTGAACATCTTTATCACACCATCTCAGCACCTGCTCAGGTCCTTTTAGCACCGGCTCTGCCTTTCCCCAGTCTGATTGGCACGACGGAGCTCAACAGGAAGACCAAGTAAGTCACACATGGCGGTTTCATTTTCACACCTTCATCATCAACGAAAAGGCTGGCAGGTTTTCTGACAACCCCTCTTCTCTTTGCGGTTTCTGAGTTCGCACTTTGCTTACTTTGCAGCCAGGTGGAAAGACATCAGAAAGGGGGGGGAAACCAGGACTGTAAAAGAGAGAGAGAAAGATGTTACGTCTCATGTCATGAGCTCAGCGACACTTCCACTTCTCATTTGTTTTTATGTTTTTATGGTTTTTTGTGTGTGTGTTTTGTATTGAGTTCAGTTTCAAGTAGGGACATTTGATTTGGCTTGCATTTAAAGGTGAACTTTCTTAATTTGCCCATTCTGAGACAACATGCAAACTGGAACACACTCATCCTTTGAAATTCATAAAAAGGGACCCCTGACCATTAGGTCCAGTCGTGGCCGACTCTGGGGTTGTGGCGCTCATCTCGCTTTATTGGCCGAGGGAGCCGGCGTACAGCTTCCGGGTCATGTGGCCAGCATGACTAAGCCGCTTCTGGCGAACCAGAGCAGTGCACGGAAACGCCCTTTACCTTCCCGCCGGAGTGGTACCTATTTATCTACTTGCACTTTGACGTGCTTTCGAACTGCTAGGTGGGCAGGAGCACGGACCGAGCAATGGGAGCTCACCCCATCGCAGGGATTCGAACCGCCAACCTTCTGATCAGCAAGTCCTAGGCTCTGTGGTTTAACCCACAGCACCACCCGTGTGGGTTCAAACTTTGCTGAATTTTGCAGTTCTCCAATGTTTACAAAACTGCACATTCCAAGGTGAAGTGCACATATACCAGTGAAAGTGGCATACGAACGGGCAAAATATTAGGGCTTTGCTGAAATGTGTGTCTCAGGCAAAATTACATACAAAATGTGTATAGTAGGAGGAATTGACACTAAAATGCTGATGGATCATCACAAACTGATGTGGAAATGAGGACAAATGATAAACTAAGAGAAACGGAAGTTGACAGCTTCGCTCATCCCTGTCCGTAAGCATAACATAAAGAAACATGGGGATGCAAGACTCACAGCCAGTGCTTTTTAATCTTGACTAGAAATTTGATGAATCTTGCCCCATCACATTGCAACCCACATACAGAAAAATGGTGCTGAAACCAAGATTTTCTGTGTCAAAGAGCTGGTGAGATTTTACTGGCCTACACTCTTTCGTTTGATATTGATTGATTGCTACATTTCCCCCCATAATATGCTTAGAGTGAATAATCTACTTGCAGAGCAAGCATGAGGAGACCCATCTGCTTCCCCCCTGTCTAGCACTCCACTCGATGTGGCTGCAGTGAGGGTGCTGTGATGGCAAAAGAACAGTCTTTGTCCTCCTTATATGGTGTCCTCCTTGTCGTTCCTAAATCACCCAGGAAAGGGAAGTGGGGAACAGGAAATTAGATGAACAATAAATTCTTCTATTATTATTTTCCTGTTGTTGTTTTCGCTGTAACTCCAGAAGGTGGATATCTCCAGAGCTCTGTCTAGGACCTAAATCTCCTTTGAGAAGTCTGGAGTCATGATGAGAGGCTACCTGTCCCCTTCTGGAGCAACCAAAAGTTGGCAGACCGTTCCTGCCTCCTGAGGAACGGTATAGCATGCCCTCTGGAATTTGGGGAGAAAGGGCAGCTCAATAGCTGCACAGTGGTGCCTTTTGGAGCCCTATTCCATATCCAAAGCTCGTGCGGGGGGGGTGTCATCAAATGCCTGAAATATAGGCATTTATATATGTCACTAAAAAGGCGCTCGAACTATTGTTAATTGGGTGAATGGTGACTTCTCCATTTTAATTCTCAGATCTCTCTTCGATTTGTTTTGAAGATCTTTGGTACCACAACTTCCCCTTGGCTAGGAGGAAGTAGACAAGCACCACCCATGTGGTTACCACATCTGGGCTCTTTCTGGTCCAATAAGTGTTTTGGACTTCCATTTTTAGAATGGTGTGAATTGCGATTTTATATATATATATATATATATATATAGATAGATAGATAGATAGATAGATATAGATATAGATATAGATATAGTATATAGTCCCACAACAAAGAATTTGGGGCCCCCGCTTTGCTGAATCTTTCTTAAAGTGCTTAGGCATTCTTTCCCTTTGAAAATTTCTTTTGCATTTTTATTAGTTAAAATTAGTTAATAAATGCCTGCAATCTATTATTACCTTAAATCCAAAAGACACAAGCTCATTCTCTTCGGTTTCCTCTGCCAATCCCTCACAATCCACCTCCTCTGTTTGCAAGTCCTGCCCGGGGGTCAGCAAACATTTTCAGTCCACAGGGGGGCAGTCCACTGCCCCTCAGACCTTGGGGGGGCAGACTATATTTTGAAAATAATAATAACAAATTCCTATGCCCCACAAATAACCCAGAGATGCATTTTAAATAAAAGCACACATTGTTGTTGTTGTTGTTGTTGTTTAGTCGTTTAGTCGTGTCCGACTCTTCGTGACCCCATGGACCAGAGAACGCCAGGCGCTTCTGTCTTCCACTGCCTCCCGCAGTTTGGTCAGACTCATGTTTGTAGCTTTGAGAACACTGTCCAACCATCTCATCCTCTGTCGTCCCCTTCTCCTTGTGCCCTCCATCTTTCCCAACATCAGGGTCTTTTCCAGAAGAGTCTTCTCTTCTCATGAGGTGGCCAATAGTATTGGAGCCTCAGCTTCAGGATCTGTCCTTCCAGTGAGCACTCAGGGCTGATTTCCTTAAGAATGGATCGGTTTGATCTTCTTGCAGTCCATGGGACTCTCAAGAGTCTCCTCCAGCACCATAAATCAAAATCATCAATTCTTTAGCGATCAGCACACATTCTGCTCATGCAAAAACACCAGGCAGGCCCCACAAATAACCCAGAGATGCATTTTAAAGAAAAGGACACATTCTACTCATGTAAAAACATGCTGATTCCCGTGGGCCGGATTGAGAAGGCGATTGGGGCGCATCCGGCCCCCGGGCCTTAGTTTGCCTACCCGTCTCCCAGAGGCTGCAAGAGGTAAATAGACCTAGTGAAAGAAAGAAGAACATGAGGGAAAGAAAGGATTGAAATGGGTGAGAAAGTGAAAGAAAATGCCAGCAGAGGGGGAAAGGCAGCATGCAGGCCGCTGTTGATAAAGGATTTGGAAAGTTGCTGCTCGAATTTTACTAGCTAAAAAGTGGAAAACCCAAGAATTACCAACGGTGGAAGAATGGCAGATGAAGATGATGGATTTTTCGGAGCTAGCTGACCTAACCGGAAGAGGCCGCAACCAGTGATTTAGCTAAATTTGTTTAGTTAAACTAACTGGAAATAGCTTGCAGGTAACAGATTGGCTTAGGAATTTATATAAGTTAAGTGATTGTAATGGTTCTAGGGGTTGCTCGTGCGTAAGCCGGCGCCTGGCTGGGTTGCCTGGGTGAACCTTTTCTGTCCGGACAGCCACTCGCCCGTGGCTGTCTCAATCGCTGGCAGAATCCGTCAGTGGGCGTTTCTTGAACTTCTTCCAGCAAAGAAGCTCTTTGATGCCTAGTCTCCTCCTACTCTCCCTGCGCAGAAGCCTTCTGCGCAAGAAGGGTGTAGGCAACGGAGGACCCTTACTCTCCCCGCTGGTCCCCGGCAAGGAGTCGTGGGACCGCCTCGCCGATTTCCCCATCTTCCCCCCTTCTCCACTGGTGCTACGCTGATTCTCTTCCCCAGAAGATGGGCTGCCTCTCCCCATCCCGGGACGCTCTCCAGAACCCCTCTGGAGCCCGCTCTCTCCCCCCGGCCCTGATGGCAGTTCCCTGACAGTGATGTTTAACATGTTTAACTTTGAATTGAAAAGATATAAGGATGTTAATAGACTAAGTTAAGTTTATAAGAATTATGATTTGGAAATCTGTTAAAAGGATATGCATGGAAATTCAACCAAGGTGGAAGCAAGGAAGTCACCTAACAATGTTAATAAGTGTAATTTTAATAAGGTTATGATTTACGTTTGTATGTTTGTTTGTTTATAATTTTGTGAAAATTAATAAAATGGGGGGGGGGATAAAGGATTTGGAAAGAAGGTGAGGCAAGGGACAGAGTGGCAGCAGAAAAAGTGCTGAGAAGGGGCAAGGAGGCAAAGAGAAAACAGGAAAACAAAACCAAGGCAGGTGACAGAGGGCAAGAAGTACAATAAGGTAGGAGAAATAAAAGCAGATGACAGAGAAGGAAAATGGGTTTTGAAAGCAAAAGAAAGTAGTAGAAGACACAGAAGATGTTCCTGTGAAAAACCCCAGAAAGCAGAGAGAAAACACAACTACTGAAAGTTTGGCCAACAATACATGAAATATGGTTTCACGTATAGGGAAAAAAGTAGCATGTCAAGATATTTGCATGTGAAGGGTGGTGAGATGCTAGCAAATGAAAATTTGCAACCATCAAAGCTGTTCATTCATTCATTTAGAAACAAGGCATGCCATTGTGAGATTTTATTATTATTTTCAAAAAAACTGGACAACCAGTTTTAGAAGAGCAGGGAAACTTTGTTCCATATGCAACAGGAAGGAAGAATGGTCGGATCCAGTCTGTTCAGAAAGCAGCTCTGATTCATTGCTTTCTTCTCCACAGAGAAGCACAAGCTTCCAAACACATGATGCATTCTGTCCTAGGATGACATGTGAAAATTGTTACTTTCGTCGAAACTAGTGCTCTCGACAGAAGCTGGCTGCAAAGAATTGGGTTCTGAACACAAAACTCTGTGGTTATGCATAGAAGTGAGGTGACTGCTGTGAGGAAAAGGGTTTGACAGGCCGTTTGAACTTCAACACAAAGTTCTTGAGAGATAAATTGTTAGCATATGCTCCATTAGTTGACAACTCCTTGTGTCTTTTAAGGTTGGCACACTTTGTGGATGTGTTCAGATGTAAGAAAAAAAAAGCATTCAAAAATAATTGTAATATTGAAATTTGTTCACATGGTGAATGGTGTAGCACACTCTGCTGGGCAGAAGAAGCAACTTATGAATATGAACCATAAAGCAAGAAGCCAGTCTGCATTATTAGCCAGCATGTTGCATTTGCATTTTTGTAGATCGTGGTAGACTTAGCAGGTTCAAACTTTGCTTGACCTGCTTCTGAAAAACCCAGCCACACCCCCACATCTCTCACTGGCCCTGCTGTGAACGCTCCTTAAGTGTTTTGTCTGGCTGGAATGCCTCCCTGAACTCCGATAATGCCACTTTCTTGCCTGGAGGGAGAACACAGGTGTGTGCTTAGCCTACCGGAGGACGGCAAACATTAAATTCCTGCTCTGCTCGCTTTTGCCTAAGGCCGTATCCATCCCTGTTTGATCTTTTAAAGCAACCTCCAATCTGCAGGCCATATTTGGCTGGCTGCTGGTCCCAATTTGGCCTACGAATCCTTTCCTCCCCCAAACCACGTCCACCGGCCCGACACTTGACATGGCTGCCAATGCACAAATGGCAGTCTTAAAGTGTGCTCCTGGTTGTGCCTGGGCAAAAGGAGGATTGCCCCTAATGTAACGTGCATTTTACAGAAATTACATAAAAGTAATGCAATAATTCCTAAAAGATCGCACATTTCACTTTTCTGCTATTTATATAGCACTTTTATTTATATATTTCAAATTTCCAAGCTTGTTTGTTTCAGTTCTATACCACCTTTGCGGGTGGTTAACAAAGTTATTAACATGACAAATTAAAGCAGAAGAATATTAAAATGGAATTACCAGTCAGCACAAAAAAGCAACCTAAAAGCCAGCATAAACACAAGCAGCATAAAGTACATGCAGGTCTTGCTGTCCACCTGCTCGCTATCTGCCAGTTCACTTATCCAAACATAAATAATCATGCCCAAACCTCGTTATACACTCCACAGATTCAGATATTCAAAGAGCCAGAGTTTGCCCACTTCCTCACTTGTTGTGCTTGGCTGGTCAGTGGCAACCATTTTCGGACAGAAACCTTGGGGAAAGGGAGTGGGGAGAAATCTGTTTTTTGCTTTGCTTCCCTTTAGCTGGTTGGCTGCAGCCATTTTAGGAACAAACCACGGCAGGAGGGGACAGAGATAACCGATTCCCAAAGGCATCAGTGGAAATTGTGGATTTGTTTGCAAACATTTGCCTAACGAATGATTACCAGGAAATGTATTGGGGACGGCTAGCAGGATCTGCTGGTAACAAAGCATTGGTGGAGACTGTTGAAGGGCCCTGAGTTTACTTGTGTTTACAATGTTTATTCCCCAAGCCTTGTCGTTTTGCAATCTCCCATTGCCCTCACAACAGCCAACAATAACAAAGTACAGTATATAGAAAACATGCAAATATTTTGCTAACTACTGGTTTTTATGACACTACTTACCGTATTTTTTGCTCTATAAGACTCACTTTTTCCCCTCCTAAAAAGTAAGGGGAAATGTGTGTGCGTCTTATGGAGCGAATGCAGGCTGCGCAGCTATCCCAGAAGCCAGAACAGCAAGAGGGATTGCTGCTTTCACTGTGTAGTGATCCCTTTTGTTGTTCTGGCTTCTGAGATTCAGATTTTTTTTTTTCTTGTCTTCCTCCTCCAAAAACTAGGTGCGTCTTGTGGTCTGGTGCGTCTTATAGAGCGAAAAATACGGTAATTTTGCTTCATTCCACACATAACAGCTGAACTCTATCCTCAGTGAGGTCAGGAAAAGAGCACCCATCCCTTTACCCAACCAGCCAGGGCTTCCGTTTTCCAAAGGATCACACAGGTTCATCTTGGGTCTTCACTATTTGGTTGACTTTGCTTCTGGGGCACGCTTCTCTTCCTGCTGAGTAGCAGAGACAAAAGAAAAGAAAAGCACAGAATGAAGTCACTGCCAGGTTATCACCAACCTAAGTGGGCTTATGGAAGACTGCTATAAAGGAAACGGGGTCAAAGCTTGACCAACCATAAGGAGGCTGGAGTGACTGCTTATTGCTGTTGCAGTGCTCAATACATATAGCATTAAAACTTAAGTAAAAGCAAAGTTTTTTGTTTGTTTTTTTAAGGATAATTGCTCGGAACAAACCCAAAAAACCCTAAACTGTTGTTAGCCAGCAGAGGCAGTGACCTTTTAGTAGAAAATATGCCTTTGGCAATGACAAACCTAGACAGCATCTTAAAAAGCAGAGACATCACCTTGCCAACAAAGGTCCATATAGTTAAAGCTATGGTTTTCCCAGTAGTGATGTATGGAAGTGAGAGCTGGACCATAAAGAAGGCTGAACGCCGAAGAATTGATGCTTTTGAATTATGGTGCTGGAGGAGACTCTTGAGAGTCCCATGGACTGCAAGAAGATCAAACCTATCCATTCTGAAGGAAATCAGCCCTGAGTGCTCACAAGGAAGGACAGATCCTGAAACTGAGGCTCCAAGACTTTGGCCACCTCAGGAGAAGAGAAGACTCCCTGGAAAAGACCCTGATGTTGGGAAAGATGGAGGGCACAAGGAGAAGGGGATGACAGAGGACGAGATGGTTGGATGCTGTTCTCAAAGCTACCAGCATGAGTTTGACCAAACTGCGGGAGGCAGTGGAAGACAGGAGTGCCTGGTGTGCTCTGGTCCAGGGGGTCATGAAGAGTCGGACACGACTAAACGACTAAACAACAACAACAACAACATGCCTTTGGACATCATGGTAAAGCCCAAAGGTCTACAGGCTGTGTTAAGATGGAAGGCAGAGGTGCAATCTCAGTTAGGATACACTGTATTGGCTGGCATGGGGGAGAAATCTGATTCAGTTTGCACTTACGAAGTGAACCTCCCTAATTCACAGTTTCCTAAACAGTACGCAAACCAAAACACGGGCATCCTTTGAAAGCCACTATTCCAAATATTGCAGTGCAGTTTCCAAGCCAAATAATGTGTACAAAGATGCATATTGTATATTTTAAAAAACAACAACACAAGAATGCGCATTCTATTAGGGGAAGTTGCTTTGCGGGGGGAAACCCCATCAGGCAAAATTGTACACACATATGCATATCACAATAAATTCAATTAAACTGCTAATGAATCTTCATAATTTAAAAAAAACTATAAACTCGTGCAGAATTGAACCTACTGAAAAATCTTGACCAGTTCCATCCATTATTGGGAGAGAAGTACAAATGAACACAGGGGACTGTGATAGGAATTTTATGGTCTTAGATATATGGTAATGTTCATAACTGTACCAACCAAGCGCATACATAGATCAGCACAGGAAGGCCAACCTGGAACCATTTTGATTCCTAAACTGAACAAATGTTTTCTCTGCAAGGTCAAACTGGAAAAGCCTCCCCATTGTCTTTCCCCTCACAAATCCTGTCTTAAGGGTATGTCTGTGTTTGAATAGGGTGTGAGCCCGTGACATGGCCCAGGAACTAAGTATTTATCACTACAAAAGACTGGCCAGGCTCCCCAGGCAATCCAATCAAGTAACCTGCCAGACAGGAGATAAACAACAGGAGAAAAACAAATATTCAAATTTCTGTTTTAGACTGCCTTTTCTGTGATGTAGGTGTGATGTATCTGAGGGGTGGTCTTAGGTTACACCCCTTCTGTAATGTATGTATGTTTCTGGGGGTGGTCTTGATCTACAGGGTGGCAATTTCAAAAGTCTTTATATGGCCTTGCACACCATTTTTCTGGGTCCCTCCTCTCTCCTGCGGGTGAGGGGAGCACCCTGTTGCAACAGATCAATAAAGGCCAAGCCTACAGGCTGCTGTTTTGCTCCAAGTTATCCTGGTTGGTGTCTTTGTTTTTTGTCCAAGGGAGCCCTCAGATTTTTCCGTTAACAGGACTGACTTACTTTGTTATATGTGGTGTCACCGGAATCAGGCGGGCTGTAAGGGGGTGGAGCCTGGAACACAAAAATATAGATACCAGGGGATGAGAGCAGATGTTGAAAAGTGCATGGCTTCAGACAGTGCGGACTAAGCTTTAGAAACCCAGCCCACTTGCATCATAACAGTTTTCTTGTTTCAACTTTTCATCCTCAGAGACCTGAAACTGCTGTGCAGTCTCATCCATCTTTTCCAACTCTGTGCTGAATCACTTAAAAGCAGAAATCAGGCATTCTCCCAGAAATCATTAATATCCCGTCCAGAATTTTGCAGGTAAAAGGGTGAGGGCCTCCTCAGATGATTTTTGAGGAGCCTCATGTCTTTGACAAATGGCTGTTTCCCAGGTTAGATGCCCCATAAACCACACTGGCAAGTTCAAGCTAAGGACGAAAGATGAGAAAAACCAACTCACTTTAATCTCAGAAAATTCAAAGCGGTTCACTGAGACATCACCTTTGACCTCCAAGGTCTGGATTTCTTTGAGAGGAAGGCGGTGCTTGTACTCCAAAAAGTGATTTCCATTGACATACACCTACAGGAAAAATGAAACAAGCATTCAATTACCAGCTGGCAGGGACAAGAAGAAGGCTTCAGGTGTTTTAAAGACTACCAGGCGTAATACAATGTAAGTTCTCGTGGGATATATCTGACTGTCAGCTATTTCACCGAAGCTTATTCCAGACTAATGTAAATGTTTTCTATTTAATTTAACATGTTTTTGCCCTTCCTTTCTGCCGTTTAGATAATCAGCGCAGCTTACACTACACGTAGGGGTCAGCAAACTTTTTCATCGGGGGGCCGGTCCACTGTTCCTCAGACCTTGTGGGGGGCCAGACTATTTTTTGGGGGGGGGGATGAACAAATTCCTATGCCCCACAAATAACCCAGAGATGCATTTTAAATAAAAGCACACATTCTACTCATGTAAAAACACCAGGCAGGCCCCACAAATAACCCAGAGATGCATTTTAAATAAAAGGGCACATTCTACTCATATAAAAACACACTGATTCCCTGACCATCCGCGGGCCAGATTGAGGTGATTGGGCCGGATCCGGCCCCTGGGTCTTAGTTTGCCTACCCATGCTTACAGACGTTTACAGCCTCGGGGGGGGGGGGGCTAAGCTTCTACCTCAGAGCTTTCCAAACTTTTCATGTTGGTGACACACTTTTTAGACATGAATCATTCCGTGACACAGTAATTCAGCTTTACTAACAAACCAGAGGTTAAACTAACCCCTTTCCAGCCCCGGGAGGAGCGCAGCGAGCATTCGCACGATACACCTACACACAGCTCTGTTGTTCTATGTCTAAATCTTCCACCCTAAAACAAAGGAGCAGATCCTTGCCCTGTTTTACCCTTATTTCTACCCAGGTTTTTTGTTTTCTCTATACCCTTTGCTTCCACCACTAGATGGAGCATTTTCTTTCTTTTCTACAGCTTTACATTTACTTTTTTTAAAAAAGCAACGCAACTGTCACTTCCCAACTGCCGCTTCTCCAACATTCTACCCCCTCAGCCCCTGCCTTTGTTTGCATAATGTATTTGTAATCAAGAAAACAATTCTGAATATTTCACTGCTTATAGGTCAGAAGTTAGACTGGTTGTAAGATGCTTTGGGTTGCCCTGAGCAAGATAAAGCAACTGAGAAATTTAATTAAGAATAACTGATGCCATTTGTTTAGCCCAAGCCTGAGAAAAGTGTGTGGGTGAGTCAGAAACAAGATTTTGGCAAGGTAGGGAGGCAGAGTTGTGGTGAGGCAAGCTCACTAGCCCTATTATTCCCTTTCAAGCCCGTGGCTTCACTCTCACAGTGCTGAATAAGTATGTTACCCACAGGGACACACTCTCACTTCACTGCCGGCCTACACATTCACACTAAGGGCTTGTCCCACATTTCTTCTCCTCCTGCTGCTTTCCCCTGGGGAAAACCACTCTTTACCGCTGAATCAGAGCAAACAGCAACAGGGTTTTCTGTGGGTTGCATTTTGCTCTGATTAATGGTAAAACACTGGTTTTTCCTGGGGTGTGTGTGTGGATAAACAACAACAACAGCCGTCTGGACCTGTGCCTAGAAAGTGTGGAGCCAAGTCACGTGTGGACAAGCCCTGACACAATCCATGCGGAGGTAACTTGAATTCTGATTGGCTGGTTAGTTCTAGACCCTTAAATAAACTGCTTTGAGGCTCCCCCCCCCCCAAATCAAGCAGCATATAAATTTTATGGCTTAAACAAATAATAGTTTAAAAAAGCAAACCCCTGTATTTCTCCCCAGTTATTTGCCCAGCATTGTTGCACGCCACCCCAATCTCCACACCAGTGCGAGACTCCAGGGGTCCCGGCAGGGTTCGTGTTTCCTTTGGGAACGAGACACAGCGAAGACTGTGGTGTCTTTATAATAGATGGTTTATTTACACATATTCAACCTGAGCCTACGATGAGTCCTGCTTCTCTCATGGCCATGATTCTGGATTCAAGCTGCCAGCCCACATGGTGCTCTGATCCCTGCCTTTCTCCAGCCTGCCGCCTCTTACAAACTGACACCTTTTTCCCCTAGCCCACCTCAGGCAAGCTGAGATCCTAAGCGCAACTCTGCTAACTGACACAGAGATGGAGAAGGGGCCCCATCCCTCTGCTGCCTGGTACAGAGTCTCTGCTAATGGCACATATCCCTGCTTTGTTTGCTTAGCGACTCGGCTAGTCTCAGCAACTACTGCATCTGGGGATTGGTTAAATCCTAAAACATTTCTGGTTCCAGGAATATAGGAGAGTCTTCCTCTCCTCCTCAGCCTTTCCTTTTCCAGCTGACACTCCAGGTTAAAAAGGTAAAGGGACCCCTGACCATTAGGTCCAGTCATGACTGACTCTGGGGTTGCGGCGCTCATCTAGCTTTATTGGCCGAGGGAGCCAGCGTACAGCTTCCGGGTCATGTGGCCAGCATGACTAAGCCGCTTCTGGCAACACTAGAGCAGCGCATGGAAACGCCATTTACCTTCCTGCCGGAGCGGTACCTACTTATCTACTTGCACTTTGATGTGATTTCGAACTGCTAGGTTGGCAGGAGCAGGGACCGAGCAACGGGAGCTCACTCCGTTGCAGGAATTCAAACCGCCGACCTTCTGATCGGCAGGCCCTAGGCTCTGTGGTTTAGACCACAGCGCCACCCACGCCACTCCAGGTTGCTTACTATCAAATGGAGTAACCCGGCTCACCGCCCCAGCCCCACCGCACCTGATAGCAGCCACTCTCAACATCGATGGTCATCTCAAAAGAATTGTTCTGCTTGAAAGGCATGCTGGGGGCAATTTCCTCTTCCCCCCAGAAGACTTCGTCGCTCTTCCAGGACTCCCAGAGCTGTTTTTTACTTTTCATCTGTGTGTTGCACACGACCACCGGCTTTAGCGTATCGAATCGCGGATTGAAGTGGAAGGCGATGTCGCCATTGGCGCACAGGAAATTCACTGCAAATCTGAAATGTGAGAAGGGCAAACGCACTGTGAGGAAGGAGAGAGCAGCCGATCACAGAGGGAAAGGAACTGGAAAAGCCAAGTGGACAAAGAAGCAGGAACAACAATACACATGTGGTGGGGTTGTGAGGAGATTAAGAAATTTTGGGAAGTAATACATGAGGAATTAAAGAAAATGTTGAAAATCCCAATTGTTAGAAAGCCAGAGGCACATCTCCTAGACTTGATAGGGAAAGCTATACCACAAGTAAAAAAAAAAAAAAAGAATTTTTCTATATGCAACTACGGCAACCAGGGTAGTGATTGCTTCTAAATAGAAATCTCAAATCTTGCCCTCAAAAGAGGAGTGGATTTGCAAATTAAATGAATATTTAGAACTGGCAAAGCTAACCTCAGTCGTAAGATATCAGTCAAATCAAAAATTTAAAAAGGAATGGAAATGTTTGGAAGATTATATGTTAAAATCTTGTTCTGAGAAAGATATGCTAGTCTGCCTAGAATAAAAATGTAAAGTATATCTATGAATTGGAAAAGAGAAGCAATAAAAGAAATACAAAGAATGATACATTTGAAGAATGCAAAGATAAAGGTGGAAATAGAGATTCAAAGAAGTTGAATTGTGGTGGAAGAAAGCTGCGGGTGGGGGGGGCGTATTATATGATAAGTATGTAATCTTTGTTTTCAATGTTTTTGGATTGTTTTCATTTTTTGTTGTTGTTGTTGTTTTGTTTTTTTCTGTATTATTTAAACAAGAATAAATAAACATGCAAACCAAAAAAGAAAAAAGAAAAGGCCAAATGGAGGGGAGAATGGAGCAAGAGAGAAAGGCAAGGTTTGGAAAGGGCAGGAGTCATGGAGGCTGACCTGAGGGAGCACAACTGGGACTCAGCAAAGGGAAGTGGGAACACCACAGCAAAGTTTCTGTGCACCTAAAGCATGCCCATTGATTATCCTCACCGAGTCTTTTAAGCATGAATATAATTCTATCAAGGCATGTACTTGCCTGTGCTCTGAATTAACCCTCCAACGAATAACAGGCTGAAGTTCGTTCCCAGATCCTTATCCCCAATTCCCGGTTCCTTGCTTGACAAAGCAGAGAGCCGAGGAACCACTTGAATCAGGACTTCTGGTGTATGTGCCCCTGCGGTCCAATACACCTCTGTGATAAGATGCTCACTAGCTCTCAGATATAACAATGCAGTGGGACATGAGTGGCACTGTGGGTTAAACCACAGAGCCTAGGACTTGCTGATCAGAAGGTCGGCTGTTTGAATCCCCACGACGGGGTGAGCTCCCATTGCTCAGTCCCTGCTCCTGCCAACCTAGCAGTTCCAAAGCACGTCAAAGTGCAAGTAGATAAATAGGTACCACTCTGGCGGGAAGGTAAACGGCGTTTCCGTGCGCTGCTCTGGTTCGCCAGAAGTGGCTTAGTCCTGCTGGCCACATGACCCGGAAGCTGTACGCCGGCTCCCTCGGCCAATAAAGCGAGATGAGTGCCGCAACCCCAGAGTCAGTCACGACTGGACCTAATGGTCAGGGGTCCCTTTACCTTTACCTATAATTATATCAAGGCATGTACTTGACAGTGCTCTGAATTAACCCTCCAATGAATAACAGGCTGAAGTTCGTTCCCAGATCCTTATCCCAATTCCCGGTTCCTTGCTTGACAAAACAGAGAGCTGAAGGAACAGCTTGAATCAGGATTTCTGGTGCATGTGCCCCTGCAGTCCAATACACCTCTGTGATAAGATGCTCACTAGCTCTCAGCTATAACAACGCAAAACCAGTAATTAATATATATATATATATATATTCCAGGGGAAGACATTCATTAACATCCAAGTCTCAAGATTTTCTCTGGCTACTGAGAAAATGCAAGCCAGGTTCCAAGAAACTTGGTGTGTGTGTGTGTGTGTGTGTGTGTGTGTGTGTGTGTGTGTGTGTGTGCTTCTGTTCTGTTGTAATATTTAACAATTTATAGCTTATTGAAGAGTTACAGTGTGTCATATGCATGTCATAGAATTCTATTTAATATTGATCCAGAGCAGAACCCCAATGTACAGTGAAATATACTCCAGGCTTAGTACATAACATATAGTTAGCAGAGTAAAAATTTAAACACGTTGCAGGATTCCCTAAAAATAGACCAGAGGCTATTAATAGTTCATCCAGCAGAACTTTACTGCTACTGAAGGCAGATGAGCATTATGGTCACAAATCCAATACATTCAGGATTGGCACTGTCCCTAAGAAATCCAGTTGCACCAGACTTAACTTAAACATACGATAACTTATGATAAGTCTAAACCTTAACACTATACAGTATACAGAACACCACACCAAAAGGAAAAGAGATAGAAAGTGAAAGTGAAGTCCAGGCTCCTTCTGGCCCTACAGTACTTTTATAGTCAGCATGACCTTCACAGAAAGAGATAAAAGAACCAGTTTAAACTAGCTGTACTAGCTTCTCTGAAGTTAATAATCAAACATCATGAACCTTCTTGCTTGTTTCTTTCACAAAGAGAAGCTTTCAAAATCCTCTTGAATTAATTAAAATAGGAAAGATCTCTACACATCAGATCAATACAGTGGTACCTCGGGTTACATACGCTTCAGGTTACAGACGCCGCTAACCCAGAAATAGTGCTTCAGGTTAAGAACTTTGCTTCAGGGTGAGAACAGAAATCGTGCTCCGGTGGCATGGCAGCAGCGGGAGGCCCCATTAGCTAAAGTGGTGCTTCGGGTTAAGAACAGTTTCAGGTTAAGAACGGACCTCCGGAACGAATTAAATACTTAACCCGAGGTACCACTGTACTTTCTGCACCAAGAAAGGCAAACTGACAGTGCAAGGGGGTGTTATTAGTTTTCAGGGTGTGTGTGTGTGTGTGCTGAATACCTCAAAATGATTATTTAGCTCAGCCAGTAGACCATGAGACTCTTAATCTCAGGGTTGTGGATTCGAACCTCACACTGAACAAATATTCCTGCATTGCAGGGGATAGACTAGATGACTCTCGTGGTCCCTTCCAGCTCTACAGTTCTATGATACTTTTATTTGTTTGTTGTGTCTTTTTTGTGGTGGTCTATTGCAACAACGAATGGCAACGAAATCAAGCGGCAAAATAAGCCCCACAGTAACACATTCAAATCACACAGAGAAGCTTTCAAAATCCTCTTGAATTAATTAAAATAGGGAAGATCTCTACGCATCAGATCTATACTTTCTGCAGCAAGAAAGGCAAACTGACAGTGCAAGGGGGGTGTTATTAGTTTTCAGAGGGGTGCATGCGCGGAATACCTCAAAATGATTATTTAGCTCAGTCAGTAGACCACGAGACTCTTAATCTCAGGGTTGTGGAAGAAGGGCCAGTTCTGAGAGGAAGAGATGGATGGGGCAGAACAGCTCCCAAAAAACAAAGGGAATTGAACATGACCAGCAGGCTTTACAAACCTTTTTATGTATGGTCGGACAAAGCCTTGGATTAAAAACCTCTTTCCCTCACTGAGGCCTTCAATATTGGTCCAAGCAGCAGCAATGGGTAAACTCTGTGGAGTGGGGAGGAAAGCGCAAAAATAAGGTCATCACATTCTCGTAAAAAGTAGCGTCAAACTCAGCCTCAAAATCATCCCAACCATCATGAAGATAGCTCGCATTTTAATGGAAACTGTTTATATCGGCTGCATACATGCTATAGTTTTAAAGCACATTTGAGGCACATTCTCTCCTCACCTCATTGTACTTTGTTTGGGGTTGCTGAGAATCATAACTCTCTGAGGGATAATGCCAGAATGCCCAGAATTATTTGAGGGGGGGGAGGCGTGTCGAATGTAGTTTAAAGGTAGAATTTTATGTATCCGTTGTTTGAAATGAGAATTTGTTTTAAGAGCATAGCCTTCTCGGGCCCTGGGTGGAGACGACAACACTGCACAGAGCTCAGGTTTCGAGAGTATACCCCCATCTTCTGTGCTAGTATGAACTGCATTTGTTGTTGTTGTTGTTTAGTTGTTTAGTCATGTCCGATTCTTCGTGACCCCATGGACCAGAGCACGCCAGGCACTCCTGTCTTCCACTGCCTCCCGCAGTTTGGTCAAACTCATGCTGGTAGCTTCAAGAACACTATCCAACCATCTTGTCCTCTGTCGTCCCCTTCTCCTTGTGCCCTCCATCTTTCCCAACATCAGGGTCTTTTCCAGAGAATCTTTTCTTCTCATGAGGCGGCCAAAGTATTGGAGTCTCAGCTTCAGGATCTGTCCTTCCATTGAGCACTCAGGGCTGATTTCCTTCAGAATGGATAGGTTTGCAGTCCATGGGATTCTCAAGAGTCTCCTCCAGCACCATAATTCAAAAATAAACTGCATTTATATACTAATATTCATTCAGTCATCTTTTATTGGCATAATTTAGACACCACATGTTAAGGCTGAGCCAGGAGCACCACACCACTCTCCCCCATGAAGAAAGGGTGGTTCCCCCTCTGACATGCCCTTTCTCTGCACCCGACTCACCATCTTGGAGCTGGTTCGTCAGCTTTTCTTCTCACGTTCTCCTGGCGTGAAATTGAAAGCAAAGCTTCATCTAGCAAACATCAGCCTTCATCACGAAAGGGCTGGGACACAAAGCTGGGAGCTCCTTTTGAGCAAAGTTCAGGCCACAGGGAGAACATCCTTGTGGAAGGGAGAGATGGGCCAGTCTATCCATTTTGTTTTTTCTCAATTTCTTATTTCTCTAATCCTAAGAATAGCTCTCCACACTTCCACATCAGGTGCACTTTCTTTCCCCAAAGCGCCCATGAAAACTAATCAGCACTTTGGTGTGCATTTCTTGTAATATACCATATAACACGTTCTCATGCAGTCACGTCTCATACACGTATTTTTGCAAATCGATTTCCCCTGATACAACACGTTTCTGTATATTATTTTCATATGTGTGTTTTTATTTCCCAGTATTCTTGTGCATATCATTTTGCTACATTGCTAAATTCAGAGAAGTAAGTTCCAAAGGATAGGAATCATAACTCTCTGAGGGGTAATGCCAGAATGCCAGGATTCTTTGACGGGGGAAAGGTGCATTGAATGTATTTTAAAGGTAGAGTTTTATGTATCCGTTGTTTAAAACGAGAATTCGTTTTAAGAGCATGGCCTTCAAGGGCCCAGGTTATAGACGAGAACACTGCACAGAACCCCAGCTCAGGTTTTGGGAGTCTACCCCCATCTTCTGTGCTAGTATAAACTGCATTTATATACTAATATTCATTCATTCATCCTTTATTGGCATAATTTAGACAATAAAAATCATAAAAGAGAGGGTGTAAACACAGGTAACCCAGACATATTAAACACATAGAACATAGAAGACTCAGTACTAAAAATTAAGGAACGGGAAACCTCAGAGCACTTTCTCAGCTAAGGAATTTATGATCAGGACCAAGATCAAAAGTATTTTTGCCCAAAACCCACTCCTGGTTCTCCATCCCCCTTGCATCCTTTTTCAGCAACCTAACTTGGGGTCAGGTAAGCTTTTCAGTTTTGAATTATGGTGCTGGAGGAGACTCTTGAGAGTCCCATGGACTGCAAGAAGATCAAACCTCTCCATTCTGAAGGAAATCAGCCCTGAGTGCTCACTGGAAGGACAGATCCTGAAGCTGAGGTTCCAATACTTTGGCCACCTCATGAGAAGAGAAGACTCCCTGGAAAAGACCCTGATGTTGGGAAAGATGGAGGGCACAAGGAGAAGGGGACGACAGAGGACAAGATGGCTGGACAGTGTTCTCGAAGCTACAAACATGAGTTTGACCAAACTGCGGGAGGCAGTGGAAGACAGAAGTGCCTGGCGTGCTCTGGTCCAGGGGGTCACGAAGAGTCGGACACGACTAAATGACTAAGCAACAACAACAAGCTTTTCAGTTAGATATGATCCTGTTAGAAAACTGGAGTCATAAACACTTGCCGATTTGTGACAAATAACTCCTGAGAGATCTCAATCTGCCTTCTGCTCACCTGGCTTCTACTTTCCCCAAACATATTTAGGATGCTTTCCCATACCCTGCAAGCCCCATTTAACAATGGGACTTACTTCAGAGTAGCCAAACTTTCAACCGTGTAGGTGATGTCACGGAACATGGGACGGGGAGGAAGATTCTATCCTGAAGAAACTCGTACGCAGATTCACAAAACTTCTGAGAAGTCAACAACATGATTTTCCCACAATGCAAAACAGGGGCAGGGCTCTGCTGAGGAAAGGGGCATTAAATAGGGGCTGTGCCAGCTAAAACGAGGCCGTTAAGAGCCGATCCTTTCCTTAGGAGTGAACTGCATCACATGCCAAGAAAGATGCTGTCGCTTTTCCTGACGAGGATAGAGCAACAGCTCAGTGCTGGGGATCAACAACACATGTTAAGGCTGAGCCAGGAGCACCACACCACTCTCCCCCATGAAGAAAGGATGGTTCCCCCTCTGACATGCCCTTTCTCTGCACCCCACTCACCATCTTGGAGCTAGTTCGTCAGTTTTTCTTCTCACGTTCTCCAGGCGTGAAAATGAAAGCAAAGCCTCATCTAGCAAACATCAGCCTTTCTCAGGAAAGGGGTGGGACATAATTCTGGCAGCTCCTTTTGAGCAACGTTCAGGCCACAGGGAGAACATCCTTGTGGAAGGGAGCGGTGGGCCAGTCTGTCCATTTTGGTTTCTCTCGATTTTTCATTTTCCCAATCTTAAGTATAAGTAAAGGTAAAGGGAACCCCTGACCATTAGGTCCAGTCATGGCCGACTCTGGGGTTGCGGTGCTCATCTCGCTTTATTGGCCGAGGGAGCCGGCGTACAGCTTCCGGGTCATGTGGCCAGCATGACTAAGCCGCTTCTGGCGAACCAGAGCAGAGCACGGAAACGCTGTTTACCTTCCCGCCAGAGCGGTACCTATTTATCTACTTGCACTTTGATGTGCTTTCGAATTGCTAGGTTGGCAGGAGCAGGGACCGAGCAACGGGAGCTCACCCCGTCGCGGGGATTCGAACCGCCGTCCTTCTGATCGGCAAGCCCTAGGCTCTGTGATTTAACCCACAGTGCCACCCACAACCCAATCTTAAGTATAGCTCTCCACATTTCCACATCAGTTGCTGTTTCTTTCCTGTGAAGCCCTATGAAAACTAATCAGCATTTAAGCGCAAATTTCTTGTAATATACCTTATAACACATTCATATGCAGTCATGCCTAATACACTTGTACCTTGGTTGTCGAACGGAATCCGTTTGACTTCCGAAAACGTTTGACAACCAAGATGCGGCTTCCAATTGGCTGCAGGAGCTTCCTGCACTAAAAAGGAAGCCGAGTCGGACGTTTGGGTTCCAAAGAACGTTTCCAAACCGGAACACTCACTTCCGGGTTTGCAGCGTTCGCGAGCCAAAACGTTTGATTTGCAAGGCGTTCAGAATCCAAGGTAGGACTGTACACATATTTTTGCAAATTGATTTCCCCTAATACAACACATTTCTGTATACAGTGGTACCTCGGGTTAAGTACTTAATTCGTTCTGGAGGTCCATTCTTAACCTGAAACTGTTCTTAACCTGAAGCACCACTTTAGCTAATGGGGCCTCCTGCTGCCGCTGCACCGCCAGAGCCCGATTTCTGTTCTCACCCTGAAGCAAAGTTCTTAACCCAAGGTACTATTTCTGGGTTAGCGGAGTCTGTAACCTGAAGCATATGTAACCCAAGGTAAGGTAAAGGTAAAGGTACCCCTGCCTGTACGGGCCAGTCTTGCCAGACTCTAGGGTTGTGCGCTCATCTCACTCTAGAGGCCGGGAGCCATCGCTGTCCGCAGACACTTCCGGGTCACGTGGCCAGCGTGACAAGCTGCATCTGGCGAGCCAGCGCAGCACACGGAAACGCTGTTTACCTTCCCGCTAGTAAGCGGTCCCTATTTATCTACTTGCACCCGGGGGTGCTTTCGAACTGCTAGGTTGGCAGGCGCTGGGACCGAACGACGGGAGCGCACCCCGCCGCGGGGATTCGAACCGCCGACCATGCTCGGCAAGTCCTAGGCGCTGAGGTTTTACCCACAGCGCCACCCGCGTCCCCAACCCAAGGTACCACTGTATTATTTCATATGTGCGTTTTTATTTCCGCATTACCCCCGTATTCTTGTGCATATTATTTTGCTACATTGCAAAATTCAGAGAAGTAGGTTCCAAAGGAGGGCTGCATTTCGGTTCTCATATTGTTTTGGGAAGCGTGAATTAGGTGTGATCGTCTTTCAATGCAAACTGAATCAAATTTCTCCACAATCCCTAGCGAAGGGGCCAAAAGCCGGCGCAGGAGGACAAGGAGAACTATGGACCGCTCCACCTCCTCTCCTCTAGTCTTGAACCCTTGAGGGGAGGAGGCAAGGGAAGGAGAAGTTAGTGACGGATCATCTGCAACCTGCATCTTAAACAGTGGGATTGTGAATACAAATTATCAAGCAATGATCAATTGACCACCATAAGGAGGAATTAGCCCAGGTGCAGGGAATCTTTCAGTCCGGGGGTTCGAGTCCCTTCTGGGCAATTTTCTGGGGGTGAGCACATGGTGGTCAGCGCCAGAGGCAAAAGTGCAGAGCAGCAAATGTGAATTTTACCTTCACACAGCACACAAGGACATAAGGTAAGCCTGCTGAATCAGGCTATCTAGTCCAGCATTGGACTAGATAGTCCAGCATTCCCATTGGCCAACCAGGTTCTTGGGAGAAACCTGAGGGATGTGAAGCACATAGCAATCAAGTACAACATTCCTAGAATGGACATGCTAGTGGATTCTCTGTGCCAGCCAGGAGTCTTGTTATATATTAACACACCACGGTCTTTTATTCCAGGTTTTTGCCCGGAACTTTGTGGGGGACATTCCTTGGGTGTCGGCCACAGTAGTGGGGGGGTCACAGGGCCCCGTTCGTACCAGGTGACACTCGAGAACGGACGCTTGTTGGACAATTAATGAGTTGCTGCGCCGTAAAAGATAACAGATTTGGACAACATCCCGGAATTGGAACGGAATCAGACGAAGCTGAGCTGATAAAAAGGCAGTTGGAAAAATTTTATATTAACAAAGCTGTATTCGGCGGATGAAAGTATATGGTGTTTGACTTGAATGAGAATCCTGGACCCAGGGACAAAAAATTACCAAGCATTAATATCAAGATGTGGAAAATATGGAAACAACAAGGAGAAGCAGGACTAAGATGCGGAGATATGCTCTAGAGATCCAGACCGTGGGGAACCCCAAGGAATTAATAAATACAATTTGGACTATAATTTGATCTTATTTATTTATTTATTTTAATTTTTTTATTGAAGCATTATGATCAGATATTTAATTGGATGTTTTTTATTGGAAAATCAAGAAAAATGATTTTTTTAAAAAAAGAGAACGGACGCTTGTGGCGCCGGCACATAGACCAGCTAAGGCGCAGGGTTGGGGATTTGGACACTACCGCTGTGCCCCCAACTGTGGCCCCAGCTCCGGAGCAGTTGTTAATGGAAGGCGAGGCTCCACCTACATCTTCCTCACAAACTGAGGGCATGGAGCCGAGCCGTTTCGGTGGGTCTGCCTGGCTCTCCAGAGGCTCGGACCACCACCGTGCCTGACCGTCCACCGAGTCCGCTCGAGGCGGTTCCTTCAACAGCAGCGGAGCCAGGGAACTCGGGCTCAACGCCACATTTGGTCACACTACAGTCGCAGCCAGAATCGGGCGGCCACCCAGACTCTGATACTGGCC
Organism: Podarcis siculus; assembly: GCA_034642415.1. Lineage (NCBI taxonomy): Eukaryota > Metazoa > Chordata > Lepidosauria > Squamata > Lacertidae > Podarcis > Podarcis siculus. The sequence continues at coordinate 7,704,914 of JAXCMG010000044.1, read as the reverse complement.
CTTGGCGGTCCGGCAGGGTTTCCAAGCGTCCAGCTTATTTAAAAGACTATGTTCACCGGACAAACTGCACATGTAAAGCTGTATGATGAATAGGGTAAATTAATATGTGGTGGTGAGTCTTACAGGCAATATAGTTGATAGCGAAACAGTTATGCCTGCGAACTTGTAAAATTGGAATCGATATGCTTATGTGCCTTACTGAAACCAATAAGGGTATTGCTGTGTGTAATGGAACCACTATGATTGTAACTATTGCCTTATCTCGGTGGGGAGGGGAGTTATGTATTGAAGTTCTCACCCCGGCCACCAGGGGTATCGTGTAGATAGTTTTCACTCAGGTCCACGTCAGTTAATTTAGGCAGGAAACCCTGGGTTGTTGTTACAATGTTGACAGCCGGCTTCCTATAAAAGCAGGCCAGCTGAGCTGTTTGATGTTCAGTTCAGTTCCACCTTACTTATAAAGAACTACTTGGAGAAATCTCTGTGTCGTTTGCTATGTCCACCCACTATTTAATAAGTCTAACCTCCTGTTTCCTCCTGAGCTGGGACAAACTTCCTCTGCATGTGACTAGAGGCCTGTGTGTGTGAGGCCTAATCTGGGGAAGAGGAGTACACCATCTTCTTTAGCTTCTCTCTCTCCTCCATTTTGTTTTTCTACATGTTAGCAGAAGTGACTGCCTGTCATCAGTCACTTGGAACTATCTCCCTTATGGGATAGTTCCACATGTACATATATTTTTGTAACCTAAGTCTGCCTTCAGGGATCCAACTGTGAACTGAATGATTGTGAGTAAACTAGTTTTATATTGACTTTAATAAGATTGCTGTGTCTATTCTTTTTAAGAGGGACAAGAAGGGATCTTACCAGGAATCTTATATTGAGAGGCTCAGACGAGCCTGCAACAAGCTTTAAAGGGGAATGTTTAAACTCTGCTAAGCCATGGAACTTGCTAACGCAAGTTAGGAAGGATATCATTAAACAATATATCCTATCCTGCCTCCTTGAACATTCCCACAAAACCGACACGCAGGAGTCGGGACTCAAGCATAAGGGCATTCTCCCTTCCTGTGCAGTGGCGTCGCAACGGGGGTGCGGTGCTCCCTGGGTGCCATGTCTGGGGGGGTGACAAGGCACCCCGTGGGGGCTTGTGGCAGCATGAGCAGCCACCATGCCACCACAGCTGCATGTGGAGGATCCTCTGTTCGCAGCTGCAGCCATGAGCAGAGGATCCTGGTGCCAGCGGCAAACCGCTATGTACAGCGCATGTGCAGCGTCGCACGCATGCGCTGTATGTAACAATGCTGCACATGCACTGCACATAGCAGTTTACCAGCGGTGGCGCTTGAGTGCCATATGGACAGCGGTGGGATTCCTCTGCCACCGCTACAATCGTGAACAGAGGATCCTACAGCGCTGGAGCGGCAGCGCTGGCAAACTGCTATGTACAGCGCATGTGCGGCGGCGCTACATACAGCACATGCGTGTGACGCCGCACATGCGCCGTACATAGTGGATTGCCGCCCCGGGTGTCACGGCGCCTTCGTTTGCCCCTGTTCCTGTGACCTCCAGCAATTCAGAAGCACCCCCTCCTTCGGTAATCCTCACAGAACTCTAGCCCATTGGTGGCCATTAATTTGATTTTGAATTGATTGTAAAATGAATTGATTTTAGAATGCTGTGTTACTTTTATTGTTGTTAGCTGCTCTGAGCCCGGCTTTGGCTGGGGAGGGCAGGATATAAATTATTATTATTATTTATTCTCACTGCCTCCAACTGTGGAGGTGGAGCATAGCCATGTCATGGCTATAAGCCATTGATTGCATACCCTCCAACATTCCTCATATGAAAATAGGGACATTGCTCACTCCTCACCCCAACTGACCCTCCTCAAGCCCCCATTGCTGTGCCCCCTCCCCCACAGAGCATTTCCTCTCAGACGAAGGGTAAGTGCCACAACCCACTTCACCAGCACACCCCCACCCTCCACCGCCCACAGAAAACCCATCAATCCTGGTTTCATTTTATTCTTTGGTAGATTGACAACAAGAAAAACACACTCCGATAAATAAATTTTAGAAAGGGGCAAGATTAGAGGTTGACGTACAAAGCATTTTTAAATAAAAAAAATTCACGACTTCTTTTTCTCCGCTCCCCCTTTCTTCCCACCCAGGCCAGCCCTGCCTGCCCTCTGCCTGCCTCATGTGGGGCTGGGCCTTGGCAGTGGCAGAGAAAGTTTGGGAAGGGATGAGGAGGTGTGGAGCTCCCTCCCCACAGAGCTGCATCTGACACCTTGCCCCTGGCAAGGGCAGAACACACAACTTTGCCCTGGCTTTTGAGACTTGGGGTGTTTATTTTTTGGACGCACCTTATTTCTGTGACTGCAAGTTTTTTTGAAACAGTTTTAAACTTTGTGTTTTAATGTTGTAACGCGCCCCTGGATCTTAGGGTGAAGGGTGGGTAGCTAATAATAACAATGGGTTCAGATATCTCTGTGGATTGCTGTTTCCATGTACACATTTGTGTTCCCTCATCCATACATAAAGTAAAGGTAAAGGGACCCCTGACCATTAGGTCCAGTCGTGACCGACTCTGGGGTTGTGGCGCTCATCTCGCTTTACTGGCCGAGGGAGCCGGCGTACAGCTTCTGGGTCATGTGGCCAGCATGACTAAGCCGCTTCTGGCAAACCAGAGCAGCGCACGGAAACGCCGTTTACCTTCCCACCAGAGTGGTACCTATTTATCTACTTGCACTTGGACGTGCTTTCGAACTGCTAGGTTGACAGGAGCAGGGACCGAACAATGGGAGCTCACCCTGTCGCCTGGGATTCGAACCGCCAACCTTCTGATCAGCAAGTCCTAGGCTCTGTGGTTTAACCCACGGCGCCACCCACATCCCACTAGTGGGCACTGTGCTTGGTGAAATATATTTGCATTGTCTGTTGCTGTCCCCTCCCCTAAATCAGCACTTCTCTGCCCACCATAACTTCTAGAAACCTCAGATCCATTATGGGCATGCCTGCAAATATTTGTTGATTTTGTTTTTTTAAGGAGAGGACTGATCTGTTGCAAAAGGTATTTTCTTGGAGCAATAATGGTTTCTCTTCCTAATGTTCACAGACTCTTCAGAATCCATATGCAAGAGGCCATGAAAGCTCAGACTCGTTTTTATATACTAGTCAACAATATTTCTTCCACAAATATTAAGTTTCATTCTCTTTTATTTTATTGTAAGTAGACAAGGTATAGCAATTTATAATCCTTTTAAAAAATAAATTTGTTTTCTGTTCTGTGTCGTCTTTCTGAGCATTGTCTTCTCTTTTCCCCTCTTTTTGTTTTGTTCCTGTAAAAAAAAAAATCACACACAATTTTAAAAATGCAAATGAGTTACCGGCACCACAGGTATTCCCCTTCATCACAGTCCAACAAAGTGGTCCAGAATGATACTGTGACTGATTGCATCAACCACCACCGAGAGATCCAGGAGATTCATCAGGGTCTCAGCCTCCCTTGTCTTCCAGGGAAGATCATCCACTGGAGCAAGGAAAACCAATGTTGTATAGGTTGCCATATGCCCATAATTTCCTGGACATACTCAGTATTCAGCCCTCATAAACAGCGTCTGGGCGGAAATCGCTTAAATGTCCAGGAAAATCTGGCCATATGACAGCCATGTTGGTAGTGTGTCCGGATTTCCACTTTTTGAAATATGGCAACCCTATTGTTGTACCCTCTACACATTATGAACTACAACTCCCAACAGCCCCAGCAAGCCTGGCCAATGTAGAGAATTATGGGAGTTGTCGTCCAAAACATCTGGAAGGCATTACATTGGCTACACCCTGCCCTACAGCAACCAGAGCAGTTTAAGATTTCAAAACTAGGATAGACATCACAACGGAACAGATCCAAATAACCTGCCTTCATCCAAGCGTACGTGGAAGTCGCATTGTCCTGATACATCAGATTTGGCCAGGGTCAAATGAATTGACACTGGTCAGTAGTATCAGTAGGACTAAGGTGTTCCTTTAAGAGAGGTCTGACTGACAACTGCAGACTTTCCTCTTCCAACAAACCTTTTAAATTGAGTTCGCTCCCAGTTTGCAACTGTATTGGAATTATGTTCAACGTGTTTTTATTGCTTTATCACTTGTTGCTTTGCAAATCTGTCTCCTTTGGGAGGAAGGGTGGTAGATATCAATGTAATAAATAAATAAACTTGCCCAACAGCAGCTCCTTTAAGATTAGATTGCCACATTTCAAAGGACTTCTCTTTAACTGACAAACGGCTGTTTTCCTTACCGTAAGCAAGAGAAACCAAGTTGACAAGTTTTAAATGGGGAAGGGTAAGAAGCTTTAAAAACCTGCCACTCACCCTAAGAGACCCTCTGCAAGTTGACATCCCCTTTGATCTCCAGAGCCCGGGCGCTAAAAAAGGGAATGCGGTGGACGTATTTCAGGAAGTCTTTACTATTGACAGTTACCTAGGGAAAGAATAGAACAAGAAAGTGACAGCACAGGCAGATTTAGGGCAGCACGACCGGTACCTCCGCATAGGGTGCCAAGCAATTGTCATCTAAGACACGTGCCCTCTCTGAGGGACGTGTGGAGGGTGGTGACATGAGAATGGGCCTTTTCGGTGATGGCTCCCTGCTTGTGGAATGCTCTCCCTAGGGAGGCCTGCCTGACAGCATCATTATACAGTGGTACCTCGGTTTAAGAACAGCCCTGTTTACAAACTATTCGGTATACAAACTCCGCAAAACCAGAAGTAGTGTCCCGGTTAGCAAACTTTACCTCGGTCTAAGAATGGAAGCCGAACGGTGGAAGGGCACCAGCGGCAGGAGGTCTCATGAGGAAAAGCGAGCCTCGGTTTAAGAACGGCTCTGGTTGAAGAATGGACTTCCGGAACGAATTAAGTTTGTAAACTGAGGTACCACTGTATATCTTTATGGACTCGCAGCTATCCATGGAGGCACAGGTCAATTCTGTGTCCAGGGCAGCTGTCTGCCAGCTCCATCTGGTACACAGGCTGAGACCCTACCTGCCCATGGGCTGTCTCGCAAGAGTGGTACATGCTCTAGTTATCTCTTGCTTGGACTACTTCAATGCGCTCTACGTGGGGCTACCTTTGAAGGGGACCCGGAAACTACAACTAATCCAGAATGCGGCCGCTAGACTGGTGACTGGGGGCGGCTGCCGAGACCACATAACACCGGTCTTGAAAGAACTACATTGGCTCCCAGTACGTTTCCGAGCACAATTCAAAGTGTTGGTGTTGACCTTTAAAGCCCTAAACAGCCTCGGCTCAGTATACCTGAAGGAGTATCTCCACCCCCATCATTCTGCCCGGACGCTGAGGTCCAGCGCCGAGGGCCTTCTGACGGTTCCCTCATTGCGAGAAGTAAAGCTACAGGGAACCAGGCAGAGGGCCTTCTTGGTAGTGCCGCCCGCCCTGTGGATCGCCCTCCCATCAGATGTCAAAGAGATAAACAACTACCTGACATTCAGAAGACATCTTAAGGCAGCCCTGTTCAGGGAAGTTTTTAATGTGTGACATCTTAGTGTATTTTTGGTCTTTGTGGAAGCCACCCAGAGTGGCTGGGGAAACCCAGCTACATGGGCGGGGTACAAATAATAATAAATTATTATTATTATTATTATTATTATTATTATTATTATGCAACAACATTTTTTTTCACCCAGGCTTTTGCATGTAAATGTGGAGGGTTTCAGACATTTGTTGTCTCTTTTTAGTGGGTGATATGTGTTAATCCTGCGAAAAAGCTACTAATCTATATAATAATGACTATTTCTAGGAGTCAGTAAAGTTGTTTTGATACTGGAGAGAGAGGTCTCATTGCCCAGCTCCTATTAGCAGCCTCGCCACTATGTTCTCAGCTAGCTGCTGCCTCTGAACTGTCTTCAAAGGCAGCCACACGTGGCCAGATTCTCTCTGTCCAAGAGAAATCATAGTTAGGAAGCCAGTCTCAGAAATGCTTCGTGCCTCAGAGGCTATTTGCACCTCCAGTGACAAAGATGATTTCACTAGGAAGATGAATTCATACTTTGAAACATACTTTAGATAGGAGAGGAAAATGTACCTTATCTAATATATTAACATCAGGGGCTGTGTGTTTTCCGAAAACAAGGAGTAAAGCTCAGAGCATGTTTGCATTTGCTCATCCTTGGGAGTATTTGGGGATGTGAAAGAATAGCGGGAAAAGCAAACTCAGAAGCTTTATGCTCATCTATGCTCTTGAGAGTCCCATGGACTGCAAGAAGATCAAGCCCATCCAATCTGAAGGAAATCAGCCCTGAGTGCTCACTGGAAGGACTGATCCTGAAGCTGAGGCTCCAAGACTTTGGCCACCTCATTGGAAAAACTTTTAAGAACTCACATTAGGTAGTCAAAGAACAGTAATTTAAACAAAATGTTTATTAAAAAAAAGATAATTGCTTAACATTTAGCTTCTATTGCACATTATATCCACTGAAGTCAAAAGAAAAAGTATAAAGAGATGATGTTCTAGGTGTGCCCTTTGAGAAATTTGGTTTTGGCAACTGCAAAACAACGTCCTTGAAATCAGCACTTGCCTTATCTTCTACAATGAGGAAGACAAACATACAAGATCCTGGGTTTTTTCCTGAGATATGACACTTGATAATCGGTCATATAATATTTAGAAATGACTTTGGCCATGTAGTAAACCACAGTTTTTTTCTTTTCAAATTTCATGCGTAGGAAAACAGTTTTGAGATTTCATGCAAACCTGTATATTGGGGCACTATTGTACACTAGTGGGGCACTTTTATATGTATAAATGCGCCCCGTGTCTTAGTGTATCAAAGTGCCCCAACAGACATTTTCAGAAAACTAACAATTATTAATAAAACCACTGAACTTATTTAAAAATCATGTGTAATCCTGATTACTTACCTTTGGTGTTTTTAAATCTTAACTAAACGACGTAAAACAACATTGGAACACTTTTACATTTCACATAATTTTTTAGTTGGCCTCACTAAAAACACACCTACTCTCGTCAAACACCAACGGTGAACTGGCAGGCGACGCAGTCGCAACTGTCGTACTCACACATGTATAGACACGTTTTAGTGATGTCGCGACACAAATAACATTTCTCGATATTGAAATATTATTGGTGTATCAGTGTGCCCCTTGCATCAATGTGCCCCACCTCCACCTACACTATTCTGGCCACAGCGGTCACGTAAAGAAATAGATGAAGTCCTTTCTTTTGGTATATCATCATCTGTTATAGCCAATAAAAAGGGTTTGGGGTTTTTAGGGAACGTAAATTTAAAGATCCTTTTAAGTTCCACATACACCATGTCCCAATAACCTTTAGCAAATGACCACCACGTAGGTCATTCTCGTCAAGGTGTTCACATCCACATCTCTAAAGGAGATGATGAAAAGACACACCCCTGTGTCAGGGAACTGCCATCAACTCAGAGGCGAGAGATGGAAGGGCAGTTGTGTTATACGGAGCCTCCGAAAATCTTGCGAAGCAGTTCCTCCTCCAGCGAGGAGGAAAGCCCCTCCTCCGGTGTAGAAGACCAGGGGATGCTAGGAAGAGCCTCAACACCGAGCCTGAGCAAACCGGAGAGGTGGGAAGTACGCCCCTGCCAGCGCCCATTCTGCACAGTAAGCTTTGGCGCAGGGAGGGAAGGAAAAGGCTGGGGGTGGCGCGACTTGTATGCTGGGGGAGGTACAAAGACCAACCACTCCCAGATTCTGCTAGCGATTGAGCCAGACATGAACTTACGACGCTCTTCACTGTAAATAGTTTGCACCAAGAATAAAGCCTGGAAAAGACAGGTCGGAGTCTTACCTGTTTACTCTCGAGCAACTACACCCGCACCTGACACCCTGCAATTTCTTCTGAGTGTCTAAACGCAGGGCTTTTTTTTAAGTCGGAACTCACCAGAACTCAGTTCCAGCATCTCTCAAGAGGGTGCCATTGTCATTCTAAGAGAACGAGGGAGGCGTTCATGGTGAGTTCTGACACCTCCTTTTCTAGAAAAATAGCACTGCCTAAACATAAAGCCGGGACACGGGTGGCACTGTGGGTTAAACCACAGAGCCTAGGACTTGCCGATCAGAAGGTCGGCAGTTCGAATCCACGCAACGGAGTGAGCTCCCGTTGCTGGGTCCCTGCTCCTGTCAACCTCGCAGTTCGAAATCACGTCAAAATGCAAGTAGATAAATGGGTACCACTCTGGCGGGAAGGTAAATGGCGTTTGCGTGCACTGCTCTGGTTCGCTTAGTCATGCTAGCCACATGACCCGGAAGCTGTACGCCGGCTCCCTCGGTCAATAAAGCGAGATGAGCGCCGCAACCCCAGAGTCGGCCACGACTGGACCTAATGGTCAGGGGTCCCTTTACCACTTTGCTTTACTAAACATAAAGCCATCTTGCCCGTTACAGAAAAAGTAAAGCCATCTTGAGCCACAAGAATTAAAAGCCCACAGGCCATGAGAAGATTGTTCGATGAAGAATAGACTGCTCACCCTGTAGCAGTCGCTCATGACATCGATGATCATCATAAAAGTGGCCCCTGCCTCGAAAGGAATGGGCCAGCGTTCCTCTTTTCCCCAACCTCCGTTTTGCTTCGTATTGCACACCACCTCGTTTTCATTCATCCGCGGGTTGAAGTGGAAGATGATGTCGCCATTCTCGCCCAACAGATTAACAGTGAACGCAAACCTGAAATGCGATATTGACACTGATGCTACGTAGGAGGAGATGGTACTGAAGGGAAAGGTGGGGTGAGGGGGGTTAATAGCGGAGGGGTAGTGGGAGAAAGGGGTAGTTTGAGGCTGAATTAAGAAAGGATGTCCTGAAACTCACCTTAGAACAATAGAATCAAAGTTGTAAGGGACCCTGAGGATCATCTAGTCCAACCCCTTGAAATGCAGGAATACGCAAATGTCCCATACGGGGATCAAATCAGCAACCTTGTTATTATCAGTGCCCTGCTCTAACCAACTGAGCTATCCAGACTTTGGGATAGGATGGGCCATTAAAGCTTATTAAATACATACTGGTGTATAGTGCTAGGGAAACTGCTTAACGCAAAGATGGCTGTAGTTTTCACCTCCTTAAAATGTGTTGCATTTCAATGCACACAAGTATCTGCTTAAAAGAAAAGGGTGGTGAAATATACTTGGAGTCAAGAGCGAATTTCATGCTCTTTATTCAGCTCATAGTGTTGAGGAGGAATGGAAGTTCCCCCACAATATCTGCTTTATATACATTATTTACACAATGGGCTGCACGTGATTGGCTAATTCCGGGATTCTCCTGTAGGCCAATCAGGTTGTGAATTCACTTCCACCTGGAGCTGCAGACCAATCATACTGCTGCATTGTTCTAGGACCAATCAGACTGCTGCATTCTGAATCCTATTGTTCTAGGACCAATCAGACTGCTGCATTTTGGATCCTATTCAACTCAGTACATAAGAGGTGGGGAGGTTTGCTCACCCCGAGGGCCACATTCGCTTTCTGGACAACCTTCTGAAAAACATGGGTTTTCCCCGGGAAAACCTGAGTACACAACAAACAAACACTCGAACACAGAGCTGGAAAGCTTGGGCAGTTGCCTCGAAAGCATGAAAGCCCTCAGTGTTGCTCATAGTATCTTTTCTATGTGACAGAAAGTCAGAATATAGTCTGAAGAGTTAATCTCAGTGTGGTAGAGGGTTTGGGCTCCCTAAGATAACTTTCTGACTTCAGCCTGGGAAATTCTTTAGTAATAGAAGAAAGATTGGTGTAGGAGGGTTAAGGGCATTTCTTGAGGGAGGGAGGGAATGGGAGACAAAGAGGAGGCACACAAACCCTTTTGCGGAATGGAGGACCTGGCCTATGATGCAAATCGACATCCCCCCACGCAAGGGCGCGTGAAAGTATTGCAGAAAGGGAACCCCCTGTGGAGCAGAAAAGCAAAAATCATCACATCCTTGTTCCTATTCTCCAAAATGAACTATACATTTATCATCATCATCTATTATAAATCTCTACCTGAAGTAAAGGTAAAGGGACCCCTGACCATTAGGTCCAGTCGCGGACGACTCTGGGGTTGCGGCACTCATCTCGCTTTATTGGCCGAGGGAGCCGGCGTACAGCTTCCGGGTCATGTGGCCAGCATGACTAAGCCCCTTCTGGCGAACCAGAGCTGCGCACGGAAACGCCGTTTACCTTCCCGCCAGAGCGGTACCTATTTATCTACTTGCGCTTGATGTGCTTTCGAACTGCTAGGTTGGCAGGAGCAGGGACCGAGCAACGGGAGCTCACCCCGTCGTGGGGATTCGAACCGCCGACCTTCTGATCAGCAAGACCTAGGCTCTGTGGTTTATCCCACAGCGCCACCCGCGTCCCCTACTGGAAGTAGTTAAGTTTTAAAAATCAGGAGGCTGCTTCTCAAATAGGCACACTTGGTCCTAGAGTTGGGGACACCCTAGGCAGAGACCTTAACTTGGGGATAAACTTGAAGCCCTCAGCTGGGGGAGCAAGGGTTAATTCCTCCTCCATGCCCACCACAGTCCCAAAAATTATCAGGCCTTCCAGCTAATGCTATTCTATTGGCTTTGGGGTTGGAGGGAGCCCAGCATGTTAATGCAAAGCTGCATTTAACACATAGCTGTAAACGTTTTCCTTTTTTAAGGGAAATTCCCTTATTCCGAATAGGATTCCTCGCAAGAAAAGGGAAAAGTTGACAGCTATGATTTAACATCTTCCTCGGGTTTGGAGAGGAGGAAGGAATGTGAGCCATATCACTGCTGAGGTTAACTGGAAGTCAGCGGTTAGGATTTGCCATCTGGAAGAACTTCCTGGTGGTAAGAGCTTTTCGATAGCGGAAGGGACACTCTCATTCCTTGGAGGTTTTAAAGCAGAGGTTGCCTGGCCATCTGTCATGGGTGCTTCAGTTGAGATTTCTGCATGGGGGGTTGGACTAGATGACCCTCAGGGTCCCTTCCACCTGAACCATTTTGTTATTCTATTATCTTAGCTGTCCCTCCCCCCCCCCACTGTGCCTTGAACAGCAGCTTGGCAGACAAAATATTTAAGGAGACAAGCTTTCCCCATCACCCAATTCCATGCCATAAACCCTGCTGGGATCCTTTGCAGATGACCGCAGTGCCTGGAGACAGACAGTCAGGTCATGTATCCACAGCAGTGATTAGAGCAGGAATAACCAATAAACCAAAAAAAAACAGGCACTGTAACTCTTCAACCGTTTGACTGTTCCCCCGATGGCACTTTCCTCCATTGTCCCGCCAGGCAGATGGATGACAACTTCAATTCCATGCCAAAGCTTTGCCTACTTAGTTTCTGCATTTCCTATATGTTTGAATCTGATCCCAGTTGCAGGTCGCCATTCCACCTGCAAGCTTGGTCAGGTTGCCTGCAAAAACTCTGCTGCAAAGGAGGCAGGAAAGGGACTGTAAATCTGCTTGGCCACTTCTGACCACCTGACTTAGAGATCTGCCTCACCGTATGAGATGCATGCTGTTATTTAGAAAGCTCCAGCCCACGCCACCCTTCTTCCCATTGCAATCCCAAAAGCTTTCATCTATTAAACATCTTATTTCTATACTCACTGGATTCAAAATAGGCGAGGAGAAAGCCATCTTATAGCGCTTGCTGGAACTGACCGAATGATTCTCGACCTTTTTCTGCCCTCCAAAAACGCAACGAAAGGAGATGCTTATATAGAATTAAGTTTCATTTCCTCAGGAAGCAAAACGTGTGAAAGCAAAACCACCAGGACTGTTTTACCTTTAAATGAGACGGTTCTTGGAAATCTGCTTTGCTGCACAAGCATTTTTCCCCACCTGCACTACATTGCCCTGTGACTGATGTCAGCAGTTTCAAAAAGCTAATGGAACTGTGGCTTTTACTTTTTTAAAAAATACCATTGTTTAATGACAGACCTCTATGCTCTTTGGAAGCCCAGAGCACTTACTTGAATTGTTATGATTTTTCCTTTTATTCGCGATTATTTATTGGGGAAACAAAGTGCTTTCATTCATTGTTGTTGTTGTTTAGCCGTTTAGTCATGTCCGACTCTTTGTGACCCCATGGACCAGAGCACGCCAGGCACTCCTGTCTTCCACTGCCTCCCGCAGTTTGGTCAAACTCATGTTTGTAGCTTCAAGAACACTGTCCAACCATCTCGTCCTCTGTCGTCCCCTTCTCCTTGTGCCCTCCATCTATCCCAGCATCAGGGTCTTTTCCAGGGAGTCTTCTCTTCTCACGAGGTGGCCAAAGTCTTGGAGCCTCAGCTTCAGGACCTGTCCTTCCAGTGAGCACTCAGGGCTGATTTCCCTAAGGATGGATAGGTTTGAACTTCTTGCAGTCCATGGGACTCTCAAGAGTCTCCTCCAGCACCATAATTCAAAAGCATCAATTCTTCGGCGATCAGCCTTCTTTATGGTCCAGCTCTCACTACCATACATCACTACCGGGAAAACCATGGCTTTAACTATACAGACCTTTGTTGGCAAGGTGATGTCTCTGCTTTTTAAGATGCTTTCATTCATTAGGAAGCCGTTTTTAAAATTTAAATTTGAAGAAATGTTTATGGGTACTGATGCTTTGCTTTTTTATTTATAATAATAAATGTGAAACGGGATTCTTTCTGGGTTAGAAAGTTTGCACAAGTATTAACCCCCTGCAATGGAACCTTGGGCAGGGAGGAGATATAGAATAAACTTTAGCTTTATTTTTAAAATAACAACTTGCGTGAGCAGTCATTATTGAAAGGAAGGGTGTCCCTTACAAATACTGGAGATGTATGGTTCTGTTATTGTTTGTATGGTTATGTGTTAAGATAGTTGGTACATATGTTCATGATAAATCTATGTATATATTGAAGAAAGAAATGTAACATACTGCATTCTGTGAATCAATGTAACGTCTTCTGGGAAGCTTCCACCTTCTGTATCATGTGTTACATCAGTGAAGTTTGCTGCCTTCTTAGTAGTTTGGTTTTTGTTCGATTTTATCCTCAGCTGAACACCAAAATGCGCAGCTAACCCAGGGACAGGGAACGTTCCCCTCTGAGCAATCATCTGTGGGTTGAGCACAAGCCAGTGATGGTCAGGGCCAGAGGCAACAGAGAACATAGCAACAGATCTTAATTCTACCTTCACACCGTACACAAGAACATAAGAGGAGCCTACTGGAACAATGGCCCATCTAGTCCAGCATCCTGTGGTCACAGTGGCCACCCAGATACCTGTGAGAAACCAGCAAGCGGGACCCGAGCACAAGAACATTCTCCCCTCCCGTGGCTTCCAACAGCTGGTATTCAAAAGTAATATTGCCTCACTTTGGAGGTGGAGAATAGCCATCACGGTTTCATAGAATCATACAATTGTAGAGCTGGAAAGAACATCAAGGGACATCTAGTCCAACCATCATCTTTTTTACCTTTGGGGCACATCTCAGGGCCAAGTCTCTGTGATTTATTCTAGCCTAAGTATTTTTGTGGGGAACATTTGTTTAAAGGTGGATGAGGGCAGATCTCAATCTAAACAACTTGTAATGTTGCTCTCCGCTGCACATGTTCCAGCTTGTCAATATCCTTCTGAAATTGTGGTGCCCACACAGTACTGTGGTACCTCAGGTTACATACACTTCAGGTTACATACGCTTCAGGTTACAGACTCCGCTAACCCAGAAATAGTGCTTCAGGTTAAGAACTTTGCTTCAGGATGAGAACAGAAATTGTGCTCCGGCGGCACAGCGGCAGCAGGAGGCCCCATTAGCTAAAGTGGTGCTTCAGGTTAAGAACAGTTTCAGGTTAAGAACGGACCTCCAGAACGAATTAAGTACTTAACCCAAGGTACCACTGTACTCCAGGTGTGGTCTGACCAAGGCAGGAGTGGTACTATTGCCTCCCTTGAATAAAACCTAGAATAGTGTTAGGGTTGTTTTTTTTTTGCTGCTGCTGCATCACACTGTTGACTCATGTTCATCTTGTGGTCCACTAAGACCTCTCCATCCTTTTCACATGTACTGCTAGTAAGCCAGGTGTCCCCCATATTATATTGGTGCCACTGGTTCTTGCTGCCTAAGTGCAGAACCTTGCATTTATCCGTTTAAATTCATTTTGTTAGCTTGTGTCCAGGTCTCCAATCTGTTAAGGTCATTTTAAATCCTGATTCTGTCTTCTGCGATGTTAGCTACCCCTCCTAGTTTGGTGTCATCTGCAAATTTGCTGAGCGTCCCCTCAATTCCTTCATCCAAGACATTGAGCAACAACAGGCCTAGGACATAACCCTGCGACACCCCAGTTGTCACTTTTTTCCAGGATGATGACGAAACATTAATGAGCACTCTTTGGGTTCAGTCACTCAACCATCTATGAAAAAAAACCTGAAAACCAAATGAACACTAGGCCCAGATGGTGTTTCTTCAAATTTCTACAAGAAGTTCAAAGATCTGATTCTTCCTTTTTTAATTATTTTATTTTAAAAATCGGAATGGTGAAGAAATACCAGGCACTTGGAAATCATCTCAAATAATTTTGCTTACAAAACTAGAATGTTTATAATCTTTTTTGTCTGTTATAATTGTTCTCTTTCTTTTATATACATTATAAAATGAAATAATAAAAAACTTTACAAAAAGAGAGTAAAATTAAATAAACACTTTTAAATCTACAATACAGCTGTGTTACAGCTGTGATTCCTGCACTGCAGGAGGGTGGACTAGATGATCCTCGTGGTCACTTCCAACTCTATGATTCTATGACTGGCAAGCATCAAAACCTTATATAAAAAGCTATGATTTGACCTAAATGTCTAATGCAAACAAACAGGAGCGCAGGGAGGATGAGGAAGAAGGAGGGTGGTTTCTTTGAAGAATCAGAGGACAGCAGTCACTGGATATTTCCAATGATAGCATGCACTGAAAGAGTGGTTAAATTCATGCTTCTCCCATTTATTTTACCATCTATATCAGGGATGGCCATCTGGTCCACAGTGCCTTTGAATCTGGCCTACTCAACCCTGTGCCACCATGCAACAATAATTACGCTTAGAGAAAAAGCTTCCATTTTCTATTTTGCCAATTGCTTTCTGTGAAGTTCCTGTATTTTCTAAACAGTGAAAACGAAGATGAACTTTTCATAATAAAACAAAAACTAAGCATTTTCCCCTTTTTGTTTTTGCATGGCAAGCATTTTCTTTGAACATGGCTGTGTACACATTGCCATTTACTCTGGCAATCCCACAGCTGGCATCTGAAGCCATGTACACATGATATCAGCAAAAACTGCAAGGTTTTTAGCGGGGGCAATTAGAATAAGATCTATGATTTGATGATTGATGTAAATCCCCAAAATGTATTTTCTATAGTTAAGTTTTTACCTCTGTCTTCAGTACATTTTATTGCTATGGCTAGCCTCTGATGCAAATAAAGATTCTTCTGCTACATATTATCAGCCACAATCCATATCTATCATGTAGTTTCTTGATAAATGCTGCTGTTTGATGTGTCGTCCCTCATCCCAGCTTCCATCCAGTTTCAGGATGTAAGCCATGGTTAAGCTGAGGTGTGTACATTTGAGGCAGCCATTGTACATGCACAGATGACAGCTTCATGAATGGGATTTGGAAGGATTGCAGGCTCAGGAAAACCAGACAGATAATGCTCCTCAGGTGAAGACATCCTTGCCCCCTCTTCTAGTGTGTACTGCCATTTGCAAAAGCAACTTGAAATGCAGTAGGTAGGGGGAATGAGCTCGCTGTAGTTTAAGCTGCTAATGACCCCCAGCTTTAAGTCTGAACTTTACAATGACCCGGAGAAGTTCTAAAGGTTTCTTTTCCTTTTGTTATTGCATGACAAAAAAAATTCAGTACAGTCCACTCTTGTTCGCGAGAAAGTTAACATCTTGCTATATAAGGACATGTTGGAAGGAGATGCTAGCAAAAGGAAACAACAAGGAACTCTTGAACTTCCTCTCCAGGTCATGTGAAAGTGCAACTCTTGCAAGGAAAACGAAAGATGAATTATGGTAACTATCCATGGCTCGTATTGGGTTATTTCGGAAATAACTGCAGCCCTATCTCCCTAAATCCAGAAGCAGGTGGGCTAATTTCCTAGCCAAAGTGGAGTTTCATGCACACAAATGCACACAAACACAATGGACAGTCTGTGATGATCACTTGCAATCCTGCCAGATCCCTGGCAATTTCATGTGGTCAGCAGACATCTGTCCTGAGTGACCTGGGTCCATAAAATCCTTAAACAGGATGCACCATCCATGGGCAAAAAAAGGGGGCTTGTGGTGTAGTCCCTCAGTAAAGGTAAAGGTAAAGGGTTCCTGCCAGAGTGGTACCTATCTATCTACTTGTACTTTGACGTGCTTTCAAACTGCTAGGTTGGCAGGAGCAGGGACCGAGCAACTGGAGCTCACCCCATCGCAGGGATTCGAACTGCTGACCTTCTGATTGGCAAGTCCTAGGCTCTGTGGTTTAACCCACAGCGCCACCCGTGTCCCGGAGTCCCTCAGTAGAAGACCCTTAATGCAAGAAGGTCTTCTGCAAGGAAGTGACCTTTCCTCTCAACCAGCAGTTTCCAATGGTGCAGCTATAAAATACAGCCAGAGATTAGTGGCCACTCTTGCAAGTCTGCAAATCTATCAGCTTTTGACAACTATATCTGCTCAGGAGAATTCCCATAAATTTATTTATACTCCTAAATATTCCATTAGTTGTCTCATCTGAAATACAAAGTGGCAGAGACTGATACTGCATTTTATATGGAACAAAAACCACATAGGGCAGCTGCCAAAACTGTATTTAAAAAACCAAGCAGTGGATTATGGAAGCACCTAGGAGAAAGAGTTGTTGTTAGGCAACAAAATTGTTTAAAAATGGTTTAAAGAAGATCCAATACTGGAGGCAGAATAATTAATCATAACAAAAAAGCTTAAATATCTGCTATGGTTTAAAGAAAACTATTGGGAACTTAAATTTGAAATTCTTCCCTTAGTATAAGAACCTAGTATGAAATTAAAGACAGAATATCTGTGGGTCTGTCGTCTTTAACTTCTCCATTATACAATGAATTTCTAAATCTGTAATAAATGGTAGTTAAATACTTCAAGCAATGGGAAAATACTGGTTTTGAAAGCATAAAGATGTTGTGGGGTGGGCATTCCGACAATTGAGGAGGTTGTGGGTGCTATGAAAGGAAGAAGACCTCCACTCTTCCAGTATTTGAAATTAGAGGTGTGATCTCCTCTCTGATACAAAAACATGGGGAAGTCAGGAAAGAGAACAGTTGTGAAACTCTATTGTCTCTTAGTTGGATAAAGATGTAACTTCAAGACTGAATTTCAATTTTAAGACTGGTTAAACTTGGATCGGAATCAGATAGAGAAAACAGGTGCAAGATTTGGATCAAAGAATAACCAGGAAACAATGGAACTGCATTTGGAATAACTTCTAATATAATTTCAGCAGACCTAAAAGAGAACCAATGGTCCATCTAGCCAGTGCCGGATTTACGTACAGTGGTACCTCGGGTTAAGAACTTAATTTGTTCCAGAGGTCCGTTCTTAACCTGAAACTGTTCTTAACCTGAGGTACCACTTTAGCTAATGGGGCCTCCCATTGCCGCCACGCGATTTCTGTTCTCATCCTGAAGCAAAGTTCTTAACCCAAGGTACCAGAAAGGGTTCCTTCTGGGTTCACCACTTGCGCAAGCGCAGATGCTCAAAATGACGTCACACACATGCGCAGAAGCGGCAAATTGCAACCCACACATGTGCAGACGCAGGTTGCGTTCTGCTCATGTTGCGAATGGGGCTCTGGTAACTTCGAGCCACATCAAACCTAAATCTGGCCCTGCATCTAGCCCAGCATCCTGTTTTCACTGCGGCTGAAGAGTTGCCTGCATGGGAAACCAGCAAACACAAGAGCCCTCTTCCCCTGCAGTGGCTTCCTGCAACTGTGGTGCTTTGTTGTTGTTTAGTCGTGTCCGACTCTTCGTGACCCCCTGGACCAGGGCATGCCAGGCACTCCTGTCTTCCACTGCCTCCAGCAGTTTGGTCAAACTCATGCTGGTAGCTTCGAGAACACTGTCCAACCATCTCGTCCTCTGCTATCCCCTTCTCCTTGTGCCCTCCATCTTTCCCAACATCAGGGTCTTCTCCAGGGAGTCTTCTCTTCTCATGAGGTGGCCAAAGTATTGGAGCCTCCGTTCCACATATGCAAGAACTCTGATCGCTTAGCATGGTGGCCCTTTGGAACTCCCGACCTATTGAGATCCAGAAGGCGCCTTCACCGCACTCCTTTCAGTGCCTGCTAAAAGCATTCCTGTTTAGGCAATGCTACCCAGATGCTTAGGGATGTGGGTGGCGCTGTGGGTTAAACCACAGAGCCTAGAACTTGCCGATCAGAAAGTTGGCGGTTTGAATCCCCGCAACGGGGTGAGCGCCCGTTGCTTGGTCCCAGCTCCTGCCAACCTAGCAGTTCGACAGCACGTCAAAGTGCAAGTAGATAAATAGGTACCACTGCAGCGGGAAGGTAAACGAGGTTTCTGTGCGCTGCTCTGGTTCGCCAGAAGCAGCTTAGTCCTGCTGGCCACATGGCCTGGAAGCTGTCTATGGACAAACGCCGGCTCCCTCGGCCAATAAAGCGAGATGAGCGCTGCAACCCCAGAGTCGGCCACGACTGGACCTAATGGTCGGGGGTCCCTTTACCTTTACCCAGATGCTTAGGAAGGCATTTAATCATAGACTTCTAAGAGCTGGAAGGCACCCAAAGGTCATCTCGCCCAAACCCCTGGAATGCAGTAATCTCAATTAAAGCACCCATGCAACCTCTGCTTAAAACCTCCAAGGAGAGTCCACAATTTCCCGAGACCATGCCACTGTCGAACATCTCTTAAAGTCAAAAAGTAAGTCAACAAAGTCATTTTAATCCGTTAGCAAGTTAACTTTGGCGTGTTTCAAAGTAGGGTTGTAGATTTTTGGTTTCTTTGTAATTCGCTTTGGGGGTGACTGTGTGTTTACGATGAAGCAGTGTATAAATTCTATGAAAATAAGTATGTAATGAATGATGCTTTACAGGGTTAAAGAGAAAGAAAAAGTGGCGTTAAAAAGTATAAAGATAGAAGTAATCTACATTAGACACAACAATTTAGAAAGAGTAAATTTTTGAGGTCTTAGAACAAAGGAATATGTGTCTATGTATGTAATGACTAGATTAGAATGAAGATATGGTTTTATTTCTGAAAGTGTGCTTTTTTTGTTTTCTTTTTTGTGTGTTCTGTTTTTCTTTCTTGTTTGTACAGTATTATTTTGGATTCAATGTTTGTAAATTTTGTAATTTTTGTTGTAACTCTGCATTGAAAATAAAAAAAATAATAATTAAAAAGAAATTAAGTAAGTGCGTCTTTTGGCCCAACTGTTGAGCTCTCCCTTCCCTTTCTCCCCCCGTCCCGCCCCGCCCTTTAGAGCTCCACACACTTCGCTAGCGCTGAGGGAAACGCGCTCTGCCCCAGCCGAGCGGCCCCTTTTATAGCCTCTCCTCAGCTCAAAACTTTTCGACGGTTGCGCTCGCGAAGGGAGGGAAGGCGAAGACGGCGAGGCGGAGGCGAGAGGGGATTGGCTGAGAGAAGAGGACGGGTCGCGCCAGCCTCCAGCCGGCAACGCGCATGCGCTACGTCCTGCTTTTTTTTTTAACCTCCAAACATAAAGCGAAGCGCTGCTGCGGCACGTGATCTGTCGGTGTCATGTGACCAGCTCAAAGGTGGAGACGCTTCTTCCTGATCGAAAGGTTGAGTTTGGATGGTTTTTTTGGGGGGCGGGGGTGTATGCCGTACCTAAGACAGGAGGAGCAGTATTAATAATAGCAGCAGCAGCTGCATATATATATCTATATAGACAGAGAGTAGCTGCAGTTTTGTGTGCATTTACTTTAGGATAAAGCTCCCTTGGACTTAGTGGCGCTTACTTCCGAGTAGGCATCCGTTGGGTCCGGCTGTGAGAGAAAAAAGGGAGGGGAGGGGAGAGAGGGGAGCGGGGTATTGCGGCTGGTTCTGCAAGTCGGTCGCACCTTTGCTTGAGCTGGAGTTTAAAGACTCCTGCATTTTATGGGGCTGGACTAGATGAAACTTGGGTTCCTTTCCAACTCTACAGTTCTCTGATTCTATGAAGTGGAGCGGGGGGGTTGACGTTTTCTATCTGCATTTAGCACCTGAAGTGCACACTGAGCAGCCACACAGGTAGCCTGACCACAGTCTTTCTCTCTATCATTATCATTATCATCATCATCATCATCATTTCGTCAGTTTATCATGCCCAAGGCAACCCAGAGCAACTTAAATCTATTTAAGTGAGACGTATGGTATCTCCCCGCTGCGGTGAGATACATTTCCATTTAAGTTACAGTAGGCTTTTACAAGCAAACAGTTTAATTGATATAAATTAGCAAATGCTACACAAATCTTGTTTGTGGTGGTGTGTTAAAAGTAACAACCCTGGGGTAACCCGTGTGAGAGGATTGGGTAATGGTATGCTATCGGGCTGCTGGCATTGTGAGTGTGGAGGAAGTTTCTGGGCAAACTTCCAGGAGACACATTTCCACAGTAGGCAGAGTGAAAGTGAGAGGCATAATCAGAGTTTGAGGACACCTTCCAGCCGGACAAAAGGAAGATGCGAAGCTGTGATGTGAGAGGCTTGGAGGGGCACATTTGCCTCCCAAGTCTGAGGTTTCCTCACCTCTGTCTCCAACAGTGATTAGACAGCTGTTCCTGAGAAGATGACAAAGAGGGGATGATGGAGGGAGCCACCCCTTTTATGTTCTCTCATCTGTCAGCACATAGATGGAACTGGTCTCTGGACATGGAGGATTTGTGGAGCAGTTCCCCCATTTTTTGTATAGCCCCCCCTCAACCTCCCACATCAACAGCACCGTCTGTACATCCTATTCTTAATTTCTGCTCCATAATAGGATATAATCAATTGGGTTTATCTCCATCACAAATTCTCAAAATTGAAGTTGCTTTTGTTTCTTTAGGTAATGCAAACATGGCCACCCAGAGGTACAAAACTGTTGTTCAGGGAGAAGCCTCAGAGACTGATTCAGAGGAAGAGGTTTATCTGTCCTCCGTACCCCAGGCTTCATGTCCCAACCTTTCCGGCGTAAAAATTGCTGGGGAGGCCTCTGAAACAGATGAGGAGGAAGATGCAAGCCCCTGTAGGCCGAAAGCAGAGCCTAAATTGATCGGCACGGACTTGCCTCCACTGATTGTTTTCAGGAATGAGGATCTGGGGTCCCCCACAGCGGTTGAAGAGAAGCCTGCCCTTCGTATCAGACATCGCGGCCGCTACAGCACTTTGCTACAGCAGAAGCTGATCGAGAGCAATGCCCGCTTGTACTACGATGTCAGCAGCACCGTCAAGCAAGTGTACCAGACTGCTATCAAGGAGATTGGGGCCATAACTGGACAGCTCAGTAACTCCCAAAACGGCATCATCAGCGCATCACACAACATCCGGCTTGTCCTGGAGGACTTGCGTGCTGTTGCAGAAAAGATAGACATCATCACCAGCTGCAACCTGCTGCCTGATATCCAGATAGAGCTACCTCCAGTAAACACCTAGCTGGTTCTAGAACAATAGCTAGCCAATTAACTGCTTTTTGCAGGCAGTTAAAGGTGTTGAGAGAGAGAGACTGCTGCAACCCTGGCCATAAGGTGCAATAAGAAACTGGAATAGAAGCTTTTGACTCAAAACTTTTGATGCCTAGTGTTTCACTCACACTTGTATATCCTGTAATAATCTTGCCTAAATAGTCCAGCATGGTAGAGTCAAAGAAAATTAAACTGCTCTTGATAAATCTTTTGTTGTGCTTCAATGTATATTGAATTTTTAAAACTAATGCTTACCATATTTATCTCGCACCAACATCTTAAAAGCTTCCATTTCATGTAAAGAAAAAGCCCAGTCTGTCTGTCCACACATACCTCTGTTCATTTGTGACATGTGAATAGAAAGAGCGGGAAAGCCTGCCCACCCACAGAAATATTTAATGTAGGTGATTAAGCAAGTGAGTAGTACAGGGTGAGTCCTTTAAAAGAGGCCCCGCGGAGACAGAGTACACATGTTCCACGGGCCTCTTTTAAAAGACAAGCTTGTGATCCATGATGGTGGTGGTGGTGGAACAGGACTGGTTTGAAATTAGTTGTGTCTTTATAAAACACAATCCTCTGAATACAGAAGGCTGAGTATTTGTGGAATTCAATGAGAGAGTTGTGTTACACCTTGCGTTAATTGTGTGAGCTTGTTTCGTTACTTCATACTTTTGCAGGTGGTTATGGAGTCTGCTCAGACAAAAATAGCACAACTATATAGAATATCATTGAATGCTGCAGTTTCAAGTATCATTCCATCTTTATCTTCATTGGCATTTATTTTTCATCAAGGAGGCATATCAGCATAATTTACATAACTGTAAAGTATGATTAAGGGTACAAGGGAAGAAGTAAATGATTATCTGAATTTGAGACAAAAAAATTCTATCTGCTGTCCAGTTAGTAAAATCTCCATTCAACATCTTTATTCAACACCTGTATATTTGCATCAGTACCAGAAAAAGGGTTTTAACAGATTTCGCAAGCATGGCTTCCCTACCCACAGGTATCCCACAAGGTTACCACATTTTTTTCTGCAAGTGATCCTTTCAGACTATAATTCCCAGGGTTCCTTGTAGGGAAGCCATAATAGTAAACATTAGCCTTGCAGGTCAGGTATGCTTGACGTGGTTTGAAGCAGCGCTGATCCACAGGGGGAAAAGGCACTACAGAAATGTATTTGCTTTTCTCTTTCAAGATAGCTTATTTAAAATGTTGTGTAAGAAGAACAGAGACTTGTCAGTACTGCACACAGGAGAGGGTCACATCCCCAGCTATTTCCAGGTGGTCCACCTGTCCTGAAGGGATTCGATGGGTGTAATTGAATATCACAATTCCATTCACAGTCACCTGATAGTTATTCTTTAGGTTGGTGATCTCCATCTAGTGGTAGAAAGTAAGAAATGTTTTATTCTGAGTTTTCAAACCATACTAATCCACGCACAAGAGACATGGAGCAGGTTTTATCCATTATATCAATTTTATTAGGGTTGCCATACTGTTGTTGAGGGGTTTTGTTTTTTTGCAGAATCACTTCCGACATGGGTTGCTAAACATCCGGATTTTCACAGACATCGCAGTGATTTCTGCCCGGACACTGTTTCTGACTGCCAAATCCTGGCTATGTCTCGGAAATTCTGGACGTATGGCAACCCTAATTTTATACCAATTTAGTGATTTTCTAAAATGAAGCAGTTTGTTCAGAGTGCCAAGAATCCTGTCAGATGTATAGCACTACTTTATAAAAGTATAGCGCTCTGGTCCCAAGCAAAGTCCAGCCCCTTAGTCCCCATTAGGCTAATCTGGGGAGGGGGCAATCTCTCCCTTCATAGCTGCTTAAAAGGCACTGTTTGAGACAGAATGCTGGAATTGATGGTCTGATGTGGAAAGGCAAGTATAAGCCAGTAAAATGGCTGTAGGAATATAAACACTTCTTTCCTTGATCAGGCCAAAGGTCCTTCATGTGTTTTCACCTGCACATGAAGAGCAGGATGAAGTGGGCAGTTCCTCTCTGCTAAAAGGGCAGGGGGCAAGGAGAGTGTTGGAAGGGTCTTTCCAAGATCAACTGTTGAAACTAATAGCTGCCACAGAATGTCAGAAGCTTCTGTGTAACCGTTTCAACCTAAGTTGGTATTGTTGATGAGGTGTGCCTTCTGACAAAGATCTGAAATGTAAACCAGTGCAAATGCTCATTCCCCAAAGGTATTTCTTACATGGAAGGCCTGGCCAGGGGAGAAAGGCATGGCAGGCAAGTGCCTCTCCTCAGAGCCCCAACTGCCGTGGATGAAGGTGTTCCGGACTATTGCTCCCTCCTTCAGTCGGGGGTTGATGTGCAAGGCGATGTTGCCGCTCATTGTGTTTTTCAGGTTCACATGGAATCTGGGAGGAAGGAGGCGACAATGCATATTCGTGGGGTCTCCAAAATGATACAACACAACTTTTAACCCAGCATAGATCTTAGAGAACCAAGTCTTCCTGATCCTTTGCCAATTTAATGTAGCTATTGAGTGGAAGCAATACAGAAGTTTCCCCACTTATGCACAACTGCATACATGCGCATTGCCAGGATATAGATAAATCAATTTAAAGGGCAAAAACAGCCTAAGAAGAGCAAAAAACTGCACAAATTACATGAAAAGAGCAGGAAAATGGCTAGCGATCCAGGAGCCTTTGCACAGACCTTTGAGGGCTGTGGAGAGTTGGGAGTTTGAGAAAGGAGGTTTGGAGGGAGCAATTGTGATGGAGTTTGGCAGATTCTTGGCGGAGTTTGGTTCTTTAGATGGTTGTTCCCCACTATATACAATTTCACACATACCTGGAAATGTAACCCCTGCCTACAAGAACTTATAAAACGGGTGGGTGAGGTGGGCGGAATAAATAACTTCTTCACAGCTATGCAAATAAATCTCCTAAAGTTACATGCCCACTGAAAATTTTTACTAGCCTGGCTGCTCCCAGTATAAATATCTAATGCTATCCTCTTCTGTACACTTAACTTGGAGTGGGCTGCATTGAACTCATGGGATTTAGTTCTGAGTAAATATGCATAGGATCTGTTAGTTGCATGTGGCCAGAAAGAAAAACTTATTTTGATCATTTTTGTTCTTGCCATAGCCTTGAGGACTCTCCATTATTTGCCACAAGTGACTGGGTAAGTGACTATTTACAACCTGCTGTTTCTTCGAGAAATACACAAAACAAATGGGTATTTGAGAGTACTTACCTGATAGACAATCTTCTTGAGCCTGCCTTTCTCTGCTTCTTGCTCTACAGCCATCTTAAATAATTCACTCTTTCATCTGCTTGGCCTAAACTTCTTGATCTGGCTTTTATTTCACTCATGGCTCAGCCAGACTACCTTTTATGCCACATTTCTAGGCACAGGTCTGGGATTTAAAGCGCTGTGTCCAAGCAGGTTTTCTTTTTTGTCCTGGTGGTTTCCCTAGGGAAACCTGCGCTTTACTGCTGATTACGGCAATCGGGTTTTCTGCAGATTTTTATTTGCTCTGATTCAGCAGTAAAATGCAGATTTTCCCAGGGGAAGCACTGGGATATATAAAAAAACCCCCAACCAACATCACTCTGACACACAGCTTTAAATCCCAGATCTGTGCCTGAAAAGCGCAATGTAACAGAAAGTCTGGAAAAGCCCATAATCTTCTTAGACCTGAGTCTGCCCTGGATCAGATTTGTACCACACTGGTACCATCCCTTTCCTCCAATATACAGTGGAACCTCGGGTTATGTACCGTCCTCCTTACGAATGCTTCAGGTAACCCGGTAACTCCTTACGAATGCTCCACTAACCCGGAAGCAGATGCCCCTAGTTGCAAACTTTGCCCTGGAATGCAAGCGGAAGTCGCACACCCGCGGTGTGGCGGCAGCAGGAGGCCCCATTAGCGAAAGTGCATCTCATGTTAAGAATGGTTTCGGCTTAAGAACGGACCCCCAGAACGAATTAAGTTCATAACCGGAGGTACCATTGTACTCAGGATGGCATCTTTGAAGATTACTTTGCCTTGCCCTCACAATAATCCTATGAGTCTCTGGCTCAGCCTCATCCAGTGAGCTTCATGGCTGAACAAGGATTTGAACTCTCCAGCCAAACCACAGTGCTCACCACACTGGCTCTCGTTATTGTCCTCATTTGCAGGAAAGCAAACCTGCACCTAGGAGCCACAGGTTGACCTAGAAGCTCAGATTCTGCTGCATGTGTGAATGTTATGAAATCAGCCACCCTTCATGACACTTGCATGTCGTTCCCAAACAACGTCACTGCCAATCGAGAAAGAAAATTTCTCTGAAAGAAATAAATATTTTGGAAAAACCACACACAGCAAAGGTAAACAATAAGAAGGCAGCAAAATAAGATTCAAATGTGATAGGGAAGTGAATTCGATTGGTTGTATCTCTGGAACCTGCAGACATAATTTGACAGATACCGTATATACTCGAGTATAAGCCGACCCGAATATAAGCTGAGGCACCTCATTTTACCACAAAAAAACTGGGAAAACTTACTGACCCTAGTATAAGCCGGTTCACCACACCACAAACCTCCTGGTGGGCCGGAGTGCATGTGTGCACACGCACACGGCAGAGGGGGCTTCTCTCTCCCCCCCCAGCCCCTCCAGTCCCCCTGCCTACCTAGGGTGCTGCCAAGAGGCAGAGGCTGGTGGCGGCAGTGGCGGAGTAAGAAGCAGCCCCGAAAGGGACCCTCACTCAAGTATAAGCCGAGGAGGGCTTTTTCAGCATAAAAAAAGTGCTGAAAAAGTTGGCTTATACACAAGCATATACAGTACTTTCTGATTGGCTTCAACTTCATTTGATAATTGAATGTAGGAAGTTGGTGTATAATATTGCCCCCTCTGCTAACGCACCTGTTTGCGTGAAAAGGCACATTCCCCACAATTGTAATCTTGCGGAACTGAGTGAAATTCCCCGGTATGGCAATGTGGAATGGGACAGCCTGGAAAAAATAACAACAGGGATTCAGTCCTTCATCAAGAGAAGCAAGAAGACAAAGCAGAACTAAGACTCCCAGAAGCTGAAGCCACCCAGGAAGCTGAAGAATGTTCCTGCATTCAGAAGTCAGCACAGATGGATCTTGAGGCTGAAATTGGGTAGGCTGGTTGCAACCAAAGGACACAATTTACAAGTCAGCTGTAATCGCTCTTCCTTAGCCCTAAAATGGAAGTACACCATGAACTGCTAGAACCTTCCCACACTGTATCTCTACCCTCCAGCCCCTATTGAAGCAGGGAGAAGCAAGGTAGTTTATTGAGCTTATGTCTTAAGGGGAGAAGCTGCTGGCAGGCAGAGCAAATCTCTTGATTATATTTGCAGCTTGGTTGCCTCTTGAACTTGCTTACTGAGCCTTTTCTTTCATTTTGCCCTGCC
Source organism: Podarcis siculus (assembly GCA_034642415.1). Taxonomy (NCBI): domain Eukaryota; kingdom Metazoa; phylum Chordata; class Lepidosauria; order Squamata; family Lacertidae; genus Podarcis; species Podarcis siculus. The sequence goes on along the minus strand of JAXCMG010000044.1, from coordinate 7,677,832 downwards.
TAGACCCTCTTTGACTCCTGTCTACTTTGCTGCCTCTTAACACTCAGCTTTCCCTAATCTAACTAGACAACCTATGTCTAGACTTGGCCTGATGCCTGTACAAGATCAGACCAATCAGTCTTGACTAAGAGTGGACAGATTCAGGAGCTTCAGAAAAAAAATGCCACAAGAACACTTCATATAGGCCAAAAGGAGATGCATCTGTTGTGTGGGTGTGTTGTAAATTATATTTGGGGCCTACAGGCTGCCAGTTTACCATCTTTAATCTATGTCAAAAACGAGCAGAAATTTCTAAATTTATCTGTGATGGAGAACCAAGAGGCATAGAAAACAGAACACCAATATACTCACAGGATTGGACAAAGTTATTCCACTGTTACCCTGAGAAAAGATGAAGAAACAGAGAAAAAGTGAAAGGCCTTGCAATAACAATACTGTATCGCAGAACCGAAAAGCATCAAAATTCAGGCTAGACCAAACCCCTGCAGTCCTGCCTTATCTAAACTAGGTAGACTACAATATTGCCCCAGATTTTAACCCACACACCTGGGCCGTCTTCTTCTTCCTTGTCTGCAAAGAATGAAAAGAAAAGCAATCATTTAATTTATATAGAACTATTGTTTGTATTATTTTTTTTGTTTCAGGGAACACTTGTTGAACACAGTGAGTAGGTGGAGCAATCAAATGTCTCCAGAGTTGTCCACTAACTAGAGAGAATGTTTCACTGACTAGTCTTGCCAGTGCTTTTTTTCTAAAAAAATGTTTAGGGGTATTCTCATTTTCCTACTCATACTGAAATACTGCCCCTTAGTGAGGCCAAACTTAGATTCACAAAATGTTCAGGGGTATGTGTTCCCCTGTGTCCCCCCAGAAAAAAAAGCCCAGAGTCTTGCTTTTTGATTAGTCAGTTTAAGTAACCCCCCCCCCCCTTTTAATATAATTTTAAATGTTTTATTTGTAAGGGCCCGGCATGAAATATCAGAATCTATACTAAGAAAGGAAAAACCATCACTTTGGAATCTATGAATACTCCAGCTTCTTCTCATTTAACATCTCACCCTAATTCTTAACCCAATTCTTCTCCTAATCCTCACTTCCTCTCTGCAATCTTGACTTGCCAGTGGGTGGATCTATACGTCGCTCAGTGGGAGGGAACAAAACTCTTCCACAGTCTCATTATTTTGCAGGTAGGATTTAAAACGCATACCAGGAAATTTAGGTTTGCATAATCAAAGTGAATTAAAGCACGTGGATTAAACGGCGTTTCCGTGCGCTGCTCTGGTTCGCCAGAAGCAGCTTAGTCATGCTGGCCACATGACCCGGAAGCTGTACGCCGGCTCCCTCGGCCAAGAAAGCGAGATGAGTGCCGCAACCCCACAGTCGTCTGCGACTGGACCTAACGGTCAGGGGTCCCTTTACCTTTACCATGTGCTTGGTTTGTTTTTCTGTTCTTTTTCTAATATTTCCCTACAACTGTTTTTCATGTTGTATATACATTGATTTAAAAAATGGAAGAAGAAGAAGAAGAAAGTCCCACAGATTTCAACAGGACTTATTCCCAGCCAGGTAACTGAGTATAGGATCGCAACCTGTGGAACCTTATGCCTGGAAAGCATGTATCTTTCTCGTGGAGCTATGCCCTGCTTCCACTGAGCTCCGGGCTCAGTGGCAATTCATTTGCCAACAGGATTGTGTTGTTGTGCGGCAACCACAACAAGTCACCATTTGTGAGAGAATCAGGGTGCCAGGTTGTGCCTTAGGCCTCCCATCCTTTAACCCAGTAGTTTTATAGGATCTGTGAAGTTTCCACGAAGCTACTCACAGAAAAAGATGGCTGCACAAAGTTCGGCTGAGCAAACATACCACCAACCTGAAAAGAAAGAGATATATCATTAAGAGAGCATTAACTTTTGCACTGACAGAAGGATATTTAGCGTTTCGATTCTGTTATCTCTGGGATGCAGTTTCAGCATTATTATTATTATTATTGTTGTTGTGCCGGCAGTGCAGTGGCAGCAAGAGGCCCCATTAGCGAAAGCACACTTCTAGTTAAGAACAGTTTCAGGTTAAAAACGGACCTCCGGAATGAATTAAGTTCATAACTAGAGGTACCTCTGTAAAGCACTTTGTGCATTGAAACTGCTACATAAATAACCAGTACTAATCAATCCCCACCACCACCCCCCACTAGATTTGCAAAGCAAAGAGATGCAAACAAACTAAAGGTTTCTACTTACTGTGGTAGCTGTCACAACATTGTAAGCAGGAGGGGTGTATGGGGGTGGAGGCTGAAACACAATAAAAATACATTTGGAAATAACTTTTTTTATTTAAAAAACAAAACAAACAACAACACAACTTGCCCTTCTGGCACTGTCTCTTTTCCCAATTTGATCCAAAAGCCATCAACTGCCACCTTAAAATGATACATCCATTCGTAAATATATGAATGAGTAAATAACATTATTGGCTTCCAAAGCAAAAAAAATTCCTTTTTTATTTGTCTGCTTCCGAAGCAAGTTTGCATTTCTCATGCCCTCTTAAGATTAAGTATGAGCACACAAAGCCACTTTGTACTAAGTCAGATCACTTATCCAGCTTGGCCCATTCTGCTTACTCCAACTGGCAGCATCTTGGGTAACAGGGCCATGAGACTTCTGGTACAATCCTCAGAGATGCCTCTCACAGTTCTCTTACCTGATATGCTGTATTTGAAAATTTGAAACATAGCATTATTGGTGGTAGCACCTTATTTATGGAATGCCTTCTCTGAGAGGTCTGCCTGCTGCCTACTTTCTTGTACACATATCAGGCAAAGGCTAATCAAGAAGAATCTTAACCCTGCTGACCACCTTGTGATATAAAGCAAAATCTTCTGTTTCACATATTTGTGTTTCAGTGTGGGTACTGTGAAATCAATTTCAAGAACTGGCAAAGGCGCACAGCAAGTACGTTTCAAAAAATAACTTACAGAACAATCCTAATGGGACACAGGGTGTGTGTGTGTGGAATTCTGTCAAATTCTGCCAAGTCCCAAAAGCTTATGCCAGGCAATGCAGTTGAAGGTTTATTTGGGGTCACAAGGAGGCTTGGGATCCTGTACACCCACAGCCTCCTCTGGCAGAGGCTTGGCGTGCACCAACACAGTTCATTGTTGGTCTTGCCACCGCTGGTGCAGCAATAGCAGAGCACAGCACCGATGGCACTTAAGTTTTCTGCCACCACGACGAAGAAGAGTCTGTCTGTAAACCACCCTCTCTGGCATAGAGGGAGGTCTGCAGCATCCCTCCCCAGGATTGCTCCCCAAGAAGGGTAAGTTGTTCATACAAATTCACTGCATCTTGTTTCTAGTGTTCAAGCTCGCATGTGAACTGCAACCACAAATGTTTTGTCTCTTCCAACTCCATATCTCACTGGTTGCCAGCACCTCATTTTAAAATTAGACTGACACATTTCTAAGTGTTCTCTTTTGATTTGCAAATGGCTGCTACCGACATTACAAGGTACATGATCCACCATGGTAAGCTGAAATTGGAGAAGGTGTAAGAGATGAAACTGTGCAACTCACATTAGTGCCAGCAAAGCTGATGCAGTTCAAAGAGACATCTCCATTGATCTGCAATGTCTGGACCTCATGGAAAGGAAGGCGGTGTCTGTACTCCAGGAAGTGGTTGCCATTGACGGATACCTAGAATAATGGAAGGAGGAGGTGAGGTTAGTTCTTGGGAAACAAGAGGCAGAATTTGTGCTTTGTGGGCTCCTAATCCGAGGGTGGAACTTGGAGGGAAAACCTAGTTAAAGTGTTGGAGTCAGTGAGTTGAACTAGATTATAATCAGAGTCGACTCATTGAAATTGATGGAACTAAACAGACTATCATGTCCATTATTTTCAGTTGTCTAATCTGTGTAGAACTACAGTTGGATGTAAGTAACTCTTAGCATTTAACTTTATTGTTATGAGTTTGGAGGAGGTTGAGGAACTGGTTAGGCGAGTCCCTTTGAGAAGAGGCAAGATTTTGTGACATTTTGCCAAATCTCGCCGGAACCCACCGATGCTGCCACCACTTCATGGTCACCGCCGAGCAACCCAGGTAAAGGAGGAGGAAGAGGTGTAGCATGGCAGTGCAGCACATTCCTACTTCACCTCGGGTGACACAACGTGACACACTGCCCCTGCCCTCCCCACTATGACGAGATGGATTATATTTCCATTCAAATCATAGCAAAATGGCAGGTGCAAATCTATGTCTCCTTTTTTGGTGGTGCACACATGCCCCCCCCCTCTTATGGTTTCAGTATTGAATAATAGAAACATTTAGAAAATTCACTGTCAAGTTTATTTCTTAAAGGTTGTTTGAATAAAATTATTATAAGCATAAATACACCCCCGTACATGATTATACAGACTACAGCAATCTCCATAATGCCTTGGATTGATTGATGTCCTATGTTTGTTTGGGTTCTCTCTTGGCCTAGCTGCTTAAAGCTAAATGACAGCCCATAGGGAGACAGTTTGGTTCATTGTACTGGACATCCCATATGATCTGTGGCGGTTTACCTTCTTCTTGGAATAGAATTCCACCCTTGTTCTACTTCACCCACTAGGTGGTAGCAGCTATCAAACAAAGGGGACTTGTGAGGAAACTCGTTCAGCAGAACTCACATATGAAGCATTTCTTCTGTATTTTCAGAAGGCTGTGCCCACACTTGTACAAGCGCCACACCCCTCAGCATGAAAGTATGCACAGAACCCCCTAAACACTTCACTTCCCAGCAACACGCTTCCTGTGGTTAGGGATGGGCAGATAAATCCATTCAAGTTTCTGCAGGTTTCTAATTCTTCCAGTCCTAAGTTAATTTCTCCACAATTTGCACATCAGTCTGTTTATTTCTGTTTTAAGTCCTCATGAGAATTCATTGCAACATCGGGCCACCCTGCACAGCTCTTATACAGCCTTTATATATTTCTTCTTCACTATCATCATCCCCTGCCAAATTGTTCTTGTCAGCCGAGATGCAGCTCTAACGGGAATGCGGCGGGAGGGGAAGGAATGGGGAAGCATATCTTTTATAGAATCATAGAACTGCAGAGCTGGAAGGGACCCCGAGGGTCATCTACTCCAACCCCCTGCAAAGCAAGACTTGCAGCACGAGGCTCCCCATCCAATATGAAACCATACCCGACCCTGCTTAGCTTCGCAAATGTGCTAGCAGCTCTATCGCTGCACCGCTATGGGGCCAATCTTCTGCCGGCATAAACATAAAGCCAAGTCGGAGTCCATGCTGGAGATAAATCTTGCACTTGCAAATTATCAAGTCCTCTCCCTGCAAGACATGAAGGGGCTGCATGGTAGACAGCGAGCCGGAGCAGCTTCTCCAGCCTCCTCACCTGATAGCAGTGGCTCTTGACGTTGATGATCATCTCAAAATAAATACTTGGCTGGAAAGGCATGTTATAGGCCCGCTCCTCAGCTCCCCAGCGGCCGCCTTGCTGAGTGTTGCACACGACGACTCGGCCTTCGTCGAAACGGGGGTTGAAGTGGAAGGCGATGTTGCCGTTGCCGCACACTAGATTGACCGAGAATCTGAAATGTGAGGGGATGGTTGGGCTGAAGCTCGGCGGGGAGAGATGGGCAGGTGGGCTGGTGGACCATGACCACACCTGCAGGGAATGAACTGGAGAGATGAAATGGAGGGGAGAGTAGGGGAAAGGGGTGATTCGGAGAGAGCAGGAGTCATGAAGGTGCATAAAAGATTGTGTTGTTTGTGAGCTTTAGGCTGCGTACACACCATCCCTTTAAAGCACAGTCCTCTCTCCCAAGAACATTGGGATCTGTAGTTTACCCCTCAAGGACCTAGAGTTCCCAGCACCCATAACAAACTACAGTTCCCAGGAGGTTATTTGAGGGCGCTTTAAACGTATGGTGGTCCCAAAAAAATAAAAAAATTGAAGAGACTGGCAAAAAAGTTGTATTCCTCAACTAGCATCGTTGCCCATATTTGATAATCAAAATCCTGGTCAAAACAAAAAAATTTTTTCCTTCCAGTAGCACCTTAAAGACCAACTAAGTTAGTTCTTGGTATGAGCTTTCGTGTGCATGCACACTTCTTCAGATACACTGAAACAGAAGTTGCCAGATCCTTCTATATAGTGAGAAGGTGGGGAGGGGTATTACTCAGAAGGGTGGTGGGAATGGGTGATTGGCAGATAGCTGTGATGAGCCTGTTGACGACTCTTAACGACTGCAATAGGTCTTACAGGAAAAAGCAAGGGGTGAGAAGGTGAAAAATGGCATTGTCATGTATAATGAGATAAGAATCCAATGTCTTTGTTCAGACCAGGTCTCTCCATGGTTTTAAGTTTGGTAATGAGTTGCAATTCAGCCGCTTCTCTTTCCAGTCTATTTCTGAAATTCCTTTGTAGTAAAACAGCTACTTTGAGATCTTGTATAGAATGTCCTGGGAGATTGAAGTGTTCCCCTACTGGTTTCTCTGTCTTGTGATTCTTGAATCCTGGTGTTCCTTACATTTTTAATGGTGGCGGCTCAACGGCTGATAAGTACTGGTAAAACTACTCTAGGATTAACATTATCCAGGTGGTATGCAAACATTTGGCAAATCGATTTAGTTGAAAAGTTAACGCGAAGATTGAAGGCTATATTTTTTTAAAAAATGACTGACATAGTTTTGTTTCATTTCATATATTAACAGAGCTTAGTTACACGATAATTCCTCCATCAACCCATGGAGAGACTCTAAGTTAATCTACTGGACTTCTTGCAGAAGCACCATGCTTCTGTTTTAGGATAATGTTTGTTAATTGTATGTTCAGAAAGCCAGTCAATAAAAAATATTTGCCAAAAAAACCAAAAGTATGCCACTTCAAGCCACCCCTACCATTCTGAGTGAATAACAATATATATAGCCACGTGCACAATAAATTACAGGGCTTTGTTTTAATAACTGTGCATATGTTGTGTGATTTGTCATGCTTGGGTGAGAAAAGTTCCATATTCAATATATCTTTTGAAGGTACAGGGACCCTGACCACTTTTGCTCCTGTCCACCCTATTTTGTTTGTTTGTTTGTGTGAAGTTCCTTTTGGCCTAGTGCAGACCCTCAACATGGCTCACAATATTAAAATAAAATAAGAATAAATTTAAAAGTAGCCATTTAGGCTGGGATCCCCATTTAGCTACTTTTGACGCACTTGAAGGGATGGGGAAGCTTAATGTGGTTTCTGCCTTTTTAATAGATCTTCTCCCCAAGCTGCCTCATGACATAAACCATTTCTGAGACTTCCTACAGTTTCAAAAGCGGCTCGTTGTGTGACAGGGTGCTATTCAAGAAACAAAGTCCTCTTTGGTACCAGGAACTAGTTTTCTGCTTCTTTAGATTAAAGTCATAAAACTTTGTTTAAAAAACAAACAAAAACCCAACAACAATTTCATTATATAATGTTGCAAAACAAGCCTCTCAACAGCACCCTCACATCAGTATCTCCCTCACACAAGAAAGGCTTTTTTGAATGATTCTTCTTTAAAATAAAATAAAAAACCTTTACCAGTTGCTTGAAAGCCAGTTGTGTAAGGTAAATTACCACAAAAAACATGAAGACCATTCTATGGTTGCTAATGCAGCACCCCCACTCCCATTTACCACCAGTAATGGGCAAAGATGTAAGTGGGGGAGCTGCCATATTGGCAGCCATGAAATGTTCTTCAGGCGGTTTTGTGGTAATTTACCTCACGTGTCTGTATAAGAACAGCACCCCATTACTAGGGGCTGGTTTTCAAGCAACTGGTAAATTGTTGCTTCTTTTAAAAATGAAATCCTTTACTATCAAAGGGATATAATTTCTCCACAGAAATTAGCGTCAAGTACCATGAGCTATGCTATATACAGAACCAGCACCAAACAAGATGGCCTATGGGTATTTTGAAGTGTTCACTGGAATGAGCCCTAAATCCTTAATCCTGCTGCTCTTCCAGCAGGTAGGATGCCCTTCTTAACAGAAGACAGTCCTCTGTTTGAAGGGATTTCTGGTCTAAATCCTGTTTAAAGGCCTTTTCAGTGATGGCTCCCCATTTGTGGAATGCTCTCCTCAGGGAGGCTCACCTGGTGCCATCATTACTTACCTTTAGGCACCAGGCAAAAAAACATTTCTTATCACCAGACCTGTGGCTTTGAATTACCCGTGGCCTAAAACATTAGATTAGAAGAATGCTGTAGCCATGCCTTTTTAAAATACTAATGAGTTTTAGCTTTTTCTGTTTTGCTTTATGCTGGTTTTAATGTATGTGTTATCTATTTATTTTTGTAAGCTGTCTGGGTTGTGTGTGTGTGTGCGTGCGCTACTAATAAGTTTAATTAATTAATCAATGATAAAAAAACAGCCACTAAGGAGACCTCGCAGGGGCCCATCAGCAATGAACACCTGGGAACAGGTAGGCACACAGCTCACCTGTTCAGAGTCTTCACCACTATAATGAGAGCAGATGCATTGAACTTTTTAAAATAAAATTATGGTACACAGATTTCTCTTAGTTATACTCAGAGGAGACCCACTTAAAATAGTGAACCTACGTTAGCCTTGTCCATTAGCTTTAATGAGTCCTCTGAGGAGGACTAGCATTAGGTACAACCCAAGATTTCTGCACATTTTGGGCAAATCTGTCCCCTCTTATTTGGGGTGACATCTAAGTGACCACCCTAGCTAAAAGAAGAGTAGATTAAAAACTGCACCACACTTTCAGAGGAAGGAAAATGTGGGTCCCTTGTGGGGGAAACTACATGTTCTTGCCTGGGCATTAGTGCCTGGAACCAACCCCGTTTGTGGCTAAATACTGGTAAATTGTAATATTTCTACAGATATTCTTGAAAACAAGAATACTGGTAACAGGGTAGGGCTTGATGTAAAACCCTCCAAGTTCAGGGGTAGACCACATCAGTATGGGCAGAAGCAGCTTATTCACTTGTGGTGAACAGCTAAAAATAACGATAGTAAAGGCTGGATGGAGTTGTGGCTTTAATCGTTCTGGAAACTATTCGAAAAGGAAAACACTGCCCATGTTGTTGTTTCTCCTGGTTCCTTGTTCACACAAATATATATTTTGTCCCCTGAGGCACAATGCAAATGACACCTCCTCTAATGTCAACATGAAAGTTGCCTAGGGCTGGGCAAGTTATTATGGCGCCTGAGGCAGGAAATCTCACATCTCTCCGAGAGTAAAAATCTCAATAAATATAAAAGTAAATAAGAGGTGATTTAATGCCTTGTCTTGACGACACCCAAAATTTCAGCCGCCTGAGGCAACCAACTTACTCTGCCCAATGCTAGGGCTGTTCCTGACAGAGCAATTTCACGTTAAATGCAAAATGTGAGGCACTTTCTGGAATTTGGGAGAGCAGGGAAAAGTCAGTGAAGAGGAAGGAGACGGAAAGATTGTAAAAACAGAGAATCAAATGTGAGGGGAAGGTATTGATGAGGTGGGAGAATTATCAAAAGGGCACAAAGAGCTAAGCGGAAGCAGGACAAACCTTTTCACAGAAACCTGGACTTGCCCTTGGATTACAATCATCTTCCCCTCAGTCAGACCCCCAAAAATGGGGCCAGTAAAGGGAACGCTCTGTGGGGTAGAAAAAAGAAAAGAAAAGGGTGGTCATCTGCTGGGTCCCTATTCCCCAAACTCAAGTATAATCTCCCCAGGCGTTATATATCTCTGAATATCATTGGTGTGATAAACAATGGAAATGGTCTTAAAAGTCCTGTTTTTAAAATACACATTTTTAGCTTAAGGCCCCAAACTTGGTGGTGGGGACACTCCGGGCAAAGATTTGACTCAAATTTGGTAGTGCGCAAGGAGTGAGGGACCTCAGGGGCAACTTGGATTGCATTGACTGGAAGGGAGCAAAGAGTCACCACCACTTGAAATTTTGCCTTGCTTTTTTCTTACCATGCCTTTCGGTTGCGGTAACATAGCCAAGGTTATTCAGCATTTATCCCGATACGCTTCCACAGAGCTAACACGAAGCTTAGGCGATGTCTGGTTTTTACTGAGCATTTGTTCCAATTTGTTTATACTACAATGAGCACCCATCCCAATTTGCTTGCGGGAAGCTTACATGTCTTCTTGCGGCTACTTCGTTCATCGCATACTTTTCAATGCATTATTTCCAAACAACTTTCCAAACCACAAAAAGGGCTCTTCTTTGTTAAGCAGATTTATTGCACTAGGGTAACAGAGCCCTTCAGTCCATTTTAACTGTGCAAACCTAAAGTTCAGGTACGCACTTGAATCTCTCCCACAAAACAGTGTCAGTCCGGAGGAATCCAGAGAAATTGAGGAGCTGAGCTTTCCCATTACTTATCTCCCTGCCAAGAAAAGCCTTATCCGCTTCTGGTCTGCATTTTCTCTGGGGTTTTTCTGTAAATAATTTATCCTTGCAGCAGCTCAATCCTAGCTGTAAGGATGCACATAGAAAGCTTGCTGCAAGGAGACAGGGAAGGGCTTGTCAGATCTCCCTGCTAGTTCATCCTTAGGAGAGACACAACCTCTTAGAAAATGTCTATGCAGCCTTCCTGACCACCACCTTATCAAGCTTTCCCCTCTTACACACACTCTTCATACTCACCGGGTTTAAAATAGGCTGCAAAGCCATCTTGGAGCTTCCTGGATCTCGGTACCTGGTCCTTCTCTTTCTATGCCCTTCTGAAGGAAAAGGAAAAGCTTGCTAAAGCAGAATTAAGTTTCGTTTCCTCAGAAAAGTAGGCGGGGTACAAAACTGGCCGCTGTTTGTTCTTTTATCAAATGGGAATAAAGCTATTATCAGGGACCCAAGAGATAGCACCGAACCTGCTCAAACAACACTGGTTGCTGCATATTTTTCTGGCACGATACATTTTTTTACAACATGAAGGTGCAGCAAGGGGAGGAGAGAAGGGTTATCTGTTGAATTTTTGCCTCTTCTGCAGCCATTAAAGCACTCTGCACTGAAATACAGAAGCAGGCAAATGTTTACTATCTGTTAGCTCATATGAGAAAGTTCTGTTTAGGGATTGGGTGTGTGTAGAATTCTGTTTAGTTTGTATTTGAAGGTGAACTTCGTACTTTTTGAGTCAATACATGATCTGAAACACAGCCATCCTTTGAAATTTGGACTTCTCTGAATTTTGCAATGCAGTTCTCCAACCATGTAATGTGCTAAAAAAAATGCAGGTACTGATGTAAAGGTGCACATAAAAAGCTCATCATAGGGCAATAACATACAAAATGCATTCTATTACGGGAAACTGATTTGTAAAAATATGTATATTTTGCATAGAAAAAAAGGTGTGTATTCGGACTAAGCACTAAGATGTGGACGGATATTCATGAGGACTTTTTTTTTAAGTCACAAACCGATGTGGAAATGTCTGACTGGAAATGTGAGAAACTGAGAGAAATCAAAATTGACAGATTTGCCCACCCAAACGCCTCTGTTAGACAAAAGTTATCACATGCTCACAGCTGATTATAACAGCATGGTAAAATCTGCCTCTTCTAACGGATGACTGTTTTCAGCTCGAGGTGTGCAGACAGCAATTTGTCAGGCAAACATTAAGAATCTGTAAAGTCCAGTTCTTCAGCCTACAGATCCCTAGATCTTTCTTTATATAAAATAATCCTTACCTTGCTCCACCTCACATAGGAGATCAGAGTGGTATACACTCGATCCAGTATCACAATGTAAACAAATGATAGAAAACAACAGAACTCACAGCAGCCCAAATAAGTATGAGGGCCAAAAGACCTGATTAAAAGGGAAAAAATTAAGCCAACCTCCTAAGGGCAAACAGTGAATGATCACCTTAAGGGTAGAACATTACCATCAGAGTTGGTAACCACTGACAGTGTTATCTCAATGAATTTACCGGTACCTCATTCTCTTTTAAAGTCATTCAAGTTGGTGGCCATCAAAGGACTGAGGGGGGCATAGAAAATAGCATATTAAACATTGCCATCTTTTGGATACCTGGAAGGAAGGCAAGAAAGGCCTCTGTCGAAGATTTTGATTCTCAGGAAAGATTATATGGAGGGACAGAGGACTTAGTTATACAGCTGCAAAAAAAACTTTTAAAGCAGGCATCCCCAAACCTGGCCCTCCAGCTGTTTTGGGACTACAATTCCCATCATCCCTGACCACTGGTCCTGTTAGCTAGGGATGATGGGAGTTGTAGTGCCCAAACAACTGGAGGGCCGAGTTTGGGGATGCCTGTTTTAAAGTGTGTTGTAAAGTGCAATATACAAATGTGAAACTAGATGGCGACATTGAGCTATGGCAAATTCAATGTATTTTTCAGAACATTTTTTTAAAAAAGAATTTTCACAGCCTTTTTTATATGTGTGTAGATTCCACCAGAGGGACGCGGGTGGCGCTGTGGGTTAAACCACAGAGCCTAGGACTTGCCGATCAGAAGGTCGGCGGTTCAAATCCCTGCGGCGGGGTGAGCTCCCGTTGCTCGGTCCCTGCTCCTGCCAACCTAGCAGTTCGGAAGCACGTCAAAGTGCAAGTAGATAAATAGGTACCGCTCCAGCGGGAAGGTAAACAGCGTTTCCGTGCGCTGCTCTGGTTCGCCAGAAGCAGCTTAGCCATGCTGGCAACATGACCCGGAAGCTGTACGCCGGCTCCCTCGGCCAATAAAGCAAGATGAGCGCCGCAACCCCAGAGTCGGCCACGACTGGACCTAATGGTCAGGGTCCCTTTACCTTTACCTTAGATTCCAGCAGAGTCCTCCAGGTTACCTGGCCCCCCAACCAATTTCAGGCTTTATGGGTCAAGGCAGGTTCATTGACCTGTACTTGGAAGCAGATAAACAGCCAATGCAGCTCGGGGGGGGGGGGGGGGACTAACAACAGCTGTATATTTTATTTTGCACTATATATTCATCAGTTTCTAGAATGCTTACTATAAAGCACCTCAAAGCACATTGACTGGCATCCGTCTGTCTTGGGAGACCATGGAGGAGTGCGCCTTTGGGGGTGAAGTCAAAGTGTTGGAAGGTTACAGTGCCTGCTCTGGCTGTAAAGAGGGATGCAGGAGAGTCATGTTTTGTTGCAGCTGGGGCAGAGGAAGCACTTTATAATAATAAGAATCAAAATGTTAAAACATACTGTTACACGCCACCCCAGCCTCCAAGCAGAGTGCGAGCAGGGTCCAGGCGCTTATCCGAGGTCTGTGTTTCCTTCAGAAATGAGGCACAGAGTCAACTGTTGTGGTGTCTTTACGACATATGGTTTATTTACACATATATACAACCTGAGCCTGGGGACGCGGGTGGCGCTGTGGGTTAAACCTCAGTGCCTAGGACTTGCCGATCGCATGGTCGGCGGTTCGAATCCCCGCGGCGGGGTGAGCTCCCGTCTTTCGGTCCCAGCTCCTGCCCACCTAGCAGTTCGAAAGCACCGCTAAGTGCAAGTAGATAAATAGGTACTGCTTTATAGCAGGAAGGTAAACAGCGTTTCCGTGTGCTGCGCTGGTGCTGGCTCGCCAGAGCAGCTTTGTCACGCTGGCCACGTGACCCGGAAGTGTCTCCGGACAGCGCTGGCTCCCGGCCTCTTAAGTGAGATGAGCGCACAACCCTAGAGTCGGACATGACTGGCCCGTACGGGCAGGGGTACCTTTACCTTTACCTTTACAACCTGAGCCTACGGTGGAGGAATTCAGAGCTTGACACCCCAAGCAGGTCCTGTTTCTCCCACGGCTGAAATGTTGGATTCAAACTGCTAGCCCGCATTGTGCTCTGACCCCGCTTTCTCCAGCTCGCAAAACATTTACAAAATGCAGCTACCAGTATTTTTCCTCCCACTTACAGCAGGCCAACTCCAATCCTGAAACTCCCCCCCCCCCAAAAAACACACATCTGTCCTAAGTCTTTTGCAAACTACCCAGAGCACAGTGCAAGACTCAACCCATCTGCTGGCTGGCACACAGTTTTAGCTTTGCTGGTAGCTTCCCTTCCTGTCTTTGTTGGCTTAATGACTCTGCCTATTCCCTTCCTTTGTTCTCCTTGATGGTTCCTTCACCAGGCGATTTCCTGCACACACAGAAAAACTGGTTTGGCCTGTATTTTGGCACTTTGCTAAATCCAGCACCTGGCAACCTATTTCAATACTCCAAGCATCGATTAAATTATAACATTACCAAACCCAGAAATTATGGGTGCCTGTTACCCACAAACTCATAACATCACCCACCCAGGAACCAAACATCTGTCCAAGATGCACCACACACAGCTCCCCTATGGAAAAGTAACATAAAACTTACAACAGGCATTTAGAACACACATCATCAAAAACATCTCGTAACACAACATCACCTTTATCCCAACCTAACACAGCAACAACTTATTCCTGTTTAACAATATCCAGTCCCTTGTGAACTCTTCAAGCCACCCTGTTCCCCATGGTGCACACTCCCAGTCACTTCTACATCCCAGTCCAGCTTACCCAGTTACCCCACCTTGGCATGCACAAGATAATGGGTTTCCGACATGTTTAAGTCAGGATGTAAACCTCAGTCGCAGAGCTATATCGCCCTAAGGCCTTTGTTCATTCTTTCCCTTTTTTTGTGCCCTTGTAGCACACACGGCTTTCAAACAAACACACAGTTACCCAAACAATCATCACAATAATTTCTTTTTCCCTTGGGCTACTGCAGCACAAGGTGGCTTTCAAACACACACACAGACACACACACACACCATGTTCTTAAAACCATTAAACAGTTCTCGCCACTTAAAGGTAAGGGGACCCCTGACGATTAGGTCCAGTCGTGGCCGACTCTGGGGTTGCAGCACTCATCTCACTTTATTGGCCGAGGGAGCCGGCGTACAGCTTCCGGGTCATGTGGCCAGCATGACTAAGCCGCTTTTGGCACGGAAACACTGTTTACCTTCCCGCCGGAGCGGTTCCTATTTATCTACTTGCACTTTGACGTGCTTTCGAACTGCTAGGTTGGCAGGAGCAGGGACTGAGCAACAGGAGCTCACCCCGTCACGGGGATTCGAACCACCGACCTTCCGATCGGCAATTCCTAGGCTCTGTAGTTTAACCCACAGCGCCACCCACATCCCTTTCTCACCACTTAACAACCTGCAAAAAGCACAGATCAACAGCATTTTAAAACCACTGCTAAAACTTGCAGGAAAAATCCCTGTAGCAAAAGTAAACAGCCTCCCCCACAAAAAAAATACAAACACACACCCACACACATTAGGCAGCGTCCTACTGTATGTTGTTTTCATCTTGGGGTTTTCACAGATCCTGCAGATTAAGCAGCTACTTCAGAAAAAATCACAGGTTTAATAATTTTGGAGCCACCCCAGTTGTGGATCAGTCTCTGCAGCTGCTTCAAGACAAAACTCCACAATCCAATTTGCTTTCTCACTGGCACACTGGGGATCCTCTAAATCTTTTTTTCTGTTGGTCCGGGTCCACTTCCGGGTCCCCAATCCAAACTGCAACAACTGTTTGCTGACCAAGATGGGAATGTTCTGAAATGCCATAGGTATTGACTTTTCAAGATGGAAGCCTGTGCTATAGAGGTTTTTTTTGCTGATGTCCAGCAGGGCAATGGGCTTCGCTATGGCGGCCAAATGTCTACTTTATTAGTAGCATGACAAATAAGTTGGTTTTGCAAACATTCTGTTCTGCTGTAATTAGTTGCTTTTTCTACATAGTCCACACGCAATCTAGATGCGTTGCATTTCTCCTTGCCCCGCTGAAAAAACCACTTATTGAGAAACTGGTTTCAATCCGAAAATAAAGCAGGTTGGTTCTGCATTACCCTGCAGTGCCATGTAATCATACAATTGTAAAGTAGGAAATTGTGTCTGTTTGTAGATGGTTCCAACAATTGAGGAGGGGGGTGTAACCACACCTGCCTAATTCCGTTGTGGGTGGACTAATAACCAAGATTGCAGTCACCGCTTCCTCCATCATTCACCTGGGCCATGTGCAGGAGGAAGAGGAGTGGCTAATCCTATCACAAGGGGTGGGGTTTATAATGTGCTTCAGCTAATCACACCCCACCCTTGTGCATGGCAGGATCTAGAATCAATTTTGATTGAAAGCAGCATGTTGAAGATGAGCATGAACAGTTCCGGATTGAGATGAACTATATTTTTGTGCTCCAAACAGGTTAGTGTGTCCGCAGCCTGACTATGCTATAGTTAATGACAGCCTACCTGGCAATAATCATTTGGCAGTGGGTGACTGAGCAGATCTTACTCTGTGCACAGGAAATACTCATTAGGGACCAGGCTCCTCCTTTTCTGCTGGTTATCTGGGCAGTGCAAGATCTTTCCTCATCCAAACCATCTGCTGCCTGTACCCAGAAGCTGGCTTTGATCACATCCACACTATAAATGTAAAACACTAATACAGTACCACTTTAACAGTCATGGCACTAAAACAAGTGTTTGTCATAAATATTTATCATATTCTGGTTGCCTAAGGAAAAGTACTGGTTTCAGCATTAGAAGTGCTCACGATGACTTGGGCTGACTGCTAGAAGTGTAAGTGGCTTATGTTCATAGATGAGCGACTAAATCTCTGTCACAAACCACTTTTGGGATGAATTCCAGAGAGGCAACTCCATTCGTCAAGGATCCTTGTGGCACCTCGGTGACTAACAGTTTTATTCAATGAATTATTTACTTATGAGGAATATTTATAGCCCACCCTTTAGCTCAGCGGATGCCAGGATGGGGTGCAAAATACAGAACGCAGTCACATAAAACAAAAATACAAACCGCTGAAAACCAGTTTAAACAATAAGAACACACACACACATAATACAATGAAAATGTCTTTGCAAATAAGTAAATCTCTTACAGTGGTACCTTGCAAGACGAATGCCTCGCAAGACGAAAAACTCGCAAGACGAAAGAGTTTTCCATTTTTTGAGTCGTTCCGCAAGACGAATTTCCCTATGGGCTTGCTTCGCAAGACGAAAACGTCTTGCGAGTTCTTGCGAGTTTGTTTCCTTTTTCTTAAAGCCGCTAAGCCGTTAATAGCCGCTAAGCCGCTAAGCCGTTAATAGCCGCTAAGCCGCTAAGCTGTTAATAGCCGCTAAGCCGCTAAGCCGTTAGTAGCCGTGCTTTGAAAGATGAAAAATCCGCAAGACGAAGAAACTCGCAGAACGGATTAATTTCGTCTTGCGAGGCACCACTGTACTTATAAGAGGCAGTGTGTAGTGGTTGGAGACCAGGGTTTGAATCCCCCCCCACACCTTGGTCATGAAGCTCACTGGATGACCTTTGGGCCAGTCACTGCCTCTCAGCCTAACCTACCTCACAGGGATGTTCTGGGAATTAAACGGGTAGGGGGAGAACCAGTGTTCGCCACCTTGAATTCCTTAGAGAAAAAAGGTGGGATATACAGTGGTACCTCGGGTTAAGTACTTAATTCACTCCGGAGGTCCGTTCTTAACCTGAAACTGTTCTTAACCTGAAGCACCACTTTAGCCGCGCCGCCGGAGCACAATTTCTGTTCTCATCCTAAAGCAAAGTTCTTAACCCGAAGTACTATTTCTGGGTTAGCAGAGTCTGTAACCTGAAGCGTATGTAACCCGAGGTACCACTGTACATGCAATAGATAAATGAATAAATAAAACTTGGCACCAAAATGATGGAAAGTGCCAGCACAGCACCACTACAGAGAGGGCTCTTTCTTGCTTCATCACATAATGAGACTACCCCACAAACAGTGGAATGCAAAGGAGAGCTTTCTCTGCATATCTTACAGCACGAGTAGGATGAAACGGTGAGAGGATCTCCTTACTATGCCACAATCCATCCAGGTTAGTCTTTGCAACACCGTAAGGCTGTTTGTTGTTTACATCTTAGGGATGCAGTTCCTCTCCAGTTCTCCACCCCCTTAAGGATTCCACTGGTGCTTTGACTTCCTTTGAATTCCAAGCAGATAGGTTTGTTTTTATTCTAAACTGGCGGCCTGTGAGAGCATCATCACAATGATATGCAGAGTGTCACCATGTGGGTTAAAGCAATCACTTTTCCTGAGCCAGCATCTCTTGGGAGGAAATACAAAGCAGTTGTGGTAGGCTGGAGCGGCTTAAATTTGTGTTTTCAACTCATACCACCCATATTAATTAACAATGTACATATTCCAGTCTAGTGAGGTAGGCAACCAGTTAATAAGCCTTCGCCACATGAAAGAAGCATGCACAATAGTGCTGTGACTTTTTTAAAAATATAAAACTGTTGCTGTCTATCTATTTTGCTCTGATGTGGTGATTCCTTTATCTTTTTTTAACACAAACTTTCCCCCCTTATAAACCACTTGAAAGTTGCTAAGCATCCTAGCAGATCACTAAATGACTTCTCGGCCTGTTGTAGCAACTGCTGTACTAGATGGTGCATGATTATTAATTGCATTTTTTTTACAGGTATGCTGTGGACCAGCTGAATGAAGCTTGTGACCGGGATCTTGACTCCGCTATTAACGGTAGATGAATCTCAAGGGGTGTCCATTCCTGTTGTGTTGGGCGAGTTTTAGCTAGGAAAGCTCAAAGATGTGGACAAGCTGCTTTGATCGGTCAGGGCAACTACTTGTATTCTGGACCCTTGCCCCTCTTGGCTGATACAAACTAGCAGGGAGGGGACAGCTGGCTGGGCAAGGGAGGTGATCAATATTGCCTTGCAAGAGCGGGTGGTCCCTGCCCACTTGAAGAAGGCAGTAGCAAAACCACTCCTCAAGAATCTCTCCCTGGATTTGGAAACTAAGTAACTACCAGCCAATCTCCCCTTCCTGGGCAAGGTTCTTGAGCAGGTAGCCGTGGACCAAGTCTAGGGACTCTTGGAGGAAACAGATTTTCTAGATCCATTTCAATTGGGGTTTGCGCTGGGTTTCGGCACAGAAACTGCTTTGGTCAGCCTGTATGATGAGCTCTTTTGGGAGAGAGACAGGGGAAATGTGCTATTTTATTTTTTTTAAATTTTTATTTATACCCTGCCCTTCCCGGTTCAGAAAACTGGGCTCAGGGCGGCTAACAACAAATTTAAAACACTTAATTGATGCAACAAAAAACAGCATAAAATACAGTATAAAACGTGAATAACAATAAATTCAGAATTCAAAAGTCAATTTAGGGGGGAAATCCATCCAATAAACATTAGATGATCACCAGGGCTAGCTGGCTAAATTAGTCCTATTTGGGCCAGCGAGGAGACCAGGGGGGAATTAGCTGTGGGATCCCAGAGCGGGTAGTCTTCATAAAAAGGGGAGGGAAGGAAGGGGAATAAAAGATCAGGCTAAGTTCAAATTGAAAGCCAGGCGGAATAGCTCTGTCTTACAGGCCCTGCAGAAGGAAGTTAAATCCTGCAGGGCCTTGGTCTCTTTGGATAGAGCATTTCACCATTAATTCCATTTCTTCCATTCCATTTCTTCAACCTCTCAGCAGCTTTTGATCCCATCAACCATGGTACCCTCTGGAGCAGCTGTCTGAGTTGGTGAGCTTTGTGGTGGTTCTGGTCCTCCTTGGATGGCCATTCCAAGAGGACGATGCTTCAGAAGTGCTCTTCGGCCCTGTGGATCCTTCAGTGTGGGGTTCCTCAGCTTTCAATTTTATCTCCTATACTGTTTAACATCTATATGAAATTGCTGAGTGGGGTTATCCAGAGTATGTTGTCAGCAATACGGTGATGACACACAGCTCTACTTCTCCTTTAAATCCACAGGTGGGGCAGTACTGGATTGATGTCTTGCTTCAGTAATGGACTGGATGAGAGCCAGCAAACTGAAGCTCAATCCAGATAAAACTGAGGCACTCTTAGTGGGTGGTTCCCTAGACCGGATGGATGAGAGGTTGCCAGCTCTTGAGGGGGTTACACTCCCTCTGAAGGAGTTGGCCAGATGGTTTACCGGGACAAGATAGTTTAAGCAGATGACACTGATCCTGGCCAGACAGCACTGGCTGCCAATTAGTTTCCGGGCCCAATTCAAAGTGCTTGTTTTGACCTATAAAGCCTTAAACGGCTCAGGACTGCAATTCCTTAAAGACCACCTCTCTCCATATGATCCAACCTGGACCATGAGATCATCATCTGAGCCCCTTCTGAGAGGTGCAGAGGGTGGCAGCACAAGAATGGGCCTTTTCTGTGGTGGCTCCTCATTTGTGGAATGCTTTACCAAGGGATGTTTGCCTGGCACCTTCATTATGCATCTTTAGGCGCCAGCAAAAACATTTCTCTTCAACCAGGTGTTTGGCTTATT
The DNA here is from genome assembly GCA_034642415.1 of Podarcis siculus. Classification (NCBI taxonomy): domain Eukaryota; kingdom Metazoa; phylum Chordata; class Lepidosauria; order Squamata; family Lacertidae; genus Podarcis; species Podarcis siculus. The sequence goes on along the minus strand of JAXCMG010000044.1, from coordinate 7,657,556 downwards.
AACATTCTATGGTTTTTTGAAATGTGTTTGTGGGATGGGGGGAGCTATAGCTTTGTTTCCGTTCTATTGTGCGTTTTGTGTTCTTATTTTTGTATTTTTTACATTGTGAACCACCCTGTGATCTTCAGGTGAAGGGCAGTACAGTGGTACCTTGGTTTAAGAACAGCTTAGTTTATGAACAACTTGGATTAAGAACGCTGCAAACCCGGAAGTAGGTTTTGGGTTTCTGAACTGTGCCTTGGAAGCAGAACAGGTTGAGTGTGTTCCGTTTGTAAATTGAGTCCCCTGCTGCTATGGGAAAGCACGCTTTGGTTTAAGAACGGACTTCCGGAACGGATTAAGTTCGTAAACCAAGGTACCACTGTATACAAATTTAATAAATAATAACATAAAATTCTTCCATTGCACTAGATTGACAGAGCACTTCAATCCTTTTTAATTTTGCAAACCTAAATTTCCAATATGTGCTTGATTCCCTCCTGCAAAATAGTGATAGTCTGGAGGCATCCTTAGTTTATATACCGTATATTTGTTTGTTGTCTTAAGAGGATTTCTCTCTCTCTCTGAAAGGCAGGATATCATTTTTGCTAAATAAACAAAGCATTGTTGGGACTATGCATGATTAGCATTAATAAGATATTTGTCACACTCCTACTCGGAGCCGAGAACTGACAAAACATTTCCATGACTAGCATCGTCTGCAATCCTTGCAATGCCTTTTCTCCCTGGAAACACTTCCCCTTTCCCTTTGTCACGTGTTTTCATTAGTTTAGTCAAGGTATGCATTTCATCATTCTGTATCAGAGTTTGTTGCATCTGTTAGCCTTTTTGGAACTCCTTGCCTTAGGCAGGTGCCTTTACTCTATAACTTTAGACGACTGCAGAAAACCGTTTTGTTTTTTTCAGCAAGCCTGCCCACACATAAAATTCAGTTATCTATATTTGTTTTGTTTTATTAGAAGTTCTACTCATTTTTATCTGCGTTTTATTAATAGTTTATGTTTATTTGGGTTTGTTTCTTTTAACAGCCATGGATTTTAGCTGTGTTCTGCGAACAATTCCATCATGTACGCTGCTCAGAGAGCTTTGCAATTAAGAAGTCGACAAAAAATTCTAATTGAGTTTTATTTAAGTACATTGGTGCCCCGCAAGACGAACGCCTCGCAAGACGGAAAACCCGCTAGACGAAAGGGTTTTCCGTTTTGGAGGCGCTTCGCTAAATGAATTTCCCTATGGGCTTCCTTCGCAAGACGAAAGCCCATAGGGAAATCTCCGGGACAGCGGGGAAGCGCAGCGCGTCTTCCCCACTGTCCTCGGACCTCCTCCGAAGCCTGGCGGCGGGGCGCCGCCA
>JAXCMG010000044.1:7643392-7655805 GCA_034642415.1 Podarcis siculus | reverse complement strand
TAGGAACGCATTAATTGATTTTCAATGCATTCCTATGGGAAACCGTGCTTCGCAAGACGAAAAATTCGCAAGAAGAAAAAACTTGCGGAACGAATTAATTTCGTCTTGCGAGGCACCACTGTATTTTATTCTATTCATGAATCGTCGGCTACACTAGTCCCTCATCTGCCATTTTCATCAAATATCAGGACTGGAGCTCAAAGTGGGATTTGAACTGACAGGGTCATGAGAAGGTCAAGCAGTGATTTAGCCTGTGCACTAGCGCCACTACCTAGCACCAGCCAAGTCAGGGATGTACTACAAGACAATTAAACACACAGCAAAAAACCATTTTTAATTTCACAGGCCAGAGCAGGTCACATGAGAATCCATCAGGAAATCTGCCGTTGAACAAGCCCTATGCTCAGTGGTGGCCAAAGTCTGTGGCAAGTGTGCCACAACAAGTCAAGCACAAAGCATGAGATTGTGCCACTCAAGGGCACACTAGTGTCCAGTCCTCTCTGGTGTCCTGTGTACACACTCCTGTTTACTCTTTGTGGAGAGATTAGATGACACCAGCTATTTCACAAGCATTTATGCTGATTTGTTTGTGGGGAGGTTAGACGATGTCGCACCAAGCATTGTCTCACACTTTCCAGTGCCATTTTCCAATGACTTTTCTTATCAGAAAAAGTCCAATCTTTTGGAACAGCCCCAATTATCAGCTCTCATTGTGTAGCCTGAGTTCACCAGGATGTGACTGAATACCACCAAAAAATAGCGACACTCTGGAAGCTCCCTGAGTGAATCAACTAGCCATTACACTTGGAGACACATGAATCTGTTCTGAAAATTCATTTTATGAATAGCAACCTCGGAGGCTGCATTCAGGAGCAGTGAAAATGAAAGGTGAGGGGCTGCTTAACCATTTCCACCATTTATTCATGCACAATGATTCTTTCCTACACTACTTTTCTCTCAGCAGGTGGGGAGTGGTGGTGAGATAAGGTTTATTCTGTATCTTTAAAATGTGAGGCAGCAGGTTCTGAGTGGAAAAATGCCAGAAAGGAAAATTACTAAGCAGTCCCTCCAACCTATGCTGCAAACACGAAGGTTGCTATTCATTAATTTTTTTTAAAAAAAGCAAACAAGACTGGATTGATGAATACATCTCCTATGTAATGTCTAGTAGGAGAAAATATTTCTGGGTGCTTGAATTCCTATGATCAAGGAAGCTTTCCTATAAATTACATCAAGCAAACACAAAGTGAGCATCAACACTTCCTGACCCTCTCAAGTGTCCCTATTTTCCAGGGATGTCCCTGATTTAGAGAAGCTTGTCCCAGTTTCTGGTTTGATGCCGGAATGTCCTGCTTTTCCTTAGGACATTCCTATTTACATCGGAAAAATCCTTGAGGGTATGCACTTCCTTATTGTGAAGTCCTATGAACAGCAGGTGGCCCTGGTTATATAATATATGCAGGTGAAACAATCTGAATCACCGGCATATAATACACTCCACACACATCCTCATCTCTGACTGGGCACACCTCAGTCACTGCACTTGCAACACACTCTAATCTCCTGAGTGGAGCACACAGCTTATTCGTAAAGCAGAGATAAGGAACTGGGTCCAGCGACATATCGCCCAACAGCTGTGGGTCAATTTGGCAGGAGGCGGAGCTCCTTACCTGTCAGTCACTGGATGTTGCCCTGATGTCAGGTGAAGTGTTTTCCTTTGCAGACCAGCTTGAAAAACCCTTCCTTTGCCCTTGGAACTTGAAATCAACATGTGCAGCTGATAGGCGGCAGGTGCTGCAAACCTCATGGTTTGTTATCAAACTTCAAGAGCAAAAGAAGTGTTTCCCTTTACGTTTCTCTTGCCCATGCTTCAGAACCAGATGATTCCAGCAGAGCTAGCTCCTTTGCAGTTGTGTCTTCACCTGCCCCACACCTGGTGTCACACATACCTGGTAATGGCAGGTATGTGGGCAGGCTGGCACGGTTTGGGGAAAACTGCCTTGTGAGCCTAATTAGGATACCTGCCGAACTTAATTTGCCTTGGGGGGGGCTGGATGTTCCCCACCACTGTTGTAAAACCTATGTTTTGTACTCAGATGTTTCAATTCCTGACAACTCCACCTAATAGATCTCTGTAACAAGGGTTGGAAAGTCTACCTGGGACAGTCATGCCAATCAGAGCACACAATACTATCCTAGACAGAACAATGGCCTGATTGGTGTAATGACAGCCCCCCCTCCCAAGCAAGCAGCCTTATTTTCCCAGAGTTGGTGTGCTAAGAGGGCCTTGCACCCCCACCCCACAAACAAGAAAGAGAGTTTTTTAAGGTTTCAGCTTTGTTTTTAAGGTTCTGGAATGCTCCCATGAGATCTTGTAGGGTCATGCAAGTTCCTGCAAAAGCATCCCAGAGTCTGGCAAGCAAGGCAGAGAGCTTAAAAGCTCCTTCCACACTGGGAAAACCCTGTGCCAAAAGAGCTTTTAAGCTCCCCACCTTCCAGCATTTAAATTGTTTGATTTCAACCCACCAGCCTCCAACCAGGTAATTTGAAGTTAAATGCGGTTGTACAGTGGTACCTCGGGTTACATACGCTTCAGGTTACAGACTCCTCTAACCCAGAAATAGTACCACGGGTTAAGAACTTTGCTTCAAGATGAGAACAGAAATCAGGCTCCAGCGGCGCAGCAGCAGCAGCAGGAGGCTCCATTAGCTAAAGTGGTGCTTCAGGTTAAGAACAGTTTCAGGTTAAGAACAGACCTCCGGAACGAATTAAGTACTTAACCCGAGGTACCACTGTACTGGATTGTTAATTTGCAAGTAAGCAAGCCATGCTAGTATCCATCGGGATCAGTTCTCCCAGTCACTTGTAAAGCATTCTCCTTTGCGGGCCAAACAGTCAAAGCTAGAGTGGACAGATGCCAAAAAAATGAACAGGGCTCCTGCACCTTTAATAGTGATATTGATGGGGCTCCTGCACCTTTAATTGTCGCATAGAAGAGATAATTTCATCCAGTGCAGCTCGTCATGCACTATATACCTGCTGGAATTCTCTCTTCTACATGACTAGTGAACATGCCCTCTTTGTCACCTGGCCACCCTATTCAAAACCTCCTTAAGCTCTCCCCTACTTCTCCAGCCAGACGAGGCTCTCTTATTCATTGTAGTAGTCGCTACTGTAGATTTCTAAATGAATCAAATATTACAAAAACAGCATCCATCTCCACTTGTCTCTCCTCCATAGGAAGCCAAACCCAAGTAGTGTTTTCTCAGAAGATCTCACATCTCAGGAAAGTGGGGGGAGCACATAACAGTATTCAAATCCGACTGGGCCAAATCTGCAAGCAATTGCGATGCAGTGACAAGCCTCAGGAAAGGTAATTTGCTTAAAGACAATGGATGATTCTAAGATTATAAGAACTGTTTGGAATTTTATTAGCATGATTTATGTTTCCATTGAAGGATGCATCAAGTGGGTGTGTCTGATGTTTGAACTCCTAAGTCAATTTTAAAAGATGAATTGCAGACTTGCCCTAAAGGAAACAGTCTAATGAGCTGTGTTTTACTTAATTGGATTTACAGTACAGTCTTCCATGTGTGTACTCAAAAGCAAGCACCATTGAGTTCAATGGAGCTCATATCCAGGTATATATCTTTAGGATTACACCCTAATTCATATTAACTGAGGCAGTGATGAGGGACCTGTGTATACCCCACAAGTGTCCCGGAAGAAAGGGACATCCTATTTTTTTTAATCATGAGAGAATGGTGGCCGTTTTGCTTGCTGTGACCTCGCTCAATTTCCGGCCGGAAAAAAAAGTGAAATTGCATGAGATCACAGCACCCCAAACTGTTGCGATAAAAAAGTTGAATCTGGCGTCCTGGATTTTGGCTTCAAAATGTTGGAGGGTATGCCTGTGAACATCAGATACTTTTGGACCCAACTCCCACCAATCCCAGACAGCATGGCCAACAGCCAGGGAAGGTGGGAGTGGCTGTCCCCCAATATCTGGAAGGCCACAGGTTTCCCCATCCCTGAGTTAAGAGGCAGCCAAATCTCAAGAGTACAAAGGCCTGGAAGCTCTGTATACCACATCCAGAATCAGAGACAGCATGAGTCTGAATACTGGTAGCTGAAGCTCACAAATAAAAAGGTAAAGCTAAAGGTACCCCTGCCCGTACGGGCCAGTCTTGCCAGACTCTAGGGTTGTGCACTCATCTCACTCTATAGGCCGGGAGCCAGCGCTGTCCGCAGACACTTCCGGGTCACGTGGCCAGTGTGACAAGCTGCACCTGGCGAGCCAGCGCAGCACACGGAACGCCGTTTACCTTCCCGCTGGTAAGCGGTCCCTATTTGTCTACTTGCACCCGGGGTGCTTTCGAACTGCTAGGTTGGCAGGCGCTGGGACCAAACGACGAGAGCGCACCCCGCCGCGGGGATTCGAACCGCCGACCTTTCGATCGGCAAGTCCTAGGCGCTGAGGCTTTAACCCACAGCGCCACCCGCGTCCCTCAAAGCTCACAAATAGGGGAGTGCTATTGCTGTTGTGTCTCACTCCCCTCTAACAGTCTCTTGAGCCCACAGACTGCAGCGATCAGAGGCAGGATGTTGTGTGGTTCGGCAAAGGTTATTCCCCAACTAACCCAGCAAGGAAATTGTTTTTCTGGGAACCTTAACTCACACACCACACAAGTCCCTCCAAGCTAGCCACTGGTGTTCTTCCATGCTTCAGCCTGAAAGCACACCCATTCCGGTGCAGGAACCCAAAGCTCTTTCTCAACCACCCAGTGACTCCCCAAGCCAACGCTATCCTGGTGTCTAAGAAATGGGCAGGTAGGAAGAATATGCAAGAGGAAGGGAGAAGGTGACAAAGAGAGATTATGGGCACAGTAATTACACATAATAGCATTCCACACATTAGCAGCAGGAAAATAAAGTAATTTTAAGAGATTAATTCCTGAATGATGCCTGAGCATCCTTTTAGGAGCATCCCATCATCCTCGCTGCAGTGTTAACTGCTTCATTGCCCAGAGGACTGGCGCATTTTAATTTTAAAGAAAATTAAGCTAGTCAGATGCAAGGTCTAAAAAGACAAAGTGGCCCCATGCTTATTTAGTACATGCCAAATGCTCACTTGTAATGTGGCTGTATGCAACATATCTTCTTCTTCTTCTTCTCCTTCTTTCTTCTTCTTCTTCTATTTATATACCGCTCTTTATCCAACAATCCCAGGGCAATGTACAACATATTAAAATCTAGGCATTTTGGCCAGAGTAGTCCAGCAAACAGAAAGATGTATTTGGATGCAGTTTCTGTCTCAGTGCTGCCACTGGCTCAAAATCTATGTGGCCTTGGTCAACACATTCTGTAATAGTTCCCTGTCTGTAAAATGGGGGTATCAGGCTTGCTCTACACACACAGCAGAACCAGTGAGGGCGGTGAATGTGAGTGCCTGGAGGCGGTTGGAGGATGGATGACAGCTAACAGATTGAGGTTGAATCCTGACAAGACAGAAGTACTGTTTGGGGGGGATGGGTGGGTGTGGGGGACTCTCTGGTCTTGAATCGGGCAACTGTGCCCCTGAAGGACCAGGTGTGCAGCCTGGGGGTCATTTTGGACTCACAGCTGTCCATGGAGGCGCAGGTCAATTCTGTGTCCAGGGCAGCTGTCTACCAGCTCCATCTGGTATGCAGGCTGAGACCCTCCCTGCCTGCGGACTGTCTCGCCAGAGTGGTGCATGCTCTAGTTATCTCCCACTTGGACGACTGCAATGCACTCTATGTGGGGCTACCTTTGAAGGTGACCCGGAAACTACAGCTAATCCAGAATGCGGCAGCTAGACTGGTGACTGGGAGTGGCCGCCAGGACCATACAGTATAACACCGGTCCTGAGAGATCTGCATTGGCTCCCAGTCCATTTCTGAGCCCAGTTCAAAGTGTTGGTGCTGACCTTTAAAGCCCTAAATGGCCTCGGTCCTATATACCTGAAGGAGCGTCTCCACCCCCATCATAGAATCATAGAGTTGGAAGAGACCACAAAGGCCATCGAGTCCAACCCCCTGCCAAGCAGGAAACACCATCAGAGCACTCCTGACATCGTTCTACCCAGACACTGAGGTCCAGCACCGAGGGCCTTCTGGCGGTTCCCTCAGTGCGAGAAGTGAGGTTACAGGGAACCAGGCAGAGGGCCTTCTCAGTAGTGGCACCCACCCTGTGGAACGCCCTCCCATCAGATGTCAAGGAAATAAGCAGCTGTCCTATTTTTAAAAGACATCTGAAGGCAGCCCTGTTTAGGGAAGTTTTTAATATTTAATGGTGTATTGTTTTTAACACTCGATTGGGAGCCGCCCAGAGTAGCTGGGGAAACTCAGCCAGATGGGCGGGGTATTTTTATTTTTATTTATTTGCTTACTTATATCCCACCATTTGTCTCCAAGTGACACAGAACCAGCATTTTGTCACAGTCTCTGTTCGGTGCTTTGCAGATTTCTAGTTGTGTCTATGAGAGTTCTGCACACTATTTCATAACGTTTTGTTTGGGCTAATAAAAGTTCCCCCCTAAAGCAGATTTTGGAATTTTCCAAATGTTAACATCTACAGGTGTGAGGAACCTGTCGTTTTTCCACATGAGTTGGACTACAACTCATCCCCGACTATTGGCACTGGTGGCTGGGGCTGACAGGAGCTGGGAAGTGACAAGTTCCCCATCCATGACTAGACAAACTGTAAGTGGGTTTTGCAATCTCTGAATGGGACAAAGCAGCAACCCTGCAAGCTCTGGCTGAACTCTTCCACCCACTTTGACTGTTGTGTATCTCCACCCAAGGCTGTAAGTTTGTGTACCCACTTACCTCTATGGCTTAATCGTTAAGACACATTAAAAAAACTTATTTGTTACATCAGGAGGTGTTAAAGCAGCAATGCAAGGAATGGATGCCAAACGGTTTAAGAACAGTCCTGTTTAAGAACGATTCGGTTTACAAACTCCGCAAAACCGAAAATAGTGTGCCGGTTTGAGAACTTTACCTCGGTCTAAGAATGGACTCTGAACGGTGGAAGGGCACCGGCAGCGGGAGGCCTCATTAGGGAAAGCGTGCCTCGGTTTAAGAACAGTTTCAGTTTAAGAATGGACTTCCGGAATGGATTAAGTTCATAAACCAAGGTACCACTGTACTAAAAATCAGTTGAATAATGGATTAAAGATAAAGGGACCCCTGACCATTAGGTCCAGTCGTGACCGACTCTGGGGTTGCAGCACTCATCTCGCTTTATTGGCCAAGGGAGCTGGCGTACAGCTTCCAGGTCATGTGGCCAGCATGACTAAGCCGCTTCTGGCGAACCAGAGAAGCACACAGAAACGCTGTTCACCTTCCCACCGGAGCGGTACCTATTTATCTACTTGCACTTGGACGTGCTTTGGAACTGCTAGGTGGGCAGGAGCAGGGACCGAGCAATGGGAGCTCACCCCGTTGCGGGGATTCGAACTGCCAACCTTCTGATCAGCAAGTCCTAGGCTCTGTTGTTTACACCACAGCGCCATCCACATCCCAAATAATGGATTACCTGACCCCAATTGTCATTTTTCACATTCAGAACCAGTTCATGACATTTCACTCTGATTCCAGTTTCTGTTTGAAAAGATTGTTCTGGAAATTTCTTGTGCCATAACTAAACTGTTTGTTCGTTTGTTTGTTTGTTTCTTTGCTTGCTTGCTTGCTTGCTTGCCTGAAGCATTTCTAGGTAGTCTTTCAACAAAGTTCCCAGGGTGACTAACATGAACAGAATATAAAACCATTACACACATCACACATCACAGAATAAAAGCAGCAACAATAATAAAATGTCACCCAGAATTACAGGGATACATATACACACCTGTAATTCAGGATGATATTTCATGCATCTGGCGAAGTAATCTGTAATCCATGAGAACTTTTGCCACAAAAAAATTGTTGGCCTTTAAGCTGCCGCAAGACTTTGGTCTTTTTCAGAGGACAACTAGTTTATCGGGAAGTAGTCTGGATTTGTTTGCACATTTGGAAGAGGTTAGATGACTTTGGCTGTTCAATGAGCATTCATCCTCATTTGTTTGTGGTGAGGTTAGGTGAAGTCAAAACAGGTTATCCCACAAGTCCCAGTGCATTTCCCCATCACTTTCTCTATTGCAAAAAGTCTGATCTTTTGAGGAAGGAGGTCTGTTGCACAAGAGCTCCAAATCGACTTCAGTAGCTCAACCTGAATTTTCCAGTGTGTGAATGATTCCTATCTGGGTGGAGGGGGGAAGATAGTCTGGAAGCACCCTTTGTTGTTTTTAATGCAAAAAAATTAAAAGCCCTGGACTGGATTACCCCTGGGGTCCCTTCCAACTCTTCAATTCTATGATTTGCTCTCAGCTGTCCATTCCATGAGTGTCTCTCAGGTACTATGGTCACCTTTGAGCCTAATCACCTTTGGTTAAGCTTCAAGCATCAAGTTACACTGAGGCTGAGAGCACTGCTTTAATGTTCAGCAACGAAGACCCTCTGCCTATGTTGAGACTGGCCTCCTGTGACATTGTGGCATCACCTTGGCTGGCTACCACAACTCCACCCACCCGCCCGCCATAGATGACCTCACAGATGACAGGGGCATGAGATGCCTTCTGCCAGCTGCTTAGCAGTTTCCCTCAGTCAGCTCCCAACAAACAAATCATCGTTTCTGCTCTAATCAAGGCTGTCAAAACTGTTCCTTTCAATCCCCTCCTCCTCACACAAACACTCACACACACATCCGGGCTGGTGGGGTGTAACATGTAGCTGGGATCCATTGTCACCGGCCATCAAGGGACATAAATTCCTCTCATCCAGGTTCCTGGCTGCCAAAATGCACAAGAGCTATTTTACATAACTACTAAAGATCTTGGGACACGGGTGGCGCTGTGGTCTAAACCACTGAGCCTAGGGCTTGCCGATTGGAAGGTCTGCGGTTCAAATCCCCGTGACGGGGTGAGCTCCCATTGCTCGGTCCCAGCTCCTGCCAACCTAGCAGTTCGAAAGCACGTTAAAGTGCAAGTAGATAAATAGGTACCACTCCGGCGGGAAGGCAAACGGCGTTTCCCTGCGCTGCTCTGGTTTGCCAGAAGCAGCTTAGTCATGCTGGCCACACGACCCGGAGGTTGTCTGCTGGCAAACACTGGCTCCCTCGGCCTATAGAGCGAGATGAGCGCTGCAACCCCCGAATCATCCGTGACTGGATCTAACGGTCAGGGGTACCTTTACCTTTACTAAAGACCTCGTTGGCAACAATTTGTTATGGGTGGCAGAGGGGATGCAAGCCCAGTGTGTTGCCCCCTCCAAAAAACTTTCCTTCACTTCCCACGTGTACCTCCCAAATCAATCCACATGGATCATTGCTCAGCGCCATTTCAGGATGTTTGCTGGTCTCTGTGTTAAAGTGATTCTTGATGGTTTCGTGGTCGAGATTTGGCGATATCACCTTTGCAGACCAGAATGGGTTCCCAGTCAGGAAATGGCAACCCGGGGAAGGGGTTGTAGCTCACTGCTAGGACGCAGGGCTGATCCAGACATTTTGCCGCCTGAGGCAAAGGGCAAGATGGCGCACAAACACAACCCATTCCACGTACAGATGCTGACTGGACTCGCAGCTGAATCTTACTTCAACACGTGTGATGGGATGAAGAAATGGTTAACTGGAAGATTTATAAACACAACTGAGCTACTTTTGCCCAGATTTTTTTTGTGTATGGGAGGAAAAAGCAGCTGGACGGGGCATGTTTCGGGTGAAAAAATACCTTTACAGCCTCTTCCCTCTTCACCTTTCCTCCACTCCTGATTGTAGCCTCCAAGAGCTGCTTTCAAAAATCAAAGGAAAAATTACACAGAAATCTGGGTAATGTGTGGTTTGGCATCAAAGCACCTCTTTAAGCAGGCTTCTGAAGAGGGGTGAAGGTTTGAATTTATGTCGCCACTGCTGGTTTTATTTGCAAATTAAACTCTCCATTTTGTTTTATGTTTTAATATTATTGATTAATGATGGTTATATTGTGTATGTCTCCACCCTGGAACCTTTGGGTGAAGGGTGGATTAGGGATATTTCAAATAAAGCAAACAAGCAAGCAAGCAAGCTATGCTTCATACCAGGTGACTAGCGACTGGTCAGCTTGATGTTGATACCAGGAAAGGTCCTGGAACAGATAATTAAAAGGTCGGTGTGTGAGCACTTAGGAAAAGATGCTGTGATTACTAGGGCCCAGCTTGGGTTTCTCAAAAACAAGTCATGCTGGACGAATCTCATTATATTTTTTTTACAAGTTTGGCGGATCAGGGGAGTGCTGGTGCCAGGGACTGGCAGGGTGCTGGTGTGTGTGCAATGGGGAAAACGAGGTTGGAATCTGACTTGGGAGAGGGGATCCGTGATTTGTGAGGAACTGTACCGGCCAGGAGGCAAAGGTTGGGGCAGAGGAAGCTTCAGATCAGACAAGTGACGGGCCAAGTGCGTCCCAACTTTCTCCTGCACCATCGTCGCCCAGAACCAGGAGGGGTTTGAAAAGCGACGAGCAGAGGACGTTGCCTCGCAGGTGTAGTCTCTGGCTGTGTGCATGCAGTTCATCAGGGGAAGGTACATAAACTGGTTGAGACGGAGTAGTTCCCTGTTTCTGCAACTGCTCCATAGAGTGTGGACCGGAGAATAGCTGCTTAGAGGCTTGACTAGCGTGGATAGGTATCTGGAGATGTAGAAATGACTGTGTTATCTTTGACAATAAAGAGCTAACTATCTGCTGTGTGCATTCCGTTGGCTGGGGAGCACCCTTGACAGCTGTGGTCTCTTGATTTCAGCAAGGCTTTTGACTAAGTCCCCCATAATATTCTTGTGGAGAAACTAGTAAAGCTGGACGGGGCAACCATTAGGTGGATTTGCAGCTGGTTGACTGACCGAACCCAAAGAAGAAGAGAAGAAGAAGAGTTTGAATTTGATATCCTGTTTTATCATTACCCGAAGGAGTCTCAAAGCGGCTAACATTCTCCTTTCCCTTCCTCCCCCACAACAAACACTCTGTGAGGTGAGTGGGGCTGAGAGACTTCAGAGAAGTGTGACTAGCCCAAGGTCACCCAGCAGCTGCATGTGGAGGAGCGGAGACGCGAACCCGGTTCCCCAGATTACGAGACTACCGCTCTTAACCACTACACCACACTGGCTCTCCAAAGAGTGCTCACTATAGTTCTTCGTCATCCTAGAAAAAAAGTAACAAGTGGTGTGCCGCAGTGTTCCGTCCTAGGCCCGTTGTTGCTCAACATTTTTATAAACGACTTGGATGAAGGAATTGAGGGGATGCTTATCAGATTTGCAGATGACACCAAACGGGGAGGGCTAGCTAATGCCACTTGGAAGATGGAGAAAGCGTGTTTTCTTTTGTGAAAGAAGACTTTTGCAAAACATTAGTCATCTGGAGAAGATCTTTCATGGTTACAGGTGAATAGGTGAGTAGCTACTTGCTACCCTAGATTCAAGACATTCACATTATTTCTGTATTAATTGATGACATGAAATACCTTTCAAGAATATATAGAAGCCTAGTGGTTAAAAATACCCCATGGTTGTCAACCCAAACATATTTACTTGGAATCAAGTACCACTGAAACCAAGAGGATTTACATCTCAGTCAACACATTGACAGTGCAGTCTTAACCTGGTACGTTGGAGTGAAACGGAAAGGGGGGGAGGAAAAAACTTTTCTTTTTTTTTATCTTATGTGAGTACCAATAACCCTCCCCTCCAGAGAGAAGAATCGTTGCAAATTATTAACCACAAGCAGGAGATCAAGAACTGTGTGGAAATGAATTACTCAAGGACTGGTAAAAACATCAGGGAATGGAAAGTTTTATGACGCAGTTACAAATGGTGTTTCGCTAAGACAGACTTGCCTATAGAAGGACGAGGGGGAGGAGGACCAGGGTCATCGGAATGTGAATGTATGGATATCAGAATGTGATCTTGACCTGGCAGGGCCCCCTGAGATATGTTTGGCAAGCCTGGGGAAATCAACGGACAGACGGAGGGAATGTTCTTTACGGAGGTGTGGAAATGGCGTCTGTTCTTTATGTGATATGATTTTTGGAGAGTGTAAAACCCACACAGGGGATGTTTGTTTTCAACCCGCTTGTGAAGATTATCAGAGATCGCAAAGAAAGGAATATATGACAACAACAACAAGATGAGGAAAGTAACAAAGAGACTATCTGGACAGAACTGGATAGAACTGTTTAATTAAAGCAGCAACATGAGTGATGTTTGGACCCCTTTCGGAGCTTGATGTATGGGTACCCCCAACAAAAATTTAAAAATCTGGCTGTATAATTTGGAACTAATGTGATTTGGAATTAATGTGATTTGATTGGCCTGTTAATAAAAATTATATT
>JAXCMG010000044.1:7500302-7643292 GCA_034642415.1 Podarcis siculus | reverse complement strand
TGAGACCTCGTCGAAACGTCGCCTAGACACCCCAACTTTTACACGGGAAGACACCCGAGGACACCAAAACCTGCATATATATATATATATATATATATATATATATATATATTAAAAAGACAGTGCAGTCTTAACCATGTCTACTCAGTGGGTTTGGGAATGCATCCTTAGCCTGCTAGTCAGTGTGGTCTAGCAGTTAGAGTGCTGGACTAGGACCTGGGGGACTAAGGCTGAAATCCCCACTCAGTCATGAAGCTCACTGGGTAGCCAGTTGCTGCCTCTCAGCCTAACCTACCTCACAGGGCTGTTGTGAGAACATAATCAAAGGGGGGGGGGGAGTTCCTTTTCTATGCTTTTAGAGCTTCTTGTTTTTATCTGTAAGCAATCTTGAGTCCCGTCAGTAATAATAATACGCACCAGTCAGACAAAACAGAAAGCTAATTGTTATTCCCAATCAAGTTCATGTGCTTTTACCACATCCGCCTCCTACATATGGGCACATTCCAGGTGATTCCATGAGTCAAATCTGCAACTTCCCTCTTCTTTTGCCAATCCCGTAAGTCAGCAAGACAGGGCAGTTAGCAGAGGCACCTCAGCCCTCAAGTGTTGCTGCTGGAAAATGAGTGGTGGAGAGGCCTGGCTGTAGAGTTGTGTAACATAACTTTGGTTCTTTAATGCAATCTCCTTACTCCACAAACATGCTTTACATTCGCAAACCAAGAGTGCATAACTCAGGAGCTCTTAACAGTGAAAGCGTAGCAACTCACCCGTTAAATGATTCTGAGTGATCTGTTGTTGCTTAAGGGTAAGGCTCAAGATCAAAGTCCCACCTTCCAAGAAATTACCGTATTTTTCGCTCTATAAGATGAACCAGACCATAAGACGCACCTACTTTTTGGAGGAGGAAAACAAGAAAAAAAATATTCTGAATCTCAGAAGCCAGAACAGCAAGAGGGATCACTGTGCAGCGAAAGCAGCAATCCCTCTTCCTTCCAGAACGACACTCTTTTCAGGTGGGATTCAATCACATACCAGAAAATTGAGGCTGCACGGTTATAGTTGCTTTGCTACTCGAGTGCAATAAACCCACTTCCTCAAAATATTGGGCTCTAATTATGGTGCTGGAGGAGACTCTTGAGAGTCCCATGGACTGCAAGAAGATCTAACCGATCCATTCTTAAGGAAATCAGCCCTGAGTGCTCACTGGAAGGACAGATCCTGAAGCTGAGGCTCCAAGACTTTGGCCACCTCATGAGAAGAGAAGACTCCTTGGAAAAGACCCTGATGTTGGGAAAGATGGAGGGCACAAGGAGAAGGGGACAGCAGAGGACGAGATGGTTGGACAGTGTTCTCGAAGCTACCAGCATGAGTTTGCCCAAACTGCGGGAGGCAGTGGAAGACAGGAGTGCCTGGCGTGCTCTGGTCCAGGGGGTCACAAAGAGTCGGACACGACTAAAAGACTAAACAACAACACACAATATGGGAAGTGATGGAGGAAACATGCTAGAAAGTGCTGCCTGATGAAAAGTCTTGTAACCTCCTTGCAAACAAATCAGAATGGATGCTCAGTAAGCAATGTTGTATAACAGGTGTTGGGAACCCTTTGCCTTCCAGACGTTGCAGAACTGGCCATTGGTCATGCTTGCTGGTGCTGATGGGAGTTGTAGTTCAGCAATGTCTGGAGGGCAAAGGGTTCCCAACACCTGTTGCATAATCTGCATGGAAACTTTGCATAAATTAGTGTGAATGCTCAATGAGCAGGATGCCTGGGAGACCCTGAGAACCAACCACAAGCCTGCTGGATCTTTAAAGCCCTATGCGGCCTAGGACTCTCGTACCTACGGGACCGTCTCTCCTTTTATGCCCCGCAGAGGACCTTAAGGTCCACAAATAGGAACACTTTGGAGGTCCCAAGCCTCAAGGAGGTTAGATTGGTTTCAACTAAGGCCAGGGCCTTTTCAGCACTGGCCCCGACCTGGTGGAACGCTCTGTCACAAGAGACCAGGGCCCTGCGGGACTTGAGATTTTTCCGCAGGGCCTGCAAGACAGAGCTGTTCTGCCTGGCCTTTGGTTTGGACTCAGTCTGACCCATGTTTCCCTCCCCTTATGATTTATCAGCTACTTTAAAATGAGGCTGCATTTTAAATTGCATTTTAACCTATATTTTAAATTGGGTCCCCCCCCCCTCTTTTTCTCCTATTATGTTTTTACTGTGATTTTATTGGTGTTAGCCACCCTGAGCCCAGCTCTGGCCGGGGAGGGCGGGGTATAAATAAAATTTAATATTATTATTATCAGCTCAATGGCCCACATAGTCCAGCATCCTGTTCTCACAGAGGAAACCAAATGCATGTAGGAAGCCCGCAAGCTGATGTCTGTAAAAACACACACACGTGTTTGGTTTCCAGCATCTGATATTCAGAACCATTATTGCCTCTGACCATGAAGGCAGGGCATAGAAGAAGAAGAGGAGGAGTTTGGATTTGATATCCCGCCTTTCACTCCCCTTCAGGAGTCTCAAAGCGGCTAACATTCTCCTTTCCCTTCCTCCCCCACAACAAACACTCTGTGAGGTGAGTGGGGCTGAGAGACTTCAAAGAAGTGTGACTAGCCCAAGGTCACCCAGCAGCTGCATGTGGAGGAGCGGGGAAGCGAACCCAGTTCCCCAGATTACGAGTCCACTGCTCTTAACCACTACACCACACTGGCTCTCCTGAAAGCAACCAAATACATGTTTTTAAAATCAATAATGCTCCAACTCATGACAGTACAGTTTGAGGGAAACTTTGATTCAGAAAAGGGACATTTTTATGCTCAGGGAATATACCTGTGGACACTAGTCGTCAGGAACCTAGTGGAACGGAGGCAGATTCCGTGTTTGTGCAACATTAAAATGGCCAGCTTTTTTTTTCTGGCCTGCTCCTATGCCGTTAGAAGCAACCTAGCATGCAGAAATGTAGCAGGTGTAGCTTTTCCTAGCATAAAGATAACGGGACAGGAAAAGCCTTGCCTGTTGCATTTCTGCAAGCCAGGCTATTGCTAAAGCATATGGGAGAGAGTTGTAGTTAAAAAGAAAAAGTCTGGCAGCCATAGGTGTCTTGCAGCTAAGGGGTGGGGTGGGGCACATTTAAAGATGAACCTGCCTAATTCACACTTTCCACAATAACACACCAACTGAAACACTGTAATTTTGCAATGCAGTTCTTTGCATGCTGGAGTGACCTTGTTAGCATCTTTTTATATTCAGGTAGGTAGCCATGTTCGTCTGACGCAGTCAAAATATATATAAAAATAAAAAATTGTCCAGCAGCACCTTAGCTACAGTGAGGGGAGAAAGTATTGGATCCCCTGCTAAATTTGCCAATTTGCCCTCTGACGAAGAAACCACCAGTCCATAATTTTATTGGTAGGTTTATTGTAGCTGTGAGAGACGGAATAACAACAGGAAAACCCCCAGAAACTCAGAAGACAAAAGTCAGAGATTGATGTGCGTTATAATGAGTGAAAGAAGTATTTGATCCCTTTGCAAAAGATGACTTTGTCAGAGGGCAAATGGGCAAATTTAGCAGGGGATCAAATACTTCCCCCCCCCCCACTGTAGATTCAGGTAGGTAGCCGTGTTGGTCTGACGCAGTCGAAATACATATATAAAAAGAAAAAATTGTCCAGTAGCTAGATTCTTGTTACCATCTGTCTGTCTCAAGAGACAATGGAAGAGTGTGCCATCAGGGGTAAAGTCTAACCATTGGAGATTCACAGTGCCTGATGGGACTGTAAAGGCCAATATGGGAGAGACATGTTTTGTTGCAGCTGGGGCAGAGGAAGGCATCGGGTTTTGCTGCTACAGATGGACCATAGCATTTCTTCTCTCTGCCCTCCTCCCAGAGGTCACTTCTCCCCTGGTCACTGGTATGGATGCATGAACTGTCTTGTTTCCAAGTGCTGCGGTTAATGCTGTCCACCTCCATGTCGCATTTGCAGACATCTTTGTAACACAGAGTTCTGCCTGAAGCCAGCTCCCCATAGAGCACATCCTTGAGGAGCCCATCTTCAATTCTGTGGACATGACTAAGCCAGCATCGGTGTCGCTGAGGCAGGAGTGTGCACAGGCAAGGAATGTGGGCATCTTTCCTTGTCCTGCCATATGAGGTCCAGCACCGAGGGCCTTCTGGCAGTTCCCTCACTGTGAGGAGCCAAGTTACAGGGAACCAGGCAGTAGTGGCACCCGTCCTGTGGAACGCCATTCCACCAGATGTCAAAGAGAACAACAACTACCAGACTTTTATTTATTTTTTTTAAAAAAAGATTTTTATTAAGGTTTCAACAAATTTTATCATAACAAACAAAACAAAACAACACAATAATAAACAATATAAAACACAGAAAACAAACAAAAATATATACGTTCAACTTTTAACTTCATGTAACTTACTTTCCCCACTTCCTCACACCTCCCTTTTCTGTATTCCAATTTCCAATTTGGTTTCAGCAAATTCTTCCTCTATTTTGACTAATTTTAATGTTTAATTTCTTTTAAATTAACCATTACCACTGCTATCCACTTATCTTCTAATCCCCCATCATTGATTAATTTTGCTGTATTTCTTTACTTGTTACTTACAGAACCTCTTTGCACATTCTTTTCAACTTTGTCACTAATGCCACATTATCTCTATCTCCTGCATCACTTTAACATTCAAATAATTTACAATGTTTTTGCAGATAATCTTTAAATTTCTTCCAATCTTCTTCTGTTTGTTCTTCTCCCATGTCTCGAATTCTGCCAGTCATTTCTGCCAGTTCCATATAGTCTATCAGTTGCACCTGCCATTCTTCCAGGGTGGGCAAATCTTGCGTCTTCCAATACTTTGCGATAAGTATTCTTGCTGCTGTTGTTGCATATCAACTACCAGACTTTTAGAAGACATCTGAAGGCAGCCCTGTTTAGGGAAGCTTTTAATGTTTGATGTATTACAGTATTTTAATATTTTTTTGAAAGCCACCCAGAGTGGCTGGGGAAGCCCAGCCAGATGGGCGGGGTATAAATATATTATTATTATTATTATTATTATTATTATTATTATTATTATTATTATTATTATTTTGGCATTTATGCCAGAAGACAATTATTAGAGGCCTTACAACTCAACAGGCTCAATTCTATGCTACTGACGGTTCTGGACCTGCTCGCGGACAGGAACGATCAAATTACGTTAATAGTGGCTGAATTTTTGAGTGCTGTCCATGTAGAAAGACCGGGCCATTATAAAGAGATTTAGTGGTTCTTGACTGATCGGTGATGTGGTAGTGTTGTATTATTTATGCAAATTGATTTTCTCTGGAGTTAAAGATCTGGCTGGGACAAACCTTGTTATGTTGAGCTCGTATTTTGCACAATTTGTCTGTTTGATAATGTGTGCTTTGCTATGCCTAATAAAGGATATTTGATTCGAATTCGCTTCCATAAATCTGTGCTCAAGCCGCATGGGCCTTGGTATTGGTCCTGAGCATCACATTCTCCCATACAAATGCATGTACAGTGGAAATAGCATCAAAATGTCCAGTACATTAGGGGAAATTGCTTTGCAAAATATGTAAATTAGGAGAAATGACATAGAAACATGTGCATACAGAATTTGGAGAAATTCACACTAACGAGCTGATGAATTTTCAGGCATTCTGTTTTTCTCGTGCAAGTTGTTTAGTCGTGTCCAACTCTTCGTGGCCCCATGGACCAGAGCACGCCAGGCACTCCTGTCTTCCACTGCCTCCCGCAGTTTGGTCAGACTCATGCTGGTAGCTTCAAGAACACTGTCCCACCATCTCGTCCTCTGTCATCCCCTTCTCCTTGTGCCCTCCATCTTTCCCAACATCAGGGTCTTTTCCAGGGAGTCTTCTCTTCTCATGAGGTGGCCAAAGTATTGGAGCCTCAGCTTCACGATCTGTCCTTCCAGTGAGCACTCAGGGCTAATTTCCTTAAGAATGGATAGGTTTGATCTTCTTGCAGTCCATGGGACTCTCAAGAGTCTCCTCCAGCATCATAATTCAAAAGCATCAATTCTTCGGCGATCAGCCTTCTTTATGGTCCAGCTCTCACTTCCATACATCACTACTGGGAAAACCTTAGCTTTAACTATACGGACCTTTGTTGGCAAGGCGATGTCTCTGCTTTTTAAGATGCTGTCTAGGTTTGTCTTCTCATGCAAACTGATGCAAAAATATGGAGAATGGGAAATGAGAAACAAACATGGACAGCTCTGCACGTTCCTAGATTCAGCTCAGCCCATTAGGTGTCCACACATCCTGCTCATGGTTTTGAATGAGTCGCTCGTGGTCATTCCAGTGTTTCTTGCATTTACTCCTGGATACTGAGAGAAAATAAGTATCCCTTATGTTGTGAACTGCCTTGAGATCTCCAATGAAGGGCAGTATCATACAAATTTAATAAACAAAACAATAATTTAATTCTTTGCTGGTATGACAAGGGAAAAAATATGGGAGTCTCCGAACTCTGAATCAGTGAAATAAGTGTCTTCTTCCTGACTCACATTCAAAGGAAGGAAGATGGTTTCTTTCCCACCACAACCACCACCACCTCCTCCTCCTCCTCCTCCCTCTTCTGCAAGCGTCTAACTCTATCCCTGGCTGAGCTTGAATTTCTACTTGACACCAAGTAATTATTATTTTGATTGGAGAAGGTTCCACTTTTAACGCGGCTCAGGGTGTTACTCACAGCATTCCACCCCCTGCAAACTCATGGTAGCAACCGAAGGCATGTGAGGGATTAAATAAAGAAGCCAAATGGATGTCTGCACGTGTGTGTGAGAGCCAGCAAAGCAGGAGGACACAAGAAGAGCTGGGGAAGAGGGATCTTCCATGAGAACAGGAGAAGGACAGTGAGAGCAAGGATCAAGAGGTTTAAATGAATTCGGAGGGAAGGAAAACCCAGGCAGAGGAGATCACAAAGGTAGGAACATCCGCGACTTTATTACAAAAGACCTTGGAACAGCCTTGACCAATCTGGAGCCTTCCAGGTGTTTTGGACTGGCTGGGGCTGATGGGAGTTGTGGTCCAAAACATCTGGAAGACCCCAAATGTTTGGCAAAGGCTGCCAGAAGAAGGGCATTTTTCACGTTCTGTTCCAAGTGGCTATGTTTCAAGCAATCGTATCTCCTATCTGAGATATATCCTGCACTGGGAGCCATTGTTGAAAAATAGGCTGTCCGTTGCCAGGTGATCAATGAAATGCACATCTCAGCTTATGATAATCTTTAAACTTTATTTAGTTAATAGGGCGAAATTTGCAGGCTGCTAACCCTTAGCAAAGGGACACGGGCGGCGCTCTAGTCTACACCACTGAGCCTCTTGGGCTTGCCGATCAGAAGGTTGGTGGTTTGAATCCCCGCGACGGGGTGAGCTCCCGTTGCTTGGTCCCAGCTCCTGACAACCTAGCAATTCGAAACCACGCCAAAAAGTGCAAGTAGATAAATAGGTACTGCTCTGGCAGGAAGGTAAATGGCGTTTCCATGCACTGCTCTAGTTTTGCCAGAAGCGACTTAGTCATGCTGGCCACATAACCCGGAAAAACTGTCTGCAGACAAAAGTCAGCTCCCTCAGCCAGTAAAGAGAAATGAGTGCCGCAACCCCAGAGTCGTTTGCGACTGGACTTAACTGTCAGGGTCTTTACCTTTACCTAACCTTTAGCAAATATCTGTAGAGTACGATGATATACATGCAATAAATAAAACAGATTTTAAAACCCCAGAAATCTGATACTGAACAGTTTCAGGCTGTTTAGGGTTTAATATCCAGCATATTTAAAGAAAGAATGGTTTATTCTACCAGATGCTTACAGGTGAAATATTCCTTCTAGCTCTATTAAAACTGATGGGCTTTTGAATGACACTTGAGACTTCAGCATTGAATGAAACGCTCCCATGCACTTTCTTCAGATTAACACAGCCCTAATATATCAGTACAAATTGTCCTTATTTATCAGGCCAAGACTCTGGGTTGTATACAACACTGCACTGAGTTTTGCTCTTACGACAGGACTACCATTTCTTCCCATCCCACTGTGTGCCACCCAAATCTGCTCTTTGTGTGTGGGTGGGTGTCCTCCAATCCTCTGGAGTGGATTTTGAGGGGCTGGAGGGGAGGGGAGTTGAAGAAGACGGTCTGTTGCATGAACATATGAACCAGAGCTGTAGAATTGGATCAAACCCCTAGTGTTCTGATACCCACCTGTGCAAATAGTATTGTTATACCAGGGGAAGGGGGACTTGTGGCTCCTCAGATGTTGCTGGACTCCCAGCTCCAACCACCCCTGACCACTGAATTGTTCTGTCTGGGGCTGGAAGGAGTTGATGGCAGCTGGACCACTGGTTCCTCATCCCTACAATATATTGTTACGTCACTAGGTGGCACTGGACTACAGACAGTAGCCTCAAAGTTGGGCAGCTTTCAAAGGGGATGAGTCAAAATTCCTGGAGGAAAAACTTTCAGTGGCAACTAATCGTGTAAGCCTCCTGAACCTGAGGTAGTTGTACAACTGTACAGTAAAACCATTTTTAAAAGTTAAAAGCAGACATGAATCATGGTAGAAATACGTGTTCTTAATTGCCTGCATAGGCCTGGAGGAATAGAAAAGTTCCCAGCAGGCGTTTAGAAGTTGAAACATTTGAAATATTTATAAAAACCACCCTTCCTCCAAAGGTGTTTGGGCAGACTTAAAACAAATATATATAAATATCATAACACAAACAGTATAAGCAGGACGCCTCTGAACGTCGATAACTGGAGGGCGGCAGCAGGGGGCGCCATTGTGCTCATACACTGCTTGGGGGATTCCTATGGGAATCTGGTTGGTCACTATGGGAAATGGGATGTAGGGTCTAGGTGGGCCTTTTTTCTTATCTAGCTACAGGATCTCCCTTTTTTTTTTACATCTGACCCAAAAAAATGATGTTTTACAAAGGGACGCTAGCTTTATCACCATATATGATTAACATTCCCCTCCCGTCTTATGAGTTTGCTAATACATATGATATTAATACTATTAAATTATTACCGATTGAATTTATATCCTGCCCTTCCTTGCAAAGGAGCCCAGGGCAGCTTTACTTATCGCATAAGTGAAATCACGCCAAGTGGGGAGAACCCTCTAAACACCCTCTCTGTTGCTCTCTTCGATCTATACCAAAAATACCGTATCCAAAATTATCCGCAACTAGAATCGAAGCTCTGGGGCCGGCAGGAGGCCAGAGGATGTGTGGGAAAGAGGCTGTGGCAGCTGCGCTACCCCGCACATCAGCTGTTAGGCAGGGAGGCTGAGCAGTGCAAACAAAGCCCTGCTGCACCTCTGGTCTCTTCGGGGCTTCCTCTGCCCTCACTGACGTCTTCTTCGGGCTCCAGGGAGGGTCTCCTCGCGAGCCACAAGGACTCTCCAGCTCTCCCCCGCCGTTTCCGGGCTTGGATCGAATTATTTCATTTCTTTCCCAGTGCCGTGAGCATAAGCCGGCGTGTGTAAGCACAGGGGGTGGGGGCCTGTATTCACCAATGTATTTCTGATGGCTTGATGAACTTACTCACAACCCTGGTATTCAAAATAAAACCATAAAGCTTAAAAAAAAATCTCAGCCCATTCAGTGTTTCGGCCAAGGACACAGCCCCTTCGATTCTTCCTTTTGTGTCAGATGGCAAAGTAACAAGGAAGACTTCCGTAGATTAAGGCAGGGGTGGGGAGCTGGATTATGAGCTTTGATAGGCGTGGGTGGCTCTGGCCACCTATCAGTCACCTGGTCTTACAATGACATCCGGTGACCTTTTTGACCTGCTGATGGTCAGGGTCTTGTGAAGCCCCTTTCAAAGCCCTATCTTTGATCCCAGGCATCTCCAAGCAAGGGGATGGAAGTTTTCCCTCTTTGGAAAGTCAGCCAGTGTGGACATTGCTGAGCAAGATGGACCAATGGTCTGACTCGGTGGAAGGCAGGTTCCTATGTTCCTATCTTGGCTTATGATTGTCCGGATGCGGCCGCTGCAAGGAGCCTTGAAAACTGAAGGCGTCATATGAGTTGCATCTGTGCTCCTCAGATCAGTGGTGGAATGGGGCAGCCATTTCCATCCAGTAATGCGTTTGTCACAATCAGTTTTGCTACAGGTCAGCTTCCGCCAAAACCTAAATTATTTGTCTCATTATCCACTGTTTCTGAAACTAGCGTTATTTGTGTAATTAAGCACTTCAGTGGAGGAGAAACATAAAAACCAATGCAGTAAATAATGTAATTATTTGCATAGTGTTTGCGGACGAAAACAACCACAACACCCAATGCCATGCATATTCAATCGGGCAATTTCCAATACTGACCTCCGTCAATGGTTTGCAATTTGCGTTCCTGTTTCCATTTCCCCTCATTCCGGGAATTTGAAAGTTGAAAAATTCAATGCGCCCCAAGTCTTACGGTCTGCTGTGGCAAAGTTACTAACTTATGAAAGTTCATGTAAGTTATGTTGACGTTATGTTATTCTACCCCGTTTGTTTCAGCGCAAAGGAAACACAATGCATTTGGGGAACGGGAATAAGCACAATCAATTATGTATTGTTTGCTTATGATTTGCATGTGCCAAATAGAT
Source organism: Podarcis siculus (assembly GCA_034642415.1). NCBI lineage: Eukaryota > Metazoa > Chordata > Lepidosauria > Squamata > Lacertidae > Podarcis > Podarcis siculus. Next base: position 7,632,660 of record JAXCMG010000044.1, on the reverse strand, counting down.
TGATTTCTCTTTGGGAAACCTGGGGCGCCTGGGTCCATGCTACAAATTACAGGGAGGCCTAATGAAAACGAAAGCTTCTTCTTTAGAAAGATGCGTATTAACACAGGAGACTGAAATAATCACAGAATTTAGCAGAGGCTGGTTTCCTGCCCTCGGGCACCACGGCACTCGCGTGAACCCCGTGTCCCTTACCGGCGAGGCCAAGTCCGCCCCCACATTCCCCCCGCCTGTTGCAACCCGGCCCACGAAAACAGGTCAGGGGAGGTTTGAGGGAGCTCCTGCAATCCTCAGCCCGCAGAAGAGGGGTGGAGGCAGTGCGGAAGGAATGTTCCCCAACTGCCTGCCTGCCTCCTCTTTAAGTACCAGGAAGGATCCTGGGGAAGGGAATAAAGCACGATTCCCTCTCAGAGCTGCGGCGAGAGCATCTGGAGCAGCCTTCTCGGCACTTCCAAGTGCCGAGGCCACATGAGGATTTTTAGACCCTGAGAAAGTTTGGCTCTGCTGACACCCAAAGGCCCTTGATATGATCTAGGGTAAGTCTGGAGACGCTTCTGGGTTTGGGGCTGTCAGATGGGAAATTTGGTAGGACCTCAGATACACCTCACCACATATGCCCTTTGGGCGAGTGAATGCAGCCGGCCATTTAAGCCAGGCGTCACCCTCGGAGGGCGAAAGGGCTGGTCACCCAATTCGGCAGAGTGACGTGCCCACCCTCAGGCACAGTTTGTGGTGCTGTCCAGAAAGGCGTGAATAATCGGTTATTAAGGGCGTCCTATATTTTACCTAGGGATGCGGGTGGCGCTGTGGGTTAAACCACAGAGCCTAGGACTTGCCGATCAGAAGGTCGGCGGTTCAAATCCCCGTGACGGGCTGAGCTCCTGTTGCTCGGTCCCTGCTCCTGCCAACCTAGCAGTTCGAAAGGAAATCAAAGTGCAAGTAGATAAATAGGTACCGCTCCGGCGGGAAGGTAAACAGCGTTTCCGTGCGCTGCTCTGGTTCGCCAGAAGCGGCTTAGTCACGCTGGCCACATGACCCGGAAGCTGTACGCCGGCTCCCTCGGCCAATAAAGCGAGATGAGCGCCGCAACCCCAGAGTCGGCCACGACTGGACCTAATGGTCAGGGGCCCCTTTACCTTTACCTATATTTTACCACTGGAAGTGGATACACCACTTGGGCAGGAGGACTGTCACCAAAATGTAATGGAGAAGGGGCCTCTGAGTAAGGCGGTTGTTCACGCCACGCTGGCAAATGGCAAAGGCAATTTTACCACGCTCTTCCTCCTTCCTCACATTTCCGGCCAGGCGCTGAGAGGTGGCAGAATTCTGCCCACAAGACTAGAAACACGGAGTAGTAAATTCCCCTTGCTCTTTTCGGCAAGACGGCACAGGGCGACCAGATTACCACCGCATGGGAGTTACGATACGATACGATAATCTTTATTGTCATTGTCCCATACAGAACAACAAAATTGAAAATCAGACATCCAGAAACCAATAAGCCTGTTATCCCAGCTATCCCAGCCTGGTTAGCCCCCTAAAAACTCTGATACCCCGTAATTAAATACAATATACTCCCACAGAAGCTACCTTACACTGGGTGTAAATGGTCATCTTTTTGCACCCAGCTGTGACCTTGGCTTGCAGGTTAGGCTGCTGCTGCTGCTGGCAAAATGGCTTTTTCTTTCCAGGTGTCCTCCACACCTCAGCCAACCGCAGCTCCCATTAACTTGTGAGCAAGGTCATAGAATCGCAGAGTCGGAAGGGACCACGGTGGTCATCTAGTCCAACCCCCTGGCTGGAATCTTTCGCCCAAAGCGGGGCTCGAACTCACAACCCTGGGATTAAGAGCCTCAAGCTCTACCAACTGAGCTAAATGAAATGAAGTTTCCCCAGCCAGTAACGTGGGGGGGGGGGGAGACTTCACCTGCTGTATTTCTGCCTGTCCCACAGCTGTTTAAAAGCAGAGGTCAGCCTGAATAACGGCTAAGCCTGAGCCACTCACCCAGTGCTTGTAGAGTCAGGTATGCAAATGTAATATTTGTTATTTGTGTATTCTGAATGTTTCCTTGCCGCTTTTCAACCACGCTAGCAGTAGAGGGCAGCAGAGGAGGATGAGAAAGCAGGAAATTCTCTCTTAATCGATAAGCTCTCGTCACTGGTAATTAAAATCCTGGCGTCCCATAATGGCCCTGAAAACTGGGACGCCTCCTCCGCAGCCTTAGTCATGCTCCATTCTTCCCAGCTGGAAAGGAAAGACAGCAGCTGAGGAGTGTGGCTGCCACACCTGATTTTCTGAGTGTTTTTCTGTCAGTCTGTAGCATTTCCAGCTGGTGCGGTTAATTACGCCTTTGCATCCTTTTACATCACCCAGCTCTGATGAGGCCTGCCCACTCTGAGCGCTTAAAACTTCCTTTGCCTTTTCCCTTCTCCTTGCCCTTTCCCCTTATGCTCCTAACAGGAGCATAAAAGCCGTACTTCATTAGACCGACGTCCCCATCAGTCCCTGTTTCCTGCTTCCAACAGTGGTCAGCTGGTTTTCTCTCTCTCTGTTTTCGCTAGTTTATTTTTTATTGGTTTTCAAATTATTATAGAACCACAGAGACGAACAATTAAAACAAAACAAAAAAACCCATAATATATCCAGCTAACAACAGGGCACACATAACCTAAGCGTATTAAGTAGTAACACCTAATTTAGGATCATGACATTCTTGAAAACCTGAAACTAAAACGATATGTCATAAAGTCCCACAATGTTGAGTAGAAATGAGCAGAATCTACCTGTCCCTTAGAGACCTGTAACCTATGCGCTATTTTATCAGCAATACCTAAATTCTATAGATTTTTTATACCGTAATGATATAATCAGATTTTTCCATTGTTGTGCCATAGAGATCCTGGCAGCTGCGGGCATCCATGTCAGAAGTTCATTTTGGTGAAATGTCCACATAGTATCTGTCCACATATTTATTAGGGGTAACTGAGGAGCAATTGAACGTGTGTTTTAATCATCTTTGATGTCTCCTGATAGATTTCATTACAGAATAAGGCACCCTTTGGGCATTCCCAACAGAGATGGAAAAAAGTCCCTTTATCCCCACAGCCTCTCCAACTATTTGGTGATGTATTGCAAGCAATATAAGATAGTTGAATGGGTATGCAATGTATAAGATTTAAGGAACATTCTCTCACATGTGCAGATACAGTGGTACCTCGGTTTAAGAACAGTCCTGTTTACGAACAATTCGGTTTATGAACATTTCAGTTTACGAACATTTCGGTTTACGAACTCTGCAAAACTGGAAGTAGTGTCCCAGTTTGCAAACTTTACCTCAGTCTAAGAACGGAATCTGGAGGTGGGAGGCGTGCCTCGGTTTAAGAACGGTTTCGGTTTAAGAACGGACTTCCAGAACGGATTAAGTTCATAAAGTGAGGTACCACTGTACTTAATTGTGTAGGTTATTATTTAAGTGGGTTAAAAAAAACAACAACTAGTCTTCTATTTGTTTTTTTAAGGATCCTCAAGGTAGCATACAAAAAATTAAAAATCTACTTTTTGGGGGGGAAGTTGTTTGTCTGTTTGCTTTTGGACACCTCTTAAGATATTGTAAACCATTTTTGCACAATGGTTCCTGAGATCAAGGACCAGGTTTTCGTCTGTGTTCAGATACAATAGGATGCCATTTTGATTCAAGATGGAGGACTGAACCTTTAGCCACTGGTTTCAAAACTGCACTGATATGTTGGTTTCTTAGAATTTCCAAGCCATGCCTATTACAATGTTGCTAGTACACAATACACAATAAAATGATAAGGTATAGACTAAAATGAGAATAAAGCAGCAACACAGAATAAAACCAGCAAATGACATAAAAGTCATGACACTTCAGGTCAAAGATCAGGAAAATTTTATTTTATTTGGGGGGGGGGGCTGGAGCCTATATGACAATAGTAGTTGACAGAGGGGAAATGTCCCTTGGGAGGGAATTCCAAAGCCAGGGAGCTACCACAGAAAAGGTCCCGTCTCTCCTGTAATCACCTGCTTAACCTCTGGTGACGAGGGAACTTGGGCAAGGGCCTCTGTTGCTCAAAAGTCTACAAGGCAACAGGCATCCCCATTGCTTGCTTTCAGAATCTGATGTTTGCAGGTTGACTGCCTCTCTGCATGGAGGTTCCACATGGAGTGATCACTGCCAATACAGCTGTTCAGTGGAACCCCCAGGGTGAGATGCAGTGTACCTGTCTGAGTTGGGGACAGTTGTCACCCACCCTGTTCTGTTTATGAGCTTGGGGGGGGGACTTCACCAACTGGGCTGGACGCTAGGTTACATGGATCTTTGTCTGATCCAGCAAGGACTTCTTCTAGCCTCCGATGTTCCTCAAAAGGAAATCACCAATTTCACAATCTGATCTCAGTGCCTCATGGGGCCTTGCCAGGCAATTCACAAACACATGACGGTCTCACCACTGCGTTACTCACTGCGCGATTGCTCCACCGCGTTTTTTTCACTGCACAATAGAGAGTGCCAAGTCATTTGAATACCTAGTACAGCAAACTAATTGATTTAGGGCGCCAGCAGATTAAATACAAGCTTCAGAACACTCTAAAGCCTCGTAGTCACTGCCAGGCAGTGAAGTCAGCACCGAGATAGATGTCTGCCCTCATATCAGGCAGTTTCGCATCTGCCTAGCTGGCCAAGTTTTTGCGATCTCTTCCTTCACCTCTCGAAGGAACAAACTAACCCCCGGGATTGAGCTGTGGGTGGCCAGCCGGACGCCGCAGCTGCAGGGAAATGACAGCCCAACTGACTTGTTTAATTCCACGTAGAAGAAAATGAAAAGCAGCCTCCAGCCTTTGTGGAAATACATAAGGTAAATGGTGTAGTCAGGATTCTCCTCAAGTGCCAATAATACAATTAAATAGCTTAACAAGGCCACCTGTATTTATGTTCAGGAAGTTCCCTGCTCCCTTAGGCACACTCAACACAAAATTTATGGATAACAGGCCTTAAATGGTTGCCTGAGATAGTGGGCTGCTTCTTTCTCAGCTACCTGAGCTGAAAAAGGCGTAATATTCTGCTTTAGGCAACCGGTTGCAAGGGGTGGGCCAGTGGTGTGGAAAACGTGTGCATACAAGTGTCAGATCAGCTACAGTTACACAGTCCTTGAAAGGATGCTCACAGTAAGCGGTGGATGAAGGACAGTTTTGGTTTCTCTCCGTTTCTCATTTTCCCATCAGGGTGCACTAAAAAAATAAAAATATAATAATAATAATAATAATAATAATAATAATAATAATAAAGCCCTAATGAGAACTCATCAACGTTTTAGTGGGAATTTCTACTAATATACACATTTTTTATGCAATCTTTACCAGATTAAATTAAATTAAATTAAATTAAAGCAACTTCCTCATATATAATACATTTCTGCACATCACTTTAACATATATATGAGCCAAAACTGAGAGGCAGCTTCTCCAGCTCCAGCCCCTCTTGCACAGCTCCCATTCATTTCAGCGGGAACTTTTCAATGGACTGCGATGCGCAAGTCGGTGTTAGAAATGCGACAGCAGAGATCATTCTGTGTGCAATTTAAGGGTTAATTCTGTGGTACTCTCAACTAGCCAGGAGGGGGGCAGGAGGAGCTGTTGCTTAGCAACCCGTCAAAGTGGCATCACCTTTGTTGCAGTAGGACAGGCTTGGATTGGCTGTGTAGTTCTGAGGGAGATTGAGCTCTGCGTGCTTTGTTGAATGTCTCACTGCTTTGTACAAGGTCTAATGTAAGGAAAACAAAACCTCTCTGTCCTATTACACCGGTGTTTTCTGTTTGTCTGTTTGTTTTCCAGTTCCCTCAGTAAAGTGTTATCAGGACTTCTTTTCTCTCTGGACCCCGCCTGCGTTATCTAAGTGACTTTGCTAACCGCCCGCGCTGCCTTTTCCCCAATCTGCCAGCGCCGCTCTTAATGACACCCAGTATTCCTTGCCTTAGCCAGAGGCAGCCCTCCTATATCTTAAGACCCCGGGATCCTTCTCCAGACGTTTGGAAAGGCCTCGCTGCCTTGAGAGATCTCAGAGCCTTTGCTCCTTTCTGCATCCTATCCGTCCCTTCTCTTCGTCACAAAATAGAGCACACACAAAAAAACCAGATCTCTGCAAAGCTCCGCAGGACTCCAAGGCCTGGGAACGAAGCCCATCCTAGGAAGAAGCATCCCATTTGGGGAAAAGAGAATTCCAGAAGTTTCCAGACTTGTCCATAACTTAGGCCAGGTTCTGGCTAACTTTGCCACATGCAATTCACGCCTTACACTATCAAATGCTTGCCCAGAGTCCAGGTACATCCCGTCTTCTCAACCAATTTTTTTTGTTTTAGGGTGGTGGGGTGCGGCAAAGCAATAAGAGAGAATCGTGACAAGCTTTTCTTCCCATGTTTGTTTTTAAACCATGTTCTCAAAATGTCATTACGGGAGGTATGGGTGGTACTTGATTTCTAAAAGGGGAAATTCCAGGCCTTAATTCTATGTATGTTTTGGGAGTGGGGCCAGTGGCAGTTGTTGAAGGGTGAGAGAAAGGCTCTCTGTACATGCACGCGGGGACCTTTATTTATTATAGACCATTAATTGAAACATATCTCGTTAAATGGGGCTAAAATGGAATGGATGTGGTCTAAAGAAGGAAGAGGGGCTTCTAAGTCTGGTAGTAGTAATAATAATAATTATTATTATTATTATTTATTATTTATTTATACCTCGCCCATCTGGCTGGGCTTCCCCAGCCACTCTGGGCGGCTTCCAAAAGAATATTAAAATACATCAAACATTAAAAGCTTCCCTAAACAGGGCTGCCTTCAGATGTCTTCTAAAAGCCTGGTAGCTGTTGTTCTCTTTGACATCTGGTGGGAGGGTGTTCCACAGGGAAGGTGCCACTACCGAGAAGGCCCTCTGCCTGGTTCCCTGTAAGAGTGATGGCTGCTTATATGGCTGGGTCGGATTCTGTCAGGCTCTTCTCATTAAGTTTATATGTATAAGTTCCAATATTGTTAAGTTCCAATGTCTTGGTTCAAACCCAACTATGACAGATGCCATTGTGGCTCCGCTCCTCACCCAACTCAACTCCCTGCTGTCCCCAAGTCCTTCTCAAAGGGCCAGCATTTTTGAAATCAAAAGCAGAGTTGAGAGTAGCTATTTTGAAGAAAGGACCACCGCCCACGGCAGTCTCCCTCAAAAAGGACATTGCAGCAAGCCCTTTTGCCATTTGCCAAAAGCTCTCTTCCTCTCAGACTTCATATTTTCTGTTCAAAGGCTCTCGATATTCACCAGTGGTTTTGGCTGCTAGTTCTAATCCTGGGCCAGATTTCCTTTAGTCTCGCTCGGCCTTTTGAGTTGACAACTCCAGGCGGGTTCTTGTCCTTGGGGGACTGGATTTGGGCCCCGGGGTGCCCAGTTGCCGATTCTCTCCTTTAACGGGTTTGAATTTTTGCAAGCGGAGCATAATATAACCAGAGAAACTCCCAAGGCACTCTGCCCCCCACCCCCCGTGGAAAGGAGATGAAAGCAGGCAGCAAATGACATTCAACAAATACTTTGCTTGCTTTCCGTAATACACCGGCTCTCCTAAATGCACCAGCCTTTTTTCAACGTATTTTTAAAAAAGAAAAAGGCTCTCTCTAGTTGATACGAGAGCAGGGTTGTGTGGCCTTTCTTGACTCAGCCCTCCTCCGTCACATTCCCACCTCTTCAAAAACCAGTCACCAACCACTTAATGCGCTGCGGAGCCATTATCTTCCTCAGGTGACTGAGATATTTGTCTTGCTAATTTGTTTTGTTGGTATGCGAGGGCAGATTTCAGGATGCGTTCCAACTTTTTGCCACGCCTGCTGGATATTTCGTTCCGCTCGGTTTTTAACCTTGGGTAGACTGAGGAAACGCGTGCCGTCGTTTCTGTTTTGTCGGCTGTACCTGCCTGGACAGGTACATCACCGGATTGCTTCCTTTGGGCTTTTTGACAACAATTCCACCACCCCCAAAAAAAACCCCAAAATCTGGTGGGGAAGAGGGAGAGAATTACAGCTGCAGTGGGACACAGACACAACTGCCTGAAATACAGTTTTGGAAAAGAAGTTTAGCTGCCTAAGGCAACTGCTGAGACCGGTCTCTTTCTCTCTTGCAGGGTCCCAACTATCTGGGGACTCTGGTGAGTTTGCCTCCTGCAGCTCCACCACCTCCACTTCCACCTCCTGCTCCAGCTTCACCTCCGGTTCCAGCTGCACCTCCAGTTCCTGCTCTAGCTCTAGATATAGCTCCAGCTCCAGCTCCCACTCCACCGATGAGCTGCTGCAACGATGAGATCACGAGGTTGCATCGCTGTGAAGATCACCATGAGGGAGGCTGCCCATGCTCTGGCGAGGGCTCCCACTGCTCAAACGCGGAATGCCACAGCCGGAAAGGTAAGCCCTTTCCTGACTCACGGCAGCTGGGTTTGGGTGTAGTATGGGAGAGAGAGGGTCAGGTCATTCCGTTTATTTATTGCTGCATTCATACCCCACCTGTCCTCCAAGGTACATGTTGAGTTCAGGTGGCCGTGATTCTCCCTTGCCTGGGTTTATCACAACGACCCTGTGAGGTAGGTTCGGCTGAGAGGAGGTGACTGGCCCAAGGCCACTCAGTCAGCTTCGTGGCGGAGAGGGGGTTTCAAACTAGGTACCCCAGGTTTAAATCCCGTTGGCTCCCCATTAAAATGTGTGTTAAAAGAAACAATATACCGTATTTTCGCTCTATAAGACGCACCAGACCATAAGACGCACCTAGTTTTTGGAGGAGGAAAACAAGAAAAAAAATATTCTGAATCTCAGAAGCCAGAACAGCAAGAGGGATAGCTGTGCAGTGAAAGCAGCAATCCCTCTTGCTGTTCTGGCTTCTGGGATAGCTGCGCAGCCTGCATTCGCTCCATAAGACGCACACACATTTCCCCTTACTTTTTAGGAGGGAAAAAGTGAGTCTCATAGAGCAAAAAATACGGTACTCTAAAAATTGGAATGGTAGGAATTGTTTTCGAATTTCATCTTCCAGTTGTTAAATCTGAGCATCAACAGGACTTCTGTTCTTCGTATTTTGGAACAAAGCGTGTATCTCTTTACCACTTTCTTCGGATCCCCAACATTAGTTTTCTTAAACAGAAACTGAAAAAAAATTGTTTATACAGTAGGCTTCCCACTCACCACCTGAATTAAAAAAATAATAATAATTCTCAGAAGGTTAACTGCCAATTAGAACTTTTGTTTTGTTGCAGTGAACAATTCCTGTAAGTAGGAAGTTAATTAGTGCTTACCTCCGAAACATATTTGAATAGTTATTTTATTAATTAGCATAATACGTCAAGCCTTCAGTTGCTTAACAACTTCTCCTTCTTTTTCAAATACTTTGCAACAAGCATTAGGGCTGCCATTCAGAAGTTATGAATTAATTGCTAGATTTTGCTTCCTGATGTGGCGCTTCAGGTTATGTCAGAAACAAACTCAGGGATAAGTTACTGAATCCAACTGCCATCGTTTTAACAGCTCAACAATTCCCTTTGCAGATTTCCTAGGAACACTTTTTCTGTGTTAATTACTTTACACCTTCAACAATTCCCCGTCACATAAGGAAAAAGGTCTTTGCATCTAGCATGGATGCGATACCCTTGGGAGTAATATCTTTTAAGGAATATTAATAAAGCAGTCCCATTTTTATAAATTTAATGCCATGCTTGCACTTAAAACTCTTGTTCTTAGATCTATTTCTTTTTATACTTATTTTCACAAGATCCTCAGTAAGAATTGTTGGGCTTTTTTTCAAAAAAGAGAAGCCCTTCATCATTTGAATTCATAGCTGTAATTACTGCATTCATTTGTGAGCCACTTCCTGGTCAGTTAGCCCCTTCTTTGAAGCCTATAGCTCAAATCCCTAATGTGATAGAAAGGTTGATGTTCCTGCACTTGAATTTTGCATTATTTCTGCTTGATTTAAAAAAAAGAAGAAGCAGCAGAAACTGAAGCCCAGTTCTGACACGGTCATGGGTTATGCTACTTCAGACTACAGATAGGGGCAAATATAAATAAATGCACTATGTGGGGGGGGGAAATCCTTGCACAAAAAACCTAGCCTAAGCTTCCCCTGACATTCTAATTTTGTGTGTGGAGGGAATTATTGCTATGGAAGAGCATTCAGTAGTCTTGTCCTGCCGTTTAGAATGGTACAGTCCAGACTCCGTACACAGACTTGACTTTAGCCAGTTCTTATGCACTAAAGTTCCTATTTCTTTGAGGAAAACCAGGCTCCATCTGGAAAAAACGCAGGAGGAAATTGGCGATTGTGGAGCATTGCATTTTATTTTGACAACAGCCCTGTGAGGTATGTTAGGCTGAGGTGTGGTGCGTAGCCTGAGGCCACCAGCAAGAATCATGGCTGGATGAGGGGCAGAATTTGAACTCAAGATCTCTCCTGTCAAAGTCCAGCACTCTGTTAATTTAGGGTTTTTCTTAATACATGCCTTAGCCTGAAAGAACATGGGACAGCTGCTTTGTTGAAGTTAAGCAGTTTTAGGTCTGGATGGAAAGCCTTCCTTGCTATTTTATTATTTTCATCATGAAAGTGAGACAGAATATATTGGTGTTTTCCACCTGTTTGGAAAGGTAGCTCTTTTTCTGAGGGGGGGGGGGTGTCGCTTTTTGCATGCCTGTTTGCAGAGCGTTAAGGAAATTCTGGAATGTAGGTCACACCTGAATAGTAGCAATGTAATTTATGTGTTTTAAACCATTACAGTGGGTGGCGTGTGCGGAAGGAAGACCTGGATGTTACAGGAACACCCAGGGGAGGGAATGCTGTTGTGCTTCTTGGCATTCTGTGGACAAGAGACGCATTTCACTCCCGCCAGGGCATTCCCTGTTGACGGAGTCTTTACTACCCACTGCCAACCCTCAAGTATGCAAAAATAGGCTTGGATGCACGTGGACTATTGCTCTAGGGCGGTTCATAAAAAACTTTTTTAAAAAACTGCCTGCTCCAAAGGTCTTATCTTACTACACTATGGATTATATAGCTATATCTGAAATTTCATACTGTACTTAACTGGTCTTCTAGAGTTCATCATTGTTTTCACTCCAGACAAATCCAATTCCTTTTGCAACATTTTGCATGAAGCGAGTTTTACCTTGATGTTGCATGAGCAGGATGCTTCATTTTTGGTAAACAAGGAGTCAGACTGTAAAAGGATTGTTATAATAATAATAATAATAATAATAATTATTATTATTATTATTATTATTATTTATTATTTGTACCCCGCCCATCTAGCTGGGTTTCCCCAGCCACTCTGGGCGGCTTCCACAGAAACCAAAAATACACTAAAATATCACACATTAAAAACTTCCCTAAACTTGTTGCTGCAACAGCCACTGCTGGTCAATATACTGTACTTAACTGGTCTTCTAGAGTTCATCATTATTTTCACTCCAGACATATCTGAAATTTCATGCCTATCAGTTAATATCTTGACCCTCCTCCACGAAAACAGCTGTTTACTTGGCCGTTTTCCTATGTCATGAAGGCTGAAATTTCAATTCAGTGGAGCAGGGTCAAGATATTAACTGATATGCATGAAATTTCAGATATAGCTACAGAATCCCTAGTGTAGTAAGATAAGACCTTTGGAGCAGGCATTTTCTAATATATATATATTTATGAACCGCCCTACTATTGCTCTGTGGTACAGCAGGTACTTTATGTACAGAAAGCCCCAGGTATGACCCCCAGGTAGAACTGGGAGATTCCTGCCTGAAACCTCAGCACAGATAATTCTAAGCTAGATGCAACCGAGCTGGTGTCAAACGTATTGCTCTGATATAGTCATTTGGACAGCCCTGGACCTCTATGTACACTACCCAGGCTTGCAGCCCAAGGAAGTCACTTCTGTGCTGCTAATGCATTGCACCCCCAGAGGTGCACTCCATTTACTCTCAGCACAGACAGGTGCCAACCAGATGGGCCAATGGGATCCACTGGTATAAGGCAGGTCCCTGTGCTCTTCTTATGGAGAACACCTGTGCAGCATCAAAAGCTCAGGTGGCTGGGTGGACATGGGGAGTGTTGCCGGACAGGATTTCCCAGAGGCAGAATGTCCTGCCAGGCTTCTCTTGTCCCTGAATGTCCTCATGATTAACAGGACCAAGTGGGAGATGCAACATGAGCAATGAACTACACCCTCTTGTGGCATAGGGATATCTGGAAATGATGTCAAGCAGCCGGAAATTCCAGAGCCAATTCCGTTGTAAGGCGGAATTCGCGGGAGATTTAGGAGTCCATTGCCACGTTTCTTTCATTGGAACGTATCTGTGCCATCCCCGAGTCAAAATAATCTTAGGGTGCTTTTGTTGTTTAAAAATGTTTAGGGGTGCTCTCATTCTGACTCAAGAAAAATCACCATTTTATAGTTCAAATTGGGGGAAATAAATACAGTAAATGGACAAAAGTACAGAGAGCATGCATTACTTCATGATGGTGAAAAATAGTTAGTAATTTTCCTACTCATCTTGAAATACTGCCCCTCAAGGAGGCCAAACTTTCATCAGTAAAACACCATACATCCACATTCCACACTGCTTCACACATTAAACACTCGCTTCCGTCTGAGACTCAGGAAACACTGCGAGAGGAAATGAGGCTGCCATCGGGGGTAGCAACGGGAACTGACGATTCACCGTGCTAGAGAAGAAACTAACTTTTTTTTTATAAAAAAAAGTTTCTTCTCCTGTTAGATTCACAAAATGTTTAGGGGTAAATTGTAATGATGAGAAGCACCGCAAAAATAAAAGAAAAGAAGCTATACTCTATTTTAGTATATTTATATTTAGTATATTTTAGTTTTTAAATATATAAATATTAAGTTTTAATATTTACTGTTAGCAGAAGTGGATTTGCTGCAGTAAGGTGACAGAGTACTTTAATTGCACAAACCTAAATTTCTGATATGCACTTGAATCCCCTCTGTGAAGTACTGACCGTCTGAAGGCAATATTCATCCTGGTCCTGAATTTTGAACCAGGAATTGTTTAACCACATGTATCCCTTGCTCACAAACCTCACGGTTGAACTCCACCCATCGGTAAAAGTAAAGGTAAAGGGACCCCTGACCATTAGGTCCAGTTGCAGACGACTCTGGGGTTGCGGCGCTCATCTCGCTTTATTGGCCGAGGGAGCCAGCGTACAGCTTCCGGGTCATGTGGCCAGCATGACTAAGCCGCTTCTGGCAAACCAGAGCAGCGCACGGAAACGCCGTTTACCTTCCCACCAGAGTGGTACCTATTTATCTACTTGCACTTTGACGTGCTTTCAAACTGCTAGGGTGGCAGAAGCAGGGACCGAGCAACCGGAGCTCGCCGAACTCCACCCATCGGTACATAACCTAATTATACTGGAGAAGAAATCTCCAAGTGTCTCTAACCATTAAGGGACTTTAAAGCTCACCTTAGCTTCCTGTTCAGTCACTGCATAGGCAAATAAAAACTTATAAAAAGCACTTACAGTTGCCATTAATTCCACTGAATAATTATCTAAATTTCCAAGACGGTGATGAGGATTCTTTTTTAAGAGTCCTGTAAAAATGGTTCCTCCATGCTGATTTGTGGGCCCAGGAAACTGGTGTGGATGGAATAGGGGCTATCCAGCATTCCCAATACAACTTCGTTTACCCTTCTCTTTCATCTTTGTATTTTAATAAAACATTCCAGCAACCTAACTACCATGCTTGCTCTCACTTAGCCATTACGGTCCTACCTTCTTTAGTCGGAGGGCCTGGGGCTGGCTAAATGGGGAACACAAAAGCACGTAGCCTTAATCATAAGAGTGCAACTGGCATTTTACTGAACTGAGAGTCAAATAAGAAACTGAAAGTAAAAGTGCAAAGTAGGTTACAATTTAAAGGAACAGTATTGGGGAGCAGTGTTGGTCCAGTGTCACATTTTTCTGCAATATCCCCTTAACCGTGACATTAGCAAAAAGCTTTGCAAGAGATGAGTTGCCAGATGAAACCTTGCAGGAGCTCAGTGTTTGAAATTAGCCAGGCGCAAGGCGCATTTTGCACCTGGCTCTCAACCACTTGCAACCAAGTGAAGATGCCTGGGTGCAAGGATGGATGGTGCCTGACACCTTCACTGATCTGGCCTGTTTTCACACACTAACTAACCTTCTCAACACTGGCTCTGGCCTGGTGGAACGCTCTGCCTCATGAGACCAGGGCCCTGCGGGATCTGATTTCTTTCCGCAGGGCCTGTAAGACACAGTTGTTCCACCTGGCCTTTGGCTTAGAATCAGTTTGATTCCCTCCCCCTCTTTCTTTTTCCTTTCTCCTCCTGTGAAGAGGCTGCATCCTAATGTTTTAACGTTGTATTTTAATCTTTTTTTTTTAATTGTATTTTAATCAACTTGTTTTTATTATTGGTTGTTAGCCGCCTTGAGCCCGGTCTTGGCTGGGGAGGGCGGGGTATAAATAAAATTTATTACTATTATTATTAATACCCCAATTTGCAGAATTCTATCAATTATATTTCATCTGCACAATCAGAATGAATTTCTCAAACCAAAATGCTTTTTCTGTGCAGCCTGAGCAGGAACAGTCGCTTTTAAGCAAAGGGGGTCAGAAAAGGCCAATATATATGTGGACTATCCCTGGATCAAGCGACTTTTATTGTTTAAAGTTCTCAGCGTTCTTAACCGAGCTCAAGTCATACAGTCATGAACTAGTCATACAGTCAATCATAGTCAATCCATCAAATGGCAACTAGATATTCTGTTCTGGTGACTGTAACCTTGGTTTAAGGAGCCATTTGGCACCTACCTTATCTATCTGAGTTTCTAACACTGCAGAAACTGCTTTGGAAGGGGGCAGTTTTCATCCCCGCCTTTTCTAGAACTGCAGGCTTTCCTGTTCCCACAGCTACCATTAAAACAGGCTGCCCAATTATGGGCACTTCCAAGCGGTCTCTATTTTCAGCAGGGATTCAGTTACATACTGGCAAACTCGCGTCGATTTGCTGCTCTTGTGCAACAAACCTGCTTCCCTCTTCATCGCACCCAAAATCTAACTTTTTGCACTACGGAAAGAGTCGGCAAAATGCACTGGGAAGTGTAGGTTAACTGCTTCACACAGCATCACCTACTGGTCTTCAGCTAGTCTGATCCAAGATGGGTTGCAACAAGAGCATTAACCACTATGCAAAATATATGGTAAAAAAATTAAGAAATGGGTCTCCAAAGGCATGTCTGGCTTAAAAGTGGGTCTGAAAGGTTTGACGATACCTGATCTAGCCTCTCCGAAAACAGACCAGAAAGATTGCTCAATAAACAGCCAACATTGTCTGACCTCCCTGAAAACTTTGTGCAACCCCATCAGAACGAACGCCAACAGCCAGGTCATCTGAAAGCCACCCCAGTTATCTCCTGCTGTCATATCTATGCTGGTCCATGGTTTACAAACGCTGTATTCCTTTCCTCTCCTCAGATATCCTGACGGAAGATGACATTTACTGCTGCTCCCTTTCCAAGACCCTGTGCCACACCTCCACGCCCGTCACAGTGGGCTTCTACTCCCCCTGCGGAAACCGCCTGCATTCGCTGCTTGATCATATTGGAAGTAAGTCCCAGGCAAAAAAAAAAAAAAAAAGCATCAACTGGGTGGAAGGGGTGGGGGAGGAATCCAAGTTTTTCTTGGGTATTCAGTAATAATAGGGAGGAATAAATAGGGAGTTTATGGATTTTTGCCATAAACAGGCCTTTTTCTCTAGCCTGCCCATTCAATCAGGATTTTGTTATTTAAGAGACAAGCACAAATGTACAGTGGTACCTCGGGTTACATACACTTCAGGTTACATACGCTTCAGGTTACATACGCTTCAGGTCACAGACTCCACTAACCCAGAAATAGTGCCTCGGGTTAAGAACTTTGCTTCAGGATGAGAACAGAAATCGGGAGGCCCCATTAGCTAAAGTGGTGCTTCAGGTTAAGAACAGTTTCAGGTTAAGAACAGACCTCCGGAACAAATTAAGTACTTAACCTGAGGTACCACTGTATTGCTCATTTGCCAATCAGGCTGCCCCACATGCACGGGCAATAAAAGTAAAATAGGTGCATGCATAATGCATCAAGCCACACTAAAATACGGATTAAAAATTATACAATTACAACTGGCTTACGTGTATTAACATAATATTAACATCTAAAGTGGCATGTAAGTGTTTTCCACTTCCCTCAAGCCAATTTTACAAATTGCACACTCCTAAGTGCTGCGTAGTAATCTGCTCCGGCCAACTCAAAGAGAACTTTTGCTTGACGGGGGAAGTTAAGCAGATTCTTCCTGCAGTGCTCTCCCCGGCAATAAGGGGCTCAATTTAACGGCTTCTCGGATCTAAATACAAGGGGCATTCTGATAAAAAAGGCTACCAGGTTCTCTGCCTTCAGGCATGTACAAAAGAGTGATGATGAGTGAAGGTGTAGAGTCATAAAATTGTAGAGTTGGGAGCCTGAGAACCATCTAGTCCCACTCCCTGAAACGCAGGAATCACAGGTAAAGAATCCCTGAAAAATGGCCATCCAACCCGTTAAAAAACCTTCAGTGGAGTCCTCCACCTTCCAAGGGAGTCCGTTCCACTGTTGAGCAGCTCTCACAGCCAGAATGTCGGAATCTCCTTTCTACGTTGAAGGGAGGAGGGATAGTAGCTGGTCCCTACATCTCACCCCACTTTTGAAAGGCTAATGCCTTTTTGTTCCACTTTGGCAGAATGCATGCACAAGGAAACCATCCGGAGAGAAGAAAACGAGTACAGGAGGACACATGAGAGGCCCCGGATACCGGAAGGATGGAACTACCTGACCCTCCTATGGTACTTGGTGTTCTATGAGCCAGTCATCACCGAGGTTCATCTCAGGAGAAAGAACATTGACTTCATGTTCATAAGATTCAGCGCCTGGGAATACGCCGGCAGTGACAAGCTGTGGGCTGGGCTGGTCACCACCTTGTGCGACCGCATCCGCCACCAATTCGGGCCTCTGCCTCTGAGCTTCTACCACGTGGTGGGGAGCAAGCCCCACTTTGCCTCTGGGTTCAGCCAGCAGGAGTGGAGGCTCAAAAAGAAAGCCTCCTTTGCTGCCGGAGGGTTCCTGACCATCTTGCTAGCTGGCATTGGCCTGGCCACAACCGCGTACCTTGTGCCAGGGCTGAGGGACGGCACTGTCTTGAAGATCCTCGCTGCCTCCTTGGCCAGCGTTACTGGTTCAGGGGCCTTGGTGGCCATTGCTCCGGTGATTAAGCACCTGATCATCAGCCAGAAGAAGAAGATCGAGAGCATGACCAGCAATGAGAAGTTCACCAGCCACCTGGGCTTCATGAGCGCTGTGAAGAGAGAGATTGCGCTCCTCACCAACTTCGTGTATTACATGGAAATCTTTGAGAGGCGGCGGCTGAGGATTGTCTTTGAGATTACCAACTTGGACATGTGCTACCCAGAACGAGTCATCGGGGTCCTGAACGCCATCAACACTCTGCTTTCGGACACCAACGCCCCCTTCATCTTCATCCTGGTGGTGGACCCTTGCGTCATCGTCTCTTGCCTGGAGGAAGCCAGCTGCATGAAGGGCATGGCCGACAATGGCTACCTCTACCTCAACCGCACGGTGACCCTGCCTTTCTCCATCCCGGAAATTGGCCAGAGGGCAAAGCTGCGGTTTCTGCACGAGGCCTTCCAGAGCCGGGAGGACTTGATGTACAACATCATCACGAGAAACGTGGAGCAGGGGATCAAAAGGGCCAAAGGGAAGGACAGGGCCTTGGGAGACATGGAAGCGTCGGCAGAGATGGACCAGCAACAGATCGACGCTCAGGCCGTGCAGTACATCCACGAGGCTTTCCACTGCTTGCACGATGAATTCGATTCCCTTTACAGGTACATCCCAGACAGTATTGTCCAGATGAAGAGAATCGTCAACACCATCCCCATCACTATCCGGCTTATGGCCCAGCAGCATGTCTTGAGACATGCCATCTGCCCCCGGTCGGTGGCGGCCTGGGTAGTCATGGCCAACCAATGGCCTTGCCGCTTGAGCTGGATACTGCAGTGCATGGAGGACAGGCGGCAGTGCCCCCCAGAGGGCGAGGACGGCGAGGAAACCATGTGGCACGTCTTCGCGGCGAACTGCAAGGAGCTCTTCTCTCATCATACGGAGCTTCACAACATCATGGCGTTGGACAACGACCCCGAACTCTTCGAGAACTTCTTGTGGCACGATTTCCCTTTCACCGTGAAGGAAGGGGAGAAGTACGTGAAGTACACGGTCAACTTGGACCACTCCATAAGGTATCGGATGGGGCAGCTGCGGTCCCTGGCTTCTCTGGAAAAGGACTACCTCAAAGAATTAGCTTCTCTGGAAAAGGAGAAAGAGAAGGAGAAAGAAGCAGCTTCCTTGGAAAAGGAGGAGGGCAGAGAAGCAGCCAATTCAGGCAGGATGGTGTAAGGCGGAGGGTTTCCAGGTTATCAAACGTTCTGTAATAAGGTATGACCAGTCATGGTGGACAAGCTATTTGAGAGACGATTTTGCCTGCGTTGCCCATTTATCCCTTTGGTGTGGATCGGCGAATGAGTGTCGGTTGTGTTCCCAGGGTGGGGTTTCCCAAACTGTGAGCTTCACCCAGGTGGTTCCAGGGTGTGTCAGTGGATTTCTGGCACAGCCGTCACATTTTCAACCGTACCTTTTATTTATTCCTTTGTGTTTTATTGCACTGCAATTTGAATTCTGTGAAATGCGGCTGTGACACAACAAAATACAGTAGGTAAGAAATTAAAGGGAGCAATAAAAATGCAATTAGAAAAACATACTGGATCACAGCTGCTGAAACGGCAGAAAAACCAGTCAGTGCCCCCACCCCAGCAATTCGCTGACTTCAATGCAGGGTGATGGGGGAGGCATAAACATCCCAGAATCCTCTGGGAAAGGCACTGGGTATTGTGGCAGACAAGTTTACGGTGGGAAGTGTTTCTTGATGTCTGGGAAGTTTGAAAGCCAATTTACCATCAGCTGAGGAACGCACAGCAGTCTGCAGCAGGAGACGGGATTAGGAGAGACTTTGGGCGTTCCCACACGTGATGCTAAATGGGCCACATTTGAAATTCCTTCTGTTCTTTTTGCGAAACTTAATGGAAGCTGTGAATATAGGAACGAATGTGAAGAGAAGGGAAATGAGTGCTGCTGTAGCCAATGAAGGATTTAGATTTGTGCGACAAGCTGATTGAATTATTTAAGGTGTTTAGAGAAGTTTTATGTGTGGAGGGGGAAGAATACGGATGCTGAGTGACATCTACAGCAGGACTGTTTTATCTCACAAATGAAGAAACAGCAGCTCCGTCTGGCATGGGCTCCAATTCTCTCTCTCTTGCTCCCCCCCCCCCCCATTTTTGGGCTTTCTGCCTTCTGCCATATCAGCCCCTTTGGACACTGCTGGCAGGTAGGGAAGGGTCAAACCAGTCTTATTTCTTGTCCATGCCACTTTTGTACTGATTCTGTGATGACTCTGCATTAATCTTCTTTAAATAAAAAAAATAAACCTGTGCAATAATTTGCATTTAAATATGAAGTTTTGAATGTATTTTCTCTCAAAGCACACATTTCTACTGTTTTGATACTTTTTCTTTTTTGAGCTAACAAGTGCACCAGAACATTCAGGAAGTTTTTAAAAAACTGGCGGATAATCTAGTTCAAATCTGCACATTAGTCCAAGCAGTGAGAATCAGGTCAGGTAATCTGCAAAGACTGAATTCCTTAAGCAGCAGCAGCAGCTTACATTATGATATATCAACCCATACATTATTCAGGTTCTAGCATTTGCTTTGCTTTGCTGTAGAGTTTCAGTTTTTAAAAGGCAGGGAAGCACACAGCCCTGAGCTGTGTGTGTAAAATTTAAAAATGATTGCCTTATACCCAGTTAGAGAGCCAAGCCTGCAATCCATTGAAGTCAATGGGGCTTCTGAGCAGACATGAATAGGATTTTGCTGCACATTACATTTGTTGGGATTTCAACAGCCTTTGCTAACCTGGCTCCCTTACAGATGTTTTAGACTACAACATCTGGAGGGGGTTAGGTTGGAGAAGCCTGGTCTAGAATGAAGGAGGGAAGGAGTCGGGCAGGCTTATGGATTTAAGGCACAGCCTACTCTCCCAAGCAGCGCCTCGGCAAATGTTGGGGAAGAACCGCAGCTCAGTTGCTTAGAGCACCTGCTTGGCATGCAGAAGGGCCCCGATTCAATACCTGGCATCTCCAGGTAAGGCAAGGAGAGCCTGTCTGTCTGAAACTCTGGACAGAGCAGTTGTCCATCAGTGTGGATAATACCTTGCTAGACAGACCAATGGTCTGACTCAGGAAAAGGCAACTTCCTGCTGCTGAAAACTCGCTTTTCTCGTCTCCCAACCCAATGAGTTATGAGTGCTCCAAAAAAAAAGCAGCAGCTTCACTTAATTTAGGTAGCACCTAAATATGGAAACAGCCGCACTTGGGTTGTCGATGACGACTTCGCCTTGAGGGAAAGTGGGTGGGTCTCCCGCAATTTGCACCTCGGCCAGTTCCACAGGGCCAATTACCGTATTTTTCGCTCTATAAGATGCACCAGACCACAAGACGCACCTAGTTTTTGGAGGAGGAAAACAAGAAAAAAAACATTCTGAATCTCAGAAGCCAGAACAGCAAGAGGGATCGCTGTGCAGTGAAAGCAGCAATCCCTCTTGCTGTTCTGGCTTCTGGGATAGCTGCGCAGCCTGCATTCACTCCGTAAGACGCACACACATTTCCCCTTACTTTTTAGGAGGGAAAAAGTGAGTCTTATAGAGCAAAAAATACGGTATATCACCAGCTTGCCTCAGATTCATGGCTTGGGCTTACCCCTTGACATGAGAGCAAAGTTAGGCAGCTCCAGGGGCAAAACTAGGCTTTATTTCACCTCAAAAGCCCTGCACCTCCAAGAATCAACCCAAGGTGGATTCTTTGCCCTGGAGTAACCTGCAATACAGACACACACCATTTTACTCATCATTCTGCTTCGACTGTCCGCACAGGATGTCCACAGGATGTGAGCGATCTCTCATCGGATCTCCGTATCGTTTTATTTTCCTCGCAGCATCGGGAGTGAGATTTGAAGCAGAGCCACAGCTCTGGGGAAGGAGGGTTCACCCTTTCTCCCAATGGATATTGAGCCTTGGGGCTCCCAACTCTACAATTCTATGGTTGATACGTTTAGATTAATATGGATGTATTGGTGGTTATTGTATTCTCAGTTTGCACTGGTGGCTTCCCCCTGCTTTTCCCTCATTAGAAGTAATAAAAAATAATAATATGTGAAAGTGTAAATAATAATGATCACCCTTCAGGCAGGAACAAGCACCATCAGCCCTCAGTAGCCTATGCATTTGCTTTCCTCCATATTACTGAATGGGCATCATTCCATCTTTATCAACTTGCTGCTTGTTCTGCCAAACACGATACCTATGTGGATTCAAGAGCAAGTTTTGCACACAAGCCAGACTGTAGCTAGTTTAATTTATCCCACAGAATTCAATGGGAGCCGCTGAGATGGCTGCATCTGCCCAAGAGCTTCGCCCTGGCCTTGTGTTTTGGTCCTGTGGCTAGAGAGTGACAAGAATGTGGCAGAAAGCTGGAAACCAGTGTGTGTGTGTGTGTGTGTGTGTGTGTGTGAGAGAGAGAGAGAGAGAGAGAGAGAGAGAGAATGTGTATATATATATATATATGATTATGTGCGTGTTAAGGTCCTCAACACAAAGGGACATTGTGTTCTGTGTTTCCTGTTCCTTCTCAAAGCTGAATAAAAAAATATGTTCAAAACTATGTCTTGGAGTCTCCCCTTTCACTTCCTTGCAACCAGCAAAGCCTCTGTGTTTCTGTGGGACACTTCTCAAACTAAGATGATGCAGCTTCCATCAGAAATCCCACTGGACAATGTGTAAGAGAACTACCGTATTTTTTGCTCTATAAGACTCACTTTTTCCCTCCTAAAAAGTAAGGGGAAATGTGTGTCCATCTTATGGAGCGAATGCAGGCTGCGCAGCTATCCCAGAAGCCACAACAGCAAGAGGGATTGCTGCTTTCACTGCGCAGCGATCCCTCTTGCTGTTCTGGCTTCTGAGATTCAGAATATTTTTTTTCTTGTTTTCCTCCTCCAATTTGGCTTCTGCCAAATAATAATAATAATATCATCTACTTGAAGATCCAAATCAACAAACCTTTCTGCCAGAGAAACCTCTGGGATTGGGAGAGTAGGTTCCTCAATCCGAGGTTGTTGATATGTGCCAACTTAACCCCCCTGAGAATAATAATAGCGGAAACAGGGAAACGCACAAGCCCAGCCTATGTCAGAAGGGAAACTTTATTTCAACCGAACATGGTATAAATAGTTAAATGCATGGACACAGATTCCCTGGGATTTCCTTTTCTTGTTTAATAAATAAAACTAGCTCAGAACCAATTTAATAAATAAAACTAGCTCAGAACCAAAGGAGAGCTTTCCCAAAATCAACAGGAAGAAATTATTCTCTCCTCCCACCAAAGTGCTGGAATGACAGTTTTGGTATCTACAAAAAAAGAGAGAGAAGATTCACTGGTGCTCTGGGACATCCTTGATACCCACAAAGCAATCCATCAATGGGACACCGGCAAGAATCGAACCTTGTTTCATATCCCACCTCTCCGCCACGCAGGAATTCAAGGTAGCTTGAAAGCGTATGATCGGCCAAAGGCGTTTCCAGTTGTAACGGGGGTGGGGGGAGCCTCCAATTTCGAACCCTAAAAGAGAGAGGGGAAGGGCCTCAGCTCAATGGTAGAACAGCTGCTGCCTTGCATGCAGAAGGTTCGAGGTTCAATCCCCAGTGTCTCTAGGCACGGCTGGCAAAGACTCCTCTCTGAAATTTGGAGAGCTGCTACCAGTCTGTAGCTACATGACCTGATATAGCCTTCCTATCTTCCAAGCTGCTCCCCTGCCTCGTGCCCCCCTCTGATGCCTTCTCAGATTTGGGGGATGATGAGCAAGCCCTCCCTTGAAGCCCCCGTCCTCTCTGTCTAGGCCAAATCCAGGAGCTGAAAACACCAGCCATGTCAGGAGGCTGGAGTTGCTTCCCACGGACAAGAGTTAATGTGATTTTAAGAGAGGATCTTCACTGAGACAAATCATAGAATTGGAAGGAATAAATAAAACACAGGGGAGGGTATGGATGCCACATGAGAAGTGAACTAGAAGACAGAATAGGATCTCTTTTTAAAAAAAACAAACCACAAAGTTTGTCCCATGCTCTATGAAGGCTGGGGGCAGGCGAACAAATGAACTTTCTCACGCGGCACTTGGTTAAAACTATGAAATTCGCTCCAGGAAGATGTAGTGATGGCCTGTAGCTTGGATGACTGAGGATTTTGACATATTCATGGAGGGAAAGGCTATCGATGGCTACCAGCCAGGATGGCTACGCTCTGCCTCCAACAGTATTCAGAGGGAAGTACACCTCTGAATGCCAGTTGCGGAGGAATCGCAATTGCAGGGTGGGGCACTGTGGCACTCAGGTCCTGACCCGGGTCCTGCTTCCCATTGGGGCATTTGGTTGGTCACTGTGAGAACACGATGTTGGACCATATGGGCCTTTGGTGCGATCCAGATACAGGACTCTTCTTCTATGCCCCAAGCTCCTGAGCATCTGCCTGGACACGGAATAGCTGGAGCTGATGAATCTTGCTCTGCTCCAGCTAAGCAATATTTTAAGTCCTTATTCTTGCAGTAAAGGTAAAGGGACCCCTGACGATTAGGTCCAGTCGTGGCCGACTCTGGGGTTACGGAGCTCATCTCGCTTTATTGGCCAAGGGAGCCGGCATACAGCTTCCGGGTCATGTGGCCAGCATGACTAAGCCGCTTCTGGCAAACCAGAGCAGCGCACAGAAACGCCGTTTACCTTCCCGCCAGAGCGGTACCTATTTATCTACTTGCACTTTGACGTGCTTTCAAACTGCTAGATTGGCAGGAGCAGGGACCGAGCAACGGGAGCTCACCCTGTCGCGGGGATTCAAACCGCCGACCTTCTGATCGGCAAGCCCTAGGCTCTGTGGTTTAACCCACAGCGCCACCCTCTATATTTCTAGGCTCTATAAATGTGGAGTTGGAACCCCGAGGATCACCTTGTCCAACCCCCTGCAATGGAGGAATACACAGCTGTGCCATACGGGGATCGAACCTGCAACCCTGGCGTTATCATCGCCCCACTCTAACCAACTGAGCTATCCAGGCAGTGTCGATATTTTCCTTTTTTGTGGCGGGAGGGTTTACCAAAAAAAGCAAAAAACAAAACAGGCTTGTTTATTTCAGAATGCACTTTTAAAACATGCATCAGAGATAAGCACGTGAACAGGACCCCACCTTTCTGATGGCAGGAAGAAGTTTCAGAGGATTTTAAAATTTAAAAAAACTTAAGCTTGCATATGAGTATTACTACGTCACGAGGAATTCACTCTGCCATTTTTTCCTTTGGCTTCCTGACAGTTGCACCTTTCTCACACCAGAGGGTGCTAGTCCGGTAGATTATTGCTTTTATTAGAAAGGGAAGGTTGGTTTCTGTAGGAAAGCTACACCTTGCCTGCTGATCTCTTCCTCAAACTGCTTTCCTGGCGTCTCTCGTCCGGCAAGTAAGCACACACACCCCTTTACTTCCTTCCCTAGGAACTGCGTTAGTGCACAATGCGTCCCCAGCTTCAGAGGCATCGATTCCTTTGCAAAGGGTCAGGGCCCATTGCTCCAATCCATAATCTCTTCTCAGACCTATTTGCCCATGAAGCAACCAAATGCTAACAAGCAAAAAAAACCCAAACAACTGCAGTGCCCGATAGGCTTGGAAGCAAAAGTTCAAGGATGAATGTGGATGCGTAACACAGTTGGGCGGAGGGAGGGAGAACCAGTAAAGCTGTTGTGCAGCCAGGCGATGAAAATGCAGCTTTTGGGAAAGCCAGAGTCAAAAAACACAGTTTCTCCCGAAGCTCATAGTTTAACCTGCAGAGTCCTCTCGTTCCACACCAAAATCTCAGTATGCACAATTCCTTTCCCTTCCTCTCCCATTGATAAATTATGCTGGAAGATTTTGAGGGTTCAGACCTCTCTTTTTTTTTGCTTACGTCACTCTATAAAAGCACATTGTCACCCAACGGCAATACACAAATAAGGAGGATGTTGTGCAGAGACCCAAGCCAGCCTCGGCACACTTTTCAATTCACAACACCGGCTCATTTGGCGCCCGTTTTGCTGGCAAAATGTGACTGCGACAATGGGGCGAGAACGCAGGTTGTGCTTTGGACCCCCTTCCCCCAAAGAGACTGAGAGAAGCCACGCGATGAATGCAGCTTTTCATTTAATAGAAGACAGTTTCAACAAAAATAAAACTCAACACACACACGAAACAGAAAGGAATGACAAACTTTAGCCCCCCAAAAATAAAATAAAAAATGGGGGAGGGAGGAAAAGGAACACAAGATCAAACTGGCGCCATTTTTTTCCCTGTAAATGTAGTGTTAATGCAGCAAAAACTCCATGTGTGTCTGTGTGTCGGGGTGTGTGTGTGTGTGAGAGAGAGAAAAAGAATCATGGTCAAGCAGATGGTGGGCACACACAGTTTTTGTTTTTCTCCCTCCTGCCTCTCCAGCCTGAATTTCCATGCAGCAAAAGTGCCCTCTCAAGCTCCCTGATAAGATTTTTATTGCACTTAAGAAAAAATAATAATAAAGTAAAAAGCATAAAGTTCTATGTCTACCCAACAGCTGCCACCCTCCCCCCCGGCCCACATTTTTAGAGGGTGTTGCGGCGGAGAAAACGGTTCCTCTGCTAAGTCTATACAAAAAAGAGAGATTCCTTTTTGTTCTCGCTTCCGTTTCGGGGGTTAGTACCGCAAATCTCCTGCGGAGATTTCGTTTCGTGTCAACAGGAGGAAAGTAGTCCATCGTGTAGGGGGAGAGAAGCGTGTTTCTCTTTCTTCCTTTCCTGCTAGCAAACGGGGTTAGAGTCGAGTGATCCCAGTGGGATTTTGTGAGAAAAGAATTTAAGGACCCAAAGAGGGGGCCTATTCTTCCCGCCACACCTAGACCGCTTGTTTTTACACCTGTCGTCCTACAACACGGACTTCCCCACACAAGGAGGCTGCTTGCCCCACCTCTCATCCTACTGGTGACATACGAAAGCATCAGTCCTGGTTTCCCATCTTGGCAGGCAAGCTTCTTCTCTTTTGGAAGAAACCTTGCCCATCGGAGCTAATCTCTGAGGCCATTTGAACCTGGTCTTTGCCGAGCTTCCCGTAAGAGCCTTTGGGATCTCTTCCACTGGGTCTCAACGCACCACCGGAGGGGGGGCAGGGGGAGGGACTGCACTGTTGGCTCCACCGGCTTCCCCCGCAATCCCAGGTATTTTTTTTTTGGCTGCAAAAAAGTCCTTCCCTGAGAAATAAAATAATCAACCCCCACCCACCCTCTAGCAATACACTTTATGCAGCAACCCACCTCCCCCCCGCTTTTGGCGCTGAACGGCCAGCCAGGAGACCCACAAAGCCTGGAGCATTTCCTCTGTGGAGCAAAACGTGGGACAGCAGTTCGCGTTTCAACTGGTGGCGCGTTTGCCCCCCTTTCTCAAGGAAATCGAAGTTCCGGGGAGTGGGGTAGGGGTGCTGTTGTGAGGGATTCAACCTCCTTCTGCAAAAGTAGTGATTTTGGACCCCGAAAGGCCCTGGTGATAGCAAGATAACACTCTTATCACTGCAGCTGGGTCCTTGTCCGCAGCTGATGTACGCACAGGAACTGTGGGAAAGCCTACAACTTTTTGAAGAACAAAGTAACAATAAAAGATGAAAACTGCCCCAAAAATCAGCAGCATCCTAAGAAGTTTCTCACGTCAGTTTTATCGTATGGGGTGAACAAAACGGGGGGGGGGGGGGAAGAGAGCCACCCTGCCCTCTTCATAAACGTGCCATTTATGTATGTAGTTTTACGGTCAGTTAAAATAGTCACTACTTCAACAGTCAAGCCATACACAGTATCACCCCCATCGTCCAAAAGTTCGGCATGGTATGGCTTGAAGAACAAATCTTGATAGGAGAGGTGCAAGGAGTTTGCCTCGTTCTCTCTGCTGAAGGACAGGAGAACCCGGATCAGTCGAAGCCACGGCAGTCCTCTTATTGGTGGGCAATGGGCAAAGGTTGCCCATCAATGCACAAAAAGGCATCACACACACACACACACACACACACACACACACACACACTGGGGCTCGCTCTCTCTCTCTCTCTCTCAGCTTACTTCAAACAACTTCACCAGGGAAAAGCAGCTTCTTGGTGGCTTCCCCGATTTGGTGCACTCTGCAAATTGGGAGGAAGCAGAGATCCTTTTCCTTTTTTTTAAGGTGGTTGGAGGTTAAAAGGCAGGAGGAAAATCTGTTCCCATTCTGTTCAACAGACACCGAAGAAAAGACAAACAAACAAGGAGACGCAAGTAAGGGAGGGCGGTGGGTGGGGAAAGAGAAACTGGAAAATAAAAATAAATAGTAGTCTGTGCTGCGGGTTAAACAGCCTCAATAGTCTTGCTTGGCAAGGGAGCTACAGCATTACGGCGCTCTCAGCCAGCGGGACCCAGGAGAGGTCTGCTCCTCTCCAAGCATTCGTGGAAAACTGGACCTACTGGGACCTGCGGCGCTCGCGACACACACAAAGCAAACACACAGGGCCCTGTTCATCTGTAGTGTTCGCCCTCTTCCTTTTAAAGTTTCCCAGTTAGACTGGAGAGAGGCGGTGCCGACGATCCGAGTCCGCAAACCAGCCTCCCTGCCTTGTGAAATCGCTTGCGAGGGGCATCCCCTTGCAAAAGGAAAAAACGAAACAAAAACATTGTTGAGTTTCCCCCCCCTGGCAAGAGTTCCAGGGAGACACACCAAAGCAGCAAAAGATGTCAAGAGTTCGCCCTGAAGGAAGCTCTTCTCCTGGGTCAAGGTCTCCTTGGCTCTTCTGTTTCCTGAATCCCGACCCCCCCCCTCCAAACAGAACATCTTTTATCAGAGGGAAGACTTCGAGAATGAGAAAAGGGGGGGCGGCGGCGGGGGAAATGGTCACAGTTGGAAATGGATGCCGTTCGGAGGAACGGGACGGGCGGCGCTTGTCACGTTGCCTCTGTGTGGCAGTCGGGGGGGGCGGTGGAGTTGTTGTTTTCGGAATCGCATGGTGAAGGGAGGAGGTAAAGCTAGGCAGGCGCTTCCCCAAAGAGACCCCATTGGATGCGGAATGGCCCAGAACTGAAAGAGAGAGAAAAGGAGAAGGTGGGGAGGGAAGCAAGACAGATTTCCGGGAGACCAGAGTGGGAGGGCAACGCAAGAAGATACAGACCCATATCTAATTATAAAACCACCGGCTTCTTACCAACTCATGAAAATGGCACAGTGCTAATTTTTCAATGTAGCTGCCTTGAAAGGAGGGGGTGTCTGAAACCCTTAAATAAAATTTCATTACAATTCTCTTAAGCCCCCTTCCATTCTTAACTTTCTCCCTTTAATTTGTCCCGGGATGTTAGCACCACGCTGACTGCTTCTGCTTCCCCATCCAGCAATATATTGAATAATAAGTATGTATTTCGGGTGATCCCCATCTAGAAAGACCACTACTCTAACAATAGCTCAAGTATCCGGCCATCCCCATTCTCAGCCCTCACAAACACTTCCCTCCTCCTCTTGCTGTGCTGTATTATATACGTTTCGGGTAAATATATAATATATATATATACAATTTAGGTGAATATATTTACCTGAAAACCACCCAGATTTGTTTCTAACGCCATGAGATTGAGAAGATTGACTAAATAGGCACACCAAGCTTGAATTTTCAAAATGCTCAGGTCAGTCACCAGATTCTGCTAAAGCAGTGTTTCCCAAACTTGGGTCTGCAGCTGTTTTTTTGGGACTACAATTCCCATCATCCCTGACCACTGGTCCTGCCAGCTAGGGATGATGGGAGCTGTAGTCCAAAAACCCAAGTTTGGGAAAACCTGTGCTAAAGCTTACTTACTTAGAAAGTGAAAATCTCACTGAACCTAGCGGGACCTGATTCCTGCTTAAGTGTGTTCAGGATTAACGCTTTCTAGGTGACATTCTGCTGGTGCAGCAATGCAGGGATGAAGAGCTCCTGCCCTGCCCACCCCCATGTTATCCTTCCTGGAGCCCCCTCTTTTAGCAGACAGCGTATTCCCTCGGCCCATTTTGACATGCAACTCCCTTACCTAAAGCGTCACATTGGCTCCTGCCCCATCTCTAGGCTTGCTTCCAAAAGTAATTCCTCCAGCTCCTTCTCGTTCTTGGAACAGTTTAGCTCTGGAAAGCAGAGGGGAAAGGCAGAGAGTCAGCCAGGTCCTCGCCCTGCTCCCAAGGAGTGTCTAAACCTGGCCTTTGCTTCTGCGTTCAAAATCCCTGTGAAATCCATAGTCACCTGCCTTTTAGGAGGCAAGACTCCATATGGCTGAGCCCACCCCACCCACACAGCTCCCCCCCCCACCCGGTTTCATTCCTTGATACAATAAGAGTAGGGTGGAGCCTGTCTGATACCCTATATAAACGCCTCTCCCAGAATGCAAAGCGTGCTCGCTCTCTCTCTATGTGCTTACCATGTTCTACAGAGCAACTGGCCATTTTCCCATCATGCCCTGAGGGAGCATCTGGTAGTGCATGAACAAACTCCATCCTTAGTCCGTTGGGCAGCAGAGAGCTGTGAACAGCGCTCTCACACGGCCCAGAGTTCATCTTTTCTGCCCCCAAAACAGGGCTTGGTGTGGAGGGGGAGGTTTCTGAGCCAGCTGCCCGCTTGGGAACAGCCTCAGTCTCTTGTCCATCTGAGCATTCAGTCTTTGCTGACTGAGCCTGAGGGGCTGGAAGGTCGCTGGGCTTCGACGGAGAAGCCTGTGGAGGAAGAGGGCTCCCCTCTTGCCGCGTATTGGCGCCCCCCGGCGCTGCCTTCTCCGGCAGGCTCTCCACCCGCGTAACGACAAATATTTTGTGGCCTCGCCCAGGGCTGGAGACCGCAATCCTCCTCTCGTTCCCGGGAGAGCTGGCCTGGGCTGGAGGCCCACTGGTGACTTCCAATCGAGATTCACATTTTATTTCTTCCGTAGTGTTCAAGGGGGGCAGCACCCTGCTTTCGGGGCTAAGGACACCGCTGGTCTTTGGAGGGGAAGGTGGCTTGGGCAAGTCGCCCGCGTGATCAGGGCTGCTGAGCTTCTGAGGCGACGGCGGGAGAGCCTTCATCACCAGCTTCTCATCCTCTTCTTCGTCTGTGTCCGAATCGGAGTCTGAGGACTCGTCGTCACCACCAGCTCTCTTGTCGGCCTCCCCATTCTCCTGGGAGGGCGGCACCTCCCTGATTTCCTCCCCCTCCTCCGGCGTGGGCGCCATGTCGCCGTTCTGCCCCTCGTCCTCCACCGGCCCCTCCTCGAGGGGCTCCGTGATGGTGATTTCGGGCATGGAGGCCGACTGCTGGAGCTGCTGCTCCTTCTCCTCCTTCTCTTTGGCAAGGACAAAGTTGCGCTTGCAGCCGTTCTGGATCTCCGTCAAGAGGGCCTTCTGCGTCTCGATAAAGCTCTTCACCTGCAAGAGGGAGAAAGGCGGGTGGGTGTGCGGCACAGCAGCCGAAAGGCACAGGGGCGCCATTTATTGGAAAGCTAGGGTAGGCAAAACATTTTTCAGCCTGAGGGGCCCACAGCCTCCTGGACAACTTTCCAGGGGGAGGCAAAGTTGGCAAAGCAAGGAATGTAAATTTTATCTTTCAATGCCAGGTTAGTTTCCCCACATATTCATGCACCTCCTCTCCATCTTCCATGCAAGCAAGTATTGTCAGAGCTCCAGGACATTTTCCAGCTTAGGCAAAACATCCCAGGACGAAAGGAACTGGGGGCACTAGGGGATAGGCTGGGAGGGTTGTGTGTGGTAGAGGGAGAGTGGCATGGGGCAGACAGAAAGGCTTGGGGCCCAAGAGTCTGAGGGTCCCAACCACCGTTGTAAGGGAAGCTGGCACAGAGCCTGAAGGTGGGCGTTTTGATGAGTTTGGCCTTGCCTGCTTGAGCTCAGATGCTGCGTGGGTTGGATGGAATCAGAGAGCTTTCATGCTGGACGGAATCAAAAGACCACTGTGGCCCCGGACAAATTACACACGCAGAAGCCTTGCAAAGCATGGACCCTCATGGGCAATACAGGGGGAGGAGAAACGCTCATCAAACATCATACATTGTAGAATTGGAAGGGATCCTGAAGGTCCTCTAGTCCAACCCTCCTCAACGCAGGAATCTCAACTAAAACATCCACAACAGATGGCCATCCAACCTCTGCATGAAAACCCCCAACGAAGGAGAGTCCGTTCCACAGTCGGACAGTGCTTACTGCCAGAAAGTTCTTCCTGATTTTGCTGATGTGCCTCTTTTCTCCCTGCGGCAAGTTTCAATGTGGGGGTGCATCTCTTGGGGGCCTCTCTGTGGCTACAACGGCCTCATTGAGTGCACACCTGGGAGTAGCTGAGAGACGCAGGACTGACAGATCTGCATTTTCCTAACTTGTAAGTGTACTTTTGACAATAAAGAGTTAATTACTTACTCCTGTTATCCCTTGCCTGACAGTACCGTGACAGGCCACAGGAAGCTGGTCTGGCTACTGGTGTACCTAGATCAGTATCGCCCGCACTGACTGGCAACAGCTCTTGCCAGGGTTCCAGGCGGAGTCTCTCCCATCTCTACATGGGAGAGGCTGAACGTGGACTCCTCTGTGCGCAAATCATGCGCTCTGCCATTGCGCCACAGCTCTTCCACACAGGGAAGGCCTTCCACAAGTGGGAAGGGACAAAGAGAAGCCAAATGCCTGGCACAACTGGAGTTTTTCTACCTGCCCACAGCACACCTGTGACAGTGCCAGGCACTGGGCCTCTATTTTTCTGGAGCGGAAGGTTTATCGGAGGCAGCAGGGTTACCTGGCTGGCTGCGCTGGCATGCGCCACGTGCGGAGCCAAAGCTACGCCAGCAAAACCGACCTATAGCAACGGAAACGTGAGATGGCAGGTATCGAGTGGCTCGGACAAAGGCTTTTGCTCCCTGATGGGCGGAATCGTGTTACTGCCTCGCGACACAGAAAGCTTTTACAACGCGGCATTTCAAATGAAGGCAGCTCAGCGGCAACAGCAGTAGGCTGTCGGGGAGGGATGCCGCTCCGAAGTTCGAGCTTGAGGGGCCTGGGAACATCGCTGGGAACAGGAGACAGCTGCCCACATGAAGGCCTTTGCCACAAGCTCCCAAGCAGCTATTTAGACATCTGTAGATGTCAAGAGTGTTTACGGGTTTGGTCGTGAGGGACCAGGAAAGCACATGGCTAAGCCATTCTGTTTCCATGCAGAGAACACTGCTGGGTAAATGCTAAGGTGTGTGGCTTCCGCCCTTTACAAAATACCCTGTTCCATCTTCATACCATCTCTTGCTGCCAGCCAACCCCCCCCCCCCCCCGCACTTTGATGTTTCTATCCCAACCTGTCTTAGTGGGACTCAGGCTGGTGTACACAAAATCATCCCATTTCGTGCAAGAGCCTTGACCCACAACAGCCTAAAAAGCGAGTTCTGGCCATTTAAGAAGGATGTTGACAAGCTGGAATGTGTGCAGAGGAAAGAAACCACGATGACCAAGGGTCTGGAAACCAAGCCTTATGAGGAACGGTTGTGGGAATTGGGTATGTGTAGAGTGGGAAAGAGGAGACAGAGGAGATATGATAGCCATCTTCAAATATCTCAAGGGCTGTCACATGGAAGATGCAGCAAGCTTGTTTTCTCCCACTCTAGAGGGTAGGACTTGAACCAATGGATTCAAGTTACAAGAAAGAAGATTCCTACTAAACATCAGTAAACAAACTTTTTGACAGTTAAGAGCAGTTCGAGAATGGAACGGACTCCCTCGGAAGGTTGTGGAGTCTCCTTCATTGGAGGTTTTAAAGCAGAGGTTGAATGGTCACCTGTCATGGATGCTTTAGTTGAGATTCATACATTGCAGGGGTTGGACTAGATGACCCTTGGGGTCCCTTCCAATGCTACAATTCTATGGGCTAGGTGGGGACTGAAGGCTCCAGGGGCATCCTTGGTGGTTCAAGCACTCCCTGCATGCCTAATATGAGCAGAAAATCAAACTAGGCCATCTCAGGAGGGTTTTGACTTTCCCAGCCGCTTCCTTCCGTCTGCAACAGAAGCACAGCACAGACTCACCGATTCCTTTTTGGGCTCCCTGTCGAGGTCCAGCCTGAGCAGCGAGTGATTGACTTTCAGGGCTAAAGACAAGGCCATCAACCCTCCGGTCTTGATTTCGTTCTCCCGAAGGTCGAGCCGAAGTAGCCGGGGACTCTCCGCGATGAATTCCGCCACTGCCACAGCGCCTGGGCACAAGAGACACAGCCAGTGAGTCCATGCGAATGCAGGGGCCGAGCCTGTGGCGGCCGCTCTGCCCTCGGAAAAGACAGAGAGCCGCCTGAGCACCCGGGGAGGCTGCGAGGCCTGGCTTACCCTCACACGTCAGCTTGGTCGACGCCAAGCCCAACCTCAGCACTGAGCGGTTGCTGATGAGCCCGTTCTTCAAGTTGCGGACACCTTCATTGCCGATGGGGTTGTGTCCCAGATTCAGGGTCTCCAGGCTCTGTGTGTGAGGCTGGAGATGCAAACAGGGAATGTTGGTTTGTTGCTTGTTTACTGACTGCCTCTGGGGGCTTGGTCCACTTCAAGGCAGCTCAATTTGCACACAACACTGACCCAAACCAGGGATCAGCCCAGTCCGGTGAGTCTGCGAGCTCCCGGAGAGGAGACTGCAGTTGCTTTGTTCCCCCTCTGGTCCTATTACTACTGCGAGCTATGCCACGGTTTGAGGATTAGCATGTTGTCTGAACCTGAGCTCATGCTTTGTCTCCTTCAGGCAAACCATGAACTGTAAATCAAGAAACACACCTTGCTAATGACCTTGTGGTCTGTCTGGAGTGAGACGAACAATGAGTCGAGCTTTGAAAGACACGCTAAGACAAACAACGGCTTAGCTCCCAGCAACAGAATCAAACAGAGGACCGAAGAGGCTGCAACTGCCTGTCCAGAAACCCACATGCTCACCTGTTCACACAAAGTCATGGTTTCACTTAGCCTCACCCGTGAACTGGGCCTATGGTCTAAAGACACAATTCACACAACAGTTTTTTAAACTGGTAATGGCAGCAGCACGGACAACACATGAGAACCACCATACAGAATTCCTGCATACATACAGAGCTCTTTTAAGATGAACGTCTGTTCTAACAATGAAGGCCTTATTTGTAGAAGGCACAGCCCAAAATACGTAGTTTTTAAAACCCACATACAAGTTTGGGGGCCAAACGCACCTCTGTGGGAAGGGCTTTCCACAATCTGGGTTTTGAGTCACCCTGTCCTCAGGTCTGCTGGTGCTCACATGGCCTGGGAATTTGCAAGGCTCTCTGTGCAGGATTCTGGCCACCCAAGTGGGAAATAAACCCCGTGTTTCGTAAGAGAACTGGCAACTGGCTGAAGTTTAACCTCCATCCAGCAGGGACCTCATCATTCCTCCCTACTCCCAAATCCACAACTGTGAGGAGGGTTGAAGGCAGACCCACTGAAACCCAAAACAGGTCCAACATACAACAGAGTTGTATGAAATATTTTCTGTCTCTTAACTTCAGCCAATCCAATTCACCAGGTGATGAGAAAGGGACAAAACGTTCTCCACACACTTGCGGCTAAAAGCAAACATTAGCCGCTCCTTGGAGGAAAATCCTTGAGCCCCCAAGCCATTTTAGTTGTCCTATTCAGCACCTATTCTGGGAAGGCTGCAGCTCTGTGATAGAGCACCAGCCTTGCATGCAGACGGTCCCAAATTCAATCCCTGGCATCTCCATGTAAGCCTGGGAAGGGCTTCCTGCCTGAAACTCGGGAGAGGCACAGCTGGTCAGCAGCACAGACAGCAGGGAGAACCCATGGTCTGACTTAATATACGGGATAGCCTCCTTGGGATATAGCTCCATCGGAAGAGCTCAGACTCTAAACCTCAGGGCTGTGGGTTCGAGCACCATGTTGGGCAAAAGATTCCAGCATTGCAGGGGGCTGGACTAGATGACTCTGGTGGTCTCTTCCAACTCTATGATTCTATGATTCTAAGGCAACTTCCTGCGTTCCATTACCCGTTTTCCTTGTTTTAGACGGGACAGCTGAACGCAGTACAGGCAGTGAACATTTCACACGGGGGTCCCGTTCTCACCCTGCCTTTTTTCCAGGTGCAAAAGGACCCGTGTGTCAATTGGACGCCCCTAGAATGGTCACTGCCTGTATTCTAAACATGGCAGCAGCAGCCGTAGATTTATAATGGCTTTTGGTAGCAGTCTGTTGTTTTCAATACTGGGAAGGAGAAAAAGGAGGTTCTGTTTTCACGTTGGGCTGGATGGGGGGGGGCAGCAAGCGCAGCTGACTCTGGGCTTTCCAGCTCACAGTGTGCTTTGGTGACTCCCCACCGGACTGCACCAGGCCAGATCTTCCCACCCCAAACATGGGAGGAGGAGGATAAAGCTCAGTGGCAGAGCTCCCATGTTGCACTCAGGAGGCCCCAAGGCGCAAACCCCAGATAACAGATCAGCTGGCCAGAGAGGGCCAACATGTTGCCCAACAAAGGATAAAGCAGCTCCCACAGAAAAGGGTCGGGCTGGAGCTCCGACTGGCCTCTGGCTCCTGAGCCAGGGAACGAGGCCCCGGGGCAGCAAGGCTGCCTGTGACTCACCAGTGTCATCCCCATGTAAGCCATGCCGGTGTGAGTCAGCTGGTTGTTCCACAGCACCAGGGTGACGAGGCCTTTCCGCTGCTCCTTCAGCCCCTCGCAGATGTACGCCAGGCCTGTGAAGCAAATGACGAGCAGTTGAGGGAGGGAGGATGGGAGTCCTTTTTCGCAGCCCTCATTAGACGCGACGGCAGCTCAGTCGGACACAAATACCCAGGCACCGTCGGCTTTCGGAGGCGGCACTTTCCTTGTCTCAACTAATCCCCCTCCCCTTTCTCTCCCCCCTCGCTCCGCCAACTCGGCTGTCACAGTGGCAGCCGGGAAAATTTTGTGCGCTCGTTGGATTTGTGTTTAAAAGGACAGAAGAGAGCACCATAAGAACACATTTGCATTTTCTCTGCATGTCCGATTCAGGGAACAGCTAAATCGGTTTGCTCATCAGATTTATATCCTCTGACGGCAACAGCTGGGCAAATTCCCCGTGTTAAGTTCAATTGGTTCTAGTTAGGAGGGGGATTTTTAAGAAGGGGGAAACTGAAGACGGCAACTTTTTATTTGGTTGTAAATATCCAACACCGCCTTCCATTATGTGCAAAAGACACCCACGTGAGGTTCTGGTAAATGCGTCACGTTTTATTTCAAATTAAATGTGTTCAAGGATTTAACCAGTTGATAGGCAGATGATCAGAGCCAACCAAACTCATTTAAGTAGCCGATGGCTCTGTTCTTCCAAATTAGAAGAACTTCTTGCTGGTGAGTAGTTTGGCACAGATAAAATAAAAATATATTAATTAACATACCAGACATTATAAGCTTCCCGACACAGGGCTGCCTCCAGGTGTCTACGGAAGGTTGTATAACAGTTTATCTCTCTGACATCTAACAATGTCAAAGAACATGTGTTCAAACAACAGAAACCGACCATTTCTTGGAAGAGAATTTGAGCCGCCCTAGCCTAGACCGCAGCTATTGCCTTTCTTCTTAAGCACACTGCAGAGACACAGCTTGAGCCCTCCTCTCGGTTTCTCAAAGAATTTGGGGGGAGACCAAAGCAGGGATCCCTCACCTGAGTCCAGGATGTGGTTGTTCCTCAGGTCCAGAATCTGTATGAAGCAATTGAACTTCAAGAGGTTGCCCAGCTGAGCAGAGTCCTGGAGGCTGTTCAGCTTGTTGTCAGCCAGGTAAAGCTCCCGTAAATTCATGTTCATTTTAAGAGCCGTTGCTAGAAAGCAGACAAAGGGGAGAATAAAATTAAAGAGAAGTGGCTGCCTTGCTAAGGAAATCAGCCCTGAGTGCTCACTGGAAGGACAGATCCTGAAGCTGAGGCTCCAATACTTTGACCACCTCATGAGAAGAGAAGACTCCCTGGAAAAGACCCTGACGTTGGGAAAGATGGAGGGCACAAGGAGAAGGGGATGACAGAGGACGAGATGGTTGGATGGTGTTCTCGAAGCTACCAGCATGAGTTTGACCATATTGCGGGAGGCAGTGGAAGACAGGAGTGCCTGGCGTGCTCTGGTCCAGGGGGCCACAAAGAGTCGGACACAACTAAACGACTAAACAACAACGTCTGCCTTGCTGAGCCTCCCAGGTGACAACGAGCTTTCTGCCTGCCCAGCTGGGCAGCGGATGTGAGACCAGGCCACAGACGCCCTGTGCCAATGATGCATCCCTTCACAGGACAAGCCCGGGGCTTTGGCCTGTTATGAGTCTGCCAGCAGCAAGTAAGGAGGAGAGATGGGCCTTGCCCCTTAATCTGACCTTGGCCTAAATTAGCCCACCAGCCAACTGGCTGACCGTTTGAAACCAACAAGTTAAATATTGAGGTTTGCTGTCTTTCTCCAGTTTTTCTGTGAGACAACTCCCCGTTCCTGCCCACAAGATGAGGTGGACAAATCTAACTGGCTGCCTGGTGGGGATGGAGCAAGGAGAGGCACAATGCACCAGACCTTCTCCTGTTTATTTATTTGCCTCAATACGTAATAAGTGAATAAAGAGGAGATAAGCTGGGGTAGGTTCAAGGGCAGGTAACATATGAGAAAATGCCAGAGGTGTCTTGGAAGCCTACAAAATCTCAGGAAGGGAACTGCCTGTCCTGCCCAACACAGAGAACTGTCTGAAAGCCATGAGTTCTCATTCAATCCACCTGCCTTCTGCCTGGGGCTGAGGAGAGACCACAACTGGTTTGTAAAGACTGGCTACCCAAGAGGAGGAAGAGAATGGAATTCAAGAACCAATCCCTCCCTGCTTTTCATTTATAGACACCTGGAACTGAAAGCACAAGGTCAGCTGCAACTGGGCATTTGTCACTAGGTGGCACGTAACTGGAGGCGACTGTCTTTCAAACTTCATCCATTATTGCTAGCATTCTTTAGGCTGGCTCCTATTCATTATTAATGCCTTCAGCAGGATGCAAAAAAGCAGGTGTGGATGTTTCGTTCTCCCAAGTTTAATATGCTTCTCTTGGTATTTCTCACCTGGGCTAATCTTAAAAAATGACGCCTTTGGGTCCAATGTTAGTGGTAAAGCCTAGATTTCATACTCGGAAGCATCAGGATGAACCAAAACCAGAGCATGTGTTGTTCCGGTTCCTATTCAATCCTCCCCTATATTTTACAACACCTCCCCTGCCCCCCATCATGGACTCTGCATGTGGATCTGGGAGCTTTGGCAAGACAAGGGTGCCCTTCGAACCTCCACACTGCGCCTTTCAAGGATCTAGGCAGACTGAAGAGCCCAGGGATGAGGGAAGGCAACAAGGGGGCTTCTGCCTGCATCAGTGGGGACTGCTCTGCCCCTCATTATGACTACCATTGCTGGCACATCCTCAGTGCTGCAGAGGGATGCCTTTGGCAGGCAAGGAGCCCTCGCAGAAAAGATGCCTGCTAGCAGCAAGCTGAGCTCTCAGCGGGGAATTAGGAAAAGTGACAATGGAAGCGGAGGGTCAGCAAGAGAGAAGGGCGTTTGGCTGGGTACACAGAGGGCAACTCAAG
Source organism: Podarcis siculus (assembly GCA_034642415.1). Classification (NCBI taxonomy): domain Eukaryota; kingdom Metazoa; phylum Chordata; class Lepidosauria; order Squamata; family Lacertidae; genus Podarcis; species Podarcis siculus. The sequence goes on along the minus strand of JAXCMG010000044.1, from coordinate 7,593,765 downwards.
CTGTTCACCTAGCAACATAAGGGGCCGCCCCGACAGGCTGGCGTTCTCCAGGTGCAGCACGGCCAGGCTGTTGCTGATGCGCAAGGCGCGCGCCACAAACGGTGCCGAGTGATCGAGCAGAGGTGTGTTGCGGGCGTCCAAGTACTGGAGGCAGTTTGTCTGCGGAAGGAAGGAAAGGTTGAGAGTCAGGTCATAGAAAGGTATGAACAGTGCTGTACCTGGATACCAACAAATGTTTCAGCTCAGAACGCCTGTGAGCCAGAGGTGCTCTTAGCCAGCACCTCAAGGCTGGTTGTCGCTCAACCAAGTCAAAGGGCTGGAAGCAGCCAGAAGAGTATGCAGTGCGCAGCAGGAGAGAACAATTGGTATACAGTGGTACCTCTGGTTACAAACTTAATTCGTTCTGGAGGTCCATTCTTAACCTGAAATTGTTCTTAACTTGAAGCACCACTTTAGCTAATGGGGCCTCCCCCTGCCGCGCGATTTCTGTTCCCATCCTGAAGCAAAATTCTTAACTCGAGGTACTATTTCTGGGTTAGCGGAGTCTGTAACCTGAAGCGTCTGTAACCCGAGGTACCACTGTATTGCAAGTGAAACCACTGCTGCTCCTGAGTTCTCACGCCACCAGCACCCGGCTGCAGCCCTTGGTGAGGGACGCAGCTTGTGGTTTCACTCGTGATATAGTGCCGGGTGAAGCAGCCATCTCGCACTGGCCCTCATATCGCTGAGGGAGGAACAAGCTACGTCAGCCAGGCCAATGTTGCTTGTTCCTCCCTCGGCTGCCCACACAGGCAGACGGATTGTTTCTATTTCTGCGTTGAGGGGCGCATGGCTGCCTCCTTGCACAAGCTGGAGACGGGGGTGGGGGCTCTGGTAGACTTCTCCGTTTAGGAGCTAGCAGCGGCACACCTGCACTCCTGAACGGACAAAGAGTTAGCTCACACCCCCTGCATGAGCAAAGGGGCGGGCTTCTCAGCTGATCAAGCCCACCGCCTTCGGCTCGTGCAGGGTGGGTGGGTTAGCTCTTCCTCGTGGGAGGAAGTGCTGGGGCTGCCTTATGCTGCCACCGGGCCCGGCGCTTGGCAGCCTTGGCATCAGGTAGCCCTGCTCCACAAGCTGTGGATGGGGTGCCTTGTGGAGGGGTGCCGAGGCTGCTGTCGCTGTTTAAAGAGAATTTTTTTTTAAGAGACTTGTGGTAAGGGTGAGAAGCGTTAGCCCCTGCCCAAGATTCCTGTCTGCTGTGCAGGCTTTGCATAGCACTCCACACTGGGGAAACTATTCTATTTGCAGCTAGGAACAGCAAGATCAGTAAGCCCGTTAAAGCAGGAGATTATCACTGAGTTCCTGAATTAACAGAGCGCAGGTGTGAATAGGGGTGTGTGTCAATCTGAACTTATTCTATGGTTTATTACTGCAGATCATGGCGTAAGTAAAAGGACTGGCATAACTTAACAGGAAACAAGATTCCCCACTATGAACCTTGCTTGACCCTGGTACCAGCTTTATCACAATGTGTTCCGAAAGCCATTCAGGAAAACATCCTGAGCTCCTCATGCCTGGTAAAGGTCAGCACGTATAGGTCAAGTCGCCAGCAAAGTCTGTTTCAACACCTGAATGGATGCCATCGAGATAACAGTGAGATAATGCTAAGGTGGGAGGCAGACGAAAGGATCACCAAGGTTTAGTCAATTGCACATGGGAACAGATTCTTTCAAGCTTTTGTAAAGCAAAGCACACAGAGTGTGAAGCAGGCAGGAAACGATAAAATAGGAAATTATGGGAATTGTTCATCTCAAGGCCCTGCTCCCTTTTCCCACGGAGGGCATTGACTGAAATCAGGATTTTTAAAAACCCCAGTCAGTTCTCGCAGCACCAATAGCTTACCCAGCGCTCTCAAGGAATCAGCACAAACCCACTTCGTATATCTCCCCCTCCATTTCTGCCTTACTTTTAGTGTGAGTTCTGTGGCACAACTGTCACAACACATTTCTATTGATTTTTAAAAATAGTTAGGGAATCTTTTACTCTTCAGATCAAGGTGTGTGTGTGTATGATAGGATTTTCTGCCTGCTTAAATTGTAATTTTGCTGGAACATGAATATAGCCTGTCCTACTGGAGTCCCTATGTCTGTCACGGGCACCAGACAGTACAAATTTCTTCCACCAGGGAAATCTACAGCTGGGCCCATGGAATCGTGGAGAAGCTGTCAATGCTCACTCTTAGGGAGGGAAAGTCTTTTTCTCTTGGCTGGGGGGGGGGGTGGGAGAGAGAAAGCAATAACACCACCCCAGAAATGTTAACTTATGGCATTTCCAGGCAATGGGAGCAGCAGCTTGACGGTGAAACTAGGCTTGGGCATGAATGATGACACAGGCTCAATGCTTGCCCTCTTTTTGCAACACTATTGCAAGCGATGCAATTGGGGGGGGGGAGAGAGAAGAGGGGAAATGCTATCTAATCGTGAATACAAACCTTCCTCATCATGTGCGCAGCTGCCTGCCAACCTCGTGTGCCGATGTGTTTGTTAAACGAGATGTTGAGGTGTGTGGCTGACTCATAGTATTCAATCATATCAAACAGCGCCGAGGCACCCTGGCAAAAACAAAAGGAGAAACACCAGGGCTGTTAGCAAGGGTGTGGCCGCGGCAGCCTGTCCTGGGCGCGACCCAGAGAGGGCGCAAAATGGGCAAAGTTCATGCAGCAATACTGATATCTTTTAAGACAACATTACACAATGTACAAGTTCTCTTTGTGGTTTGAAACAAGGTGCGCTTTTTTCAAGGCGGTAGATCCAAACCAAGTATCAACTTGCTCACAGCCCAAATCTGCATGTGCCTACTTGGAAGAAAAGTCTCACTGTGTGCAAATGGAGCAGACTTCCAGAATAGCAGCACACCTTGCGACAAGGCCTCGCTGACCCGGTCCTGCAGCCTAACACAGTACAGCACATCGCTCGGTTGGTTAGAGTGTGGTGCTGATAATGCCAAGGTTGCAGGTTCGATCCCCGTATGGGGCAGCCGAATATTCCTGCGTTGCAGGGGGTGGGACTAGATGATCCTCAGGGCACCTTCCTCAGTATTACTGATGGGAGAGGAAGGAAGGGCAAGACTGTCCGGAAACAGCAAGCAGGTCTTTTGCACACGTTTCAGAGCAGCAGGAACATGGAAACTCCGCAAGCAGTAAAGGTCTACAAAGAATCAAATTTAAAACTCTTCCAATTTGATAATCGATTCATGAATGCACCTGCTGTATTTGTTCATCGCTTCTTCTCAAATGCCATTTCTGGTTCTGAAGTTCTGCAATGAAATGTATTAAACACAAAATACCCCCAGAAGTTTTGTTCGTCTAATTTGTATACTGTGGAGCTCAGGGCTAGTGGGAGGGGGAAGGAGACTGGGAGGCTGTCCCCAGGGAAATAATTGGCTAGTCATAGCACTGAAAAACCAGTAAACTAAGTCAAGGAGACAACACAAGACCTGTCTTGCTCTAGGCTTCCAACCACAAACTATTTGTTCTTTCGCGTTGGGACTTGCTTATCAACGAGCCTGTAAGAGGAGCAGACTGAACTGGCACGATGTACTCAAATGCAACTCCCGTAATTTGCATGAAGAGGGAACCACAACACATCGCTGATGGCTGTGTAATTTCAGATGAGACACCAGAGTAGACCCACTGAATTACTTGCCATTAGCTTAGGTTCATTCATTTCAACGGGTCTACTCTGAGTAAAAGTTAGCTGACTACAGCCCCAGATTTATACGTTTTAGCAGGGAGCGGGCAGGGGGAGAGAGGGAGAATTTGGAGCTGGTCATCCATCACTTTCAAGTGCCTAATAAATGAAGGGGTCATTTTTATTTTTGTTTTAATGCTGGATGTACATCTTAACAAAGTGGGCCATAAACCTTGTCCACAGATGGAGTGGGAAGACATGGCAGAATCCCAAGGTGGAGTTGTGGTGGATGGTCACATTTAAGTCCTCATGCAAGAAGAAAACAAAAGGGAGGACGTTTTTAACCTCATCCATCTCCCAGCTGTGCCAATTCTCCACTTGCATGGAGCTTTGCTTGTTTCTTAAAAGAGGGAGGTTATTCAAGAATGGCAATCCCCTACCTATATTCTGAAGGAGCACAGTTCACTTTTCACTTATTCCTGCATTGCAGGGGGTTGAACTAGATGACCCTCCGGACACCTTCCAATCGTACAATTCTAGGATTTAATGTGCAGATCAGGCCTTAGACAGGGTCCAGAGAGTGATGAGAACGAATCTTTGTAAGGCCACCTCAACCTGCCACCACTCTCACCCTACGTGACCAGCAGCAGCTCAATAGGATTTTAGATTTGCACACCCTGCCTCTTCCAAATTAAGGGGCCTCACTAACATGTCTTATGAACAGGGCCTCCAAAGCCTAGACAGAGCCGATACTAGCCAATGTTAGGAATCCACTTTCGGGAAGCAATTTGCTGTTGTTTTTGAAGAGCAGCTTGTCACGATATCCAGTCTGGAGACTTGAGCCAGTCACACCATTTGGAGGGACCCGTGATCTGGTAGCAAAGCTCTGTGTGCACAAGGGCCCATGTTCACTCTCCAGCCAGAGGCCTGGGGAAATGCTTTGCCGAAGATGCCAGAAAGCTGTTGGTGATGGGAACAGACAACACTAGGCCACATTCCTTATTTATAAGCACTCAGCCCTGAACTGTAAGTTCCTCCATGTTAAAGAATGGCAGGATTCAGCTCAGCTGACTGTTCACAAGGGGTGGGGGGGCGGAGGAGAAGAAAGGCAGTTCTTTATATGTTACATGCAAACCTACATCTTCATCTAGGTTCGTTTGCTCCAAATCCACTATTTTGAACTGGAGGCGCTTAAAAATCTCTTCCAGGGCCTCACAAGCCTTGTAGTCTAACTTCTCGCCTGGAAAACAAGAGACAAAGTAAATCTGCAAGCCTCCAGCATTTAAAAGGGTTCACCGTCAAGCACAGGATGAATTACATCCGTGTTTCTCAAATGTGGGTCCTCAGCTGTTCTTGGACTACAACTCCCATCATCCCTAGCTAGCAGGACCACTGGTCAGGGATGATGGGAGCTGCAGTCCAACAACAACTGGGGACCCAAGTTTGAGAAACACTGCATTAAATACTGGAAAACAACCGGGCTATAGAGACCCAGGCATTAAGGTGTAACTTGGTGGGGTACAAAAATGATTTAAACTGGGGGCAGGGGGAGGCTGGTTTAAACCAGACTTTCTAATGACACTTCATCATCTATTCCCTAAACAATGGTGCAAGTCTAAATAGGAACATTCTAAAAACACCTGATGCATGAGAGCTAAGAACTGGTGTTCTAAATATTACAGGAAAGGCAGAGTTACCGTATTTTCCCCTCTATAAGACGCACCAGACCATAAGACACACCTAGTTTTTGGAGGAGGAAAACAAGGAAAAAAATATTCTGAATCCCAGAAGCCAGAACAGCAAGAGGGATCGCTGCGCAGTGAAAGCAGCAATCCCTCTTGCTGTTCTGGCTTCTGGGATAGCTGCGCAGCCTGCATTCGCTCCATAATACACACACACATTTCCCCTTAATTTTTAGGAGGGGAAAAGTGAGTCTTATAGAGCAAAAAATACAGTATTTCTTAAACATATATCCCACCCCTTCCTCCAAAGGAGCCCAGCACATTAAGCTGAATGTTTTGCACCACGAAGCATCGTTGGCGCTGTACTCCAAATATGAAGAACGACTGCAGGTCTGGGCTTCGTTTCTGCTAAGGAGCCAGCAAACCCAAAGTGGCAGCTCTTACCCCTCCTCCTGCCCAATCACATACCATCTGCTCAGCCACCGCTTTGCTTTTCCACTCCAATGAAGTCCCCACCCTTGTATGCCTTGGGGCCTTCGCAATCTTCTCCGCCCTGCCCACTAGGACTAGCCTCTCAGCGGCAGCAGAAATTTCACAGGCAAACTCTGTACGTAAACGTGGCCTGGAGTCAGCAACCTGTATCCGCAGTACGAACGGGATGCTCACTTGTTTGTTTGGAAGGAGCGACTCGCTGGTTATGAAATATGAAACCAGGTGAGGGAGTGGGAGAGGCGGGGGGGTGACCCCACGTAACCCCAAATCAAGGCCACGTGCACCTCTAGCGTGGAGTCAGCCGTGTGTTCCGTTTGCATGTGCCAAACATGGTTACACAATCTGGTTCGTTTCCAAACATTTGCAGGCTATTGCAAATGTTAAATCTGGGACCAGAGAAAGGATTTGGGATGTGAACAAAATGGGGTGCTGTTGGAGGGGGGGTTGGAGGAGGGTGTAGATGCATGCTGGCAAACCTCTGAAATAGTGAGCTGGCTTCAGAACGCAAGATTCCCATGCGTTTGCCAGCAAAACAAGACCTCTGAGTTGATCAAATCTGCACATGACACTATGTTGTAACACCTGTGGCCTAGGCAAAATGATCCCACATTTACAACACTGAACATTCCTTCTCCCCAACCCCTCCTAATCTCCAAAGGGGACCATTTTCAAGCAGTAACTCCCAGATAGAAGGTTTGAGGGATCACAGTCGCAGAGGAATAACCAGAGTCGGCAAGGTGATCGTGATCTGCACTGTGTCAACAGAAGACTTGGGAACGGAAATATGTACCTTTCAGATCCAGGCACTCTATCCTGGGAGTCAAGTCTTTATATTCCTGCAATAAAGCAACAGCAAATTACTACACACGGAAGGGAACGGCTTAAAGGTAAGATATCATGAAGAAGACCTAAAGGGAAGCATGGACAGCCCAGTGTTTCAAAAGCTCTATGTAATATGAGCGTCTTTCATCTCCCAATCTGATCCAGGCCCAGCCCAATTTGGTTCAGATCCAGAGTTAGGAACAGGTCCGATCAGAGGAGATATCCTGATATATAAGGGGTAGCTCCTTTCTCCAGGATTGGTTTGGGCTGCTCCTGGGTCCAATCTGGAGACTGGCCTTTCTTAAACAACGACAACAGAATTTTCTTTTTTAAAAAAGAAATGAACAAGACAGCTGTACACACATTTACAGGCCCACTTCTAATAACAGATTTAATAATAACCCCCCCCCCCAGCTAATAGAAGGGCGAAAAGTTCATTACACCAATGTAAACAATGACTAGGGATGCACATAATCAAATCTGTCATTCCAGAAACTGATAATAGCTGGCCACTTCATAACAAAGAGGTTTTCATTCATCGGCCCAAATATACAATGCAAGTGTGTGCATCACGCCGCAAATCCTGCAAAACAAGTAGAGGTGGATTCATTTTCTTGCCCTGGTTCATGATAATTGACATTTTGGTTGCTACTGGTAATTCTTCAATCATCTCAACATGAGCTGAAAGCTCAGTTGATGATTTTCTGTCCCAAGCTGTTGTTTTCAGAGAAGGGTTTTAAATCAAAATAAGGGGCCAAAATTGTCCTCCCTCTTTCACACCCTGGGTGTGTAAATGGCACCATTCTGAAGGTTCCTGGGAACTCAGACACTTGAAGGGGGACCTCTCCCTCCCTTAGCCTGCCCAGCTCTCATGTTCTGCAAAAGAGAGGGCCTTCGTCTTGTCCTGCCAATGGGTGTTGCCCATTGTGCAATGACATGGGACATAATGTCCCATGTCATAATGTCCCCGTCTGTGGAACCCCTGCCCTTTGGAGTGGGTCTCTGCTGCTGAATTGGAAGATCATAGAATCATAGAATCATAGAGTTGGAAGAGACCACAAGGGCCATCGAGTCCAACCCCCTGCCAAGCAGGAAACACCATCAGAGCACTCCTGACATATGGTTGTCAAGCCGCTGCTTAAAGACCTCCAAAGGAGGAGACTCCACCACATTCCTTGGCAGCAAATTCCACTGTCAAACAGCTCTTACTGTCAGGAAGTTCTTCCTAATGTTTAGGTGGAATCTTCTTTCCTGCAGTTTGGATCCATTGCTCCGTGTCCGCTTCTCTGGAGCAGCAGAAAACAACCTTTCTCCCTCCTCTATGTGACATCCTTTTACATATTTGAACATGGCTATCATATCACCCCTTAACCTCCTCTTCTCCAGGCTAAACATGCCCAGCTCCCTTAGCCATTCCTCATAAGGCATCGTTTCCAGGCCTTTGACCATTTTGGTTGCCCTCCTCTGGACACGTTCCAGTTTGTCAGTGTCCTTCTTGAACTGTGGCACCCAGAACTGGACACAGTACTCCAGATCTTGTTCCTTTTGCTTGTTTCCAGCAACAGAGAGAGCAGCACTTCCTAAAACCACCCAAATGGCAGCCGCTATGGGAAAGAGGCTAAGAAACTGCTCATTAGAGCAGGCGGTGTGGGCTCAAGATCACTGTTGCCTGCATGGATAGATTTATCCCTGGGTGCTTTTAGGGAGGACCCAAAGCTCAGCATCTTCAGTCACTGTGTGAAGCACCTTCCGATGTTCATAACCTTGCAGGCTCACTTAGCTCTCTGGGCTCTGGCCCAGCTCCCTCTCTAGGTTAGTACAGCCATCTTGGAAGCAATGGAAACATACACACACAAACCTCGTCCTTGTTTAGTGTTTGCTGTGCTACATGGGCCTGGGCTGCAGCCTTTGAAATGCATGTGACCCAACTTCAAGAGAGGACTTTTTTATTACTGTTCAGTTCCAGCGACAGCCAGCTTTCTTCAGTGTTTATAAAAATCCATCTCTGCCTTTGACAGACGAATCTGATAAGCGGTTCTGCTGTGCACTTAAGGAAAGGCACATACCTGGATCTGCTTCAGTAGTTTGGGTATCTGTTTACAGTTTAACTTCTGACAGGCTTGCTTGTAGGCGGTGATAATTTCTTCCACAGTCACATTCTGAGCTGAAAAAGGGAGAGAGAGAGAGAGAAAGGATCACACTGATGGTTAGAAGTCCATTTGATTTATGCCGCCTACACACTGGAAGGAGCCTTTGGGGTGGGACAGGGTATTTTTAGAAGTCAAACAACCAGATAAACAAATACACATAAAGTAAATTTTCAAAAGCCATATTGCAATTTCACAGGTCACCTGTCATTAGTGGTGAGTGCTAGCTAAAACCTTGCAACGAGATTATAATATAGTGCTCTGTCACATTCCACTCTTATTAGCAGAAGAGTGGGATATATAAATATTAAATAATAATAAAGAACACTTTATTGCTTGTAAGAGCCACAACGTGCACAGGGACCAATTCTCCATCTCTTCATGAATTAGAAAGTTGCGGAAGAGAGTAATAGGGGAAACTGAAGCAGCAGGGAGGGGAACTGGAGTGATGTTTTTGTGTGTGCCAATGAAATCAGTTGCAGGACTAGTCATAAGGATTTGGCCCCTTATGCAAACTTTTATCCTCAAGTGTTCAATACCTGAAAAAAGAGATTGGGGGTATTTTTTCTAACCTAGGTGCCAGCATTTGGTTTCTAGGATTTTTCCAGCCCTGTCCAAGCAGCCAGCATTTTTGCTGGTGTTAGCAGATGTTGCATAATGAGATGATTTGCCAGAATCCCGACAGCAGCCACAAAGCTTTGTTCACTGGAGCAGGGAATCGGGTACCTCAGGTGCCAGATAGTCAAACTGATTCAAGCAGCAGAATGCAGATGGCTGAGCTCAGAAACTGGATTATTTCAAAGCTGAAAGCTAGCATATTTAAGCATCACCACTGCATTTCAGGTGTTCAGAGCTCCTTTACACACATTTGCTTACGAAAGAGGTGTGAGGGGTGTTAGGCGAGGGAGACACATCATGAAAGAGGCAGCTTGTCCACCTTTGGTCCCCACCCTGAACCTTACTCTCACTTGTGGCTCCTAGTAGGTGTCAGCACGGAACAGCGGCCACACCCCAGGAATGGCTTTGACTGGCGGGCTAAACCAGGTGAGGGTAGCCAATGAGCATCAAACCCTCAGTGAGTTAGGGACTTCCACTGCATGCAAAGAGAGGATCCAGCAAATTGAGCAGACAAGACCAATAGCGCGTCCAACGGTCAAGAAGGCAGATTCTGCACGTGCTGTAGAGGGATGTGAGGGGCATATGGGGCTTGTCTACCTGGGAAGGGAGCCCATCTAGGAGAAGGAAAACTCTGGTCCTCAACCTCTGCTGCCTTGCAGAATTATCTTTGGGAGAAGAAAAAGGCTAAGGAGTAAACCCAACACAAATCTGGAGTGGAGTCCCTAAGGCGGTTGGATGGTGCCTTGTATGCCTCCTTCCGGCAACTCCATCAGCCAAGCTGGTACTGAATGTATTGCTCTGCTTTCCTTTGGACCATATCAGTGAAGCCAAGGGGGGGTGTCCTGTCTTCTGGGCAGTTCAGGACCTCCACACACACTGACCAGGCTTGCGCCCAGAGAGGTCACTTCGGTGCTGCTAACACAGCAGTTAGACTTTGCCCCTAGAGGTGCACTCCATTGTTTCAAGACAGACAGGTGCCAACAACAGCTTATGAGAGCTCTGAAAAGTGGTGCCAGGATTTGCACCCCCAAATTGCATGTGGAGGTGAAGGCCAGGATCCAGAGCATCACCCTACATGTGCACACAGGATTGGGCATGCCCAGTGGGAAGCTTGCCTTTATAAAAGTAAAAACCACCAAGAGAGTTTGATCCGAAATCTATCAGGCTTCATTACAGATTAAAGAAAATGATCCAGCTAAATGGACAGTTAATTTAAAGCTTCACCTATGACCATTGGTGAATAAATTCACTACAGACATCCCTCATGTTACGTTTGCTTCATGTTACGTTCTTTCAGGTTACATCCCGCGGTGACCCGGAAGTACCGAAAAGGGTTACTTCCGGGTTTCGCCGCTTGCGCATGCACAGAAGCGCAAAATGACGTCACACGCATGCACAGAAGCGGCAAACCGCAACCGCACGTGCGCAGACGTGCCGCTGAGGGTTGCCTTCTGCTCATGTTGTGAACAGGCCTCCAGAACGGATCCCATTCGCAACCAGAGGTACCACTGTATTGCTTCCCTCTGTGTGAAAAGTATTTTTAATTGTCAAAAACAAATGGGAGGGGCTCAGGTGTATGCTGGAAACATGGAGGGGAAAGGATAATTTTGCTCATTGGTGGTGGTTCTGTTATTAAAGCTATAAAATGCATACTAAATCCTATTAATGACACGCTGAGAGTTAAAATTAACACAGGATCCCAAGATGTTTTTATTAGCAATTTCCACAGGAATTTTATTATTTGATTTGACCACGGCCCATCAAGATTCAGCATGCCCAAAACTTGAAACCACCCCCCCCCCAAAAAAAAAGTGACACAGGATTTAGAAGTACTCGGGCATTTTACTGGAGCTATCTGGGGAATGACAAAAGGTATGTAATCTCAATTGTTTTGAGAGAGACTGAAAGCGTTGCAAACTTTATTGCAATAGTAGACCAAAGAGAATGACTCGAAATTCTTTTCCATTACTGTAAATTGTATTAATGAACTGTTTTGTGATTCTCTCATGATTTCAGGGCAGGCTACTAGCACATTTTGTCCTTTGAAACAAAAAGACTCCACACCCATGATGACACACGTCACAAAGAGCAGCTGAGGTGACCTTTGAACCGGGGCCCTTCCTAGTGCAATATGTGTTTTGGGACGGACAACTCTTTCATGATAATTTTGGGTCTCTGTTTTAAAAAAGCAATCTTCTAGTGCCTGTTCTTGCAAATATTGTTATTGTTATCAGATACATTTCTGGTTCCTTTATTCGTGAAAAGTGAAATAGTGGCTTATAAAATACTAACACTAAAACAAAGAATAAAAACGAAAACAAACCCTTAAAACCAACCACAGTATATAAAAAGGCAGAACCTACACAACCCAGGGACACAGGTGACATTGTGAGTTAAACCACAGAGCCTAGGACTTGCTGATCAGAAGGTCGGCGGTTTGAATCCCTGCGACGGGGTGAGCTCCCGTTGCTCAGTCCCAGCTCCTGCCAACCTAGCAGTTCGAAAGCACATCAAAGTGCAAGTAGATAAATAGGTACCACTCCGGCGGGAAGGTAAAGGGCGTTTCTGTGTGCTGCTCTGGTTCACCAGAAGCGGCTTAGTCCTGCTGGCCACATGACCCGGAAGCTGTACGCCAGCTCCCTCAGCCAATCAAGCAAGATGAGCGCCGCAACCCCAGAGTTGGCCACGACGGGACCTAATGGTCAGGGGTCCCTTTACCTTTAACACAACCCACCCAACTAAGTACACCTAAAACCCTTCAAATAAAGGACATAGAACCTAGCTGAAAATAAATGTTTTTGCCTGCTGCCTAAAAATAAATACAATGCACCAGGCATGTCTCCTGGGGGAGAGCCTTCCACACGCAGGGAGCCACCACTGAGAAGGCCTGTTCTCAAGTTTCCACCATCTGCACCTCCCTCAGAGGTGGGCACAGGGAGAAGGGCCTCCAGTGATGAGCACAGGGTCTGGCTAGTTCATGTGGGGAGAAGTGGGCCTTGAGGTCCTGAGCTACTTACGTCTTTCTAGGTCAAAAGCAGCTCGTTCAATTGCGCTGGAAACTAATTGGTAGCCAGTGCAGTCGTGCCAGAATTAGTTTCACGCTCAAAAGCGCATTAGCAACATTTGCAGACATTCCCAAAGCCAGAGGAGCTGTGGAATTAAGCTCCACAGGTGCCAGAGCTTCAGCACCTTGTATACGCCAGTGCAAAATGCCTTGCAAAAACTTAATCTGGCAAAGTCTGGAGAAAAGTCTGCCAGTGCGAGGAAAAGAAGGCAGGGCTGGGAAAGGACGACACAGAGGGTAGTACAAGAGATAAGGGTAAGGTAGAAATCAGGTGCAACGGAACAGTAGCAGCAGCTTTGGAAGTAGGGAACTTTGCTCCCAGCCTGCATCCACAAACCACATAGCAGGGGCCAGAACCAGTCTCTTTGAATCAGAGGGGCTTGCAGGGGGCCTGGATTTATTTGCCCCCCCCCCCTTCTCAAAGAGCTCCTTGCCCCTCCCAACTGGCTAGGAGAAGCTATTGCAAAGCAGGAGAAATTAGGGGAAGGGCTTTGAAAAACTGGGCCCTGTTATGGCAGGATTTGGGGGTACCTTGCAGCAGAATTTTAGGGCACTTGCTTTAGCACAAAGTACATGCACAGCCCCATTTACTGCCAATTTACCGTAATTTTCGCTCTATAAGATGCACCAGACCACAAGGCGCACCCAGTTTTTGGAGGAGGAAAACAAGAAAAAAAACCATTCTGAATCTCAGAAGCCAAGAGGGATCGCTGTGCAGTGAAAGCAGCAATCCCTCTTGCTGTTCTGGCTTCTGGGATAGCTGCGCAGCCTGCATTCGCTCCATAAGACGCACACATATTTCCCCTTACTTTTTAGGAGGGAAAAGGTGAGTCTTATAGAGCAAAAAATACGGTAAATTGCTTGTGCTTCCCTAGGAAGGAGTCCCTCCCCCCCACCTCCATTGCCCCAATCGTCCCTCCAAAGGAGGCAGATAGCAAGAGGCCTGTTATTAAGGCAAGAAATTCTGGCAGCCCTTAAAAGCTGCCCTCGAAGCGTCCTTTTTACACACCAGAACAGACAGAGACCGACTTGGAACGCTCCGAGAGCAGCAAAACAAGTGGCTTGCATCACAAAACGGAGTTCGTTGCGCAGGGATCCAATTACAACGTTGTAATCCGGTCTGGATTACTGAAGCAGAGCGATCTCTCCACCCCCCACTCCAGGCTCAGTTCGGAGAAAGGATAATTCCACCACTAACGTAATTATCGGGGAAGAGCAGAAATTTCCAAGCTGCGGCAGCTGCTGCACACTTCCACTTTAATTGCTTTATTGTGCGGGCCAGGCGTTCAGATATGCAAAGAGAAAGAAGTCTTTCATTTGGCATCACATTTCGTCCTGGGCTTTGAAAAAAGATCCTAAAAGGAGTTCTGTAGCAAGCCCCTGGCCAGCTTCTCAAAGTGAGAACCTAAGGTTGCAGTTTATTATTCAATTCCGTGTGCGAATTTAATGTGCAATGCACTATCCAGCCTGTTTGTTTAGTCTAAAATTTCTTTGAGTTCTGATGGTGGCAGTGAACAAACTATAGAATATAACAATGCTCTTCAAAGATATCAGTGGAGAGTGGGTAAATAAAAGTGATTACTGCCTTCTGAAAATAAGGATCAATGAGCCAAGAAATGTGGATTATCAGACCTTATTGAAAGCTCCTGTACCTACCTGCACTTCCCCTGGAAGTTGTCTCCCACCCCTAATCAGCAAACCCTTAACCTACTAATAAACTCAAGCTACTAATTGCTGAAGGAGAAATGCACCTCAAATGGCAGGCATTCCAGCTAAGAGAGACTTTCCTGAGAAATTCAGCCACTGGCAGAGCAGCCCATTAGCAGAAAAACATTATTAGTTTGGGGTTTGAATGGCATTCAGCTGAATGCGGGTATCAGCCAGGGTTTTCCAGAATGATGGAAGAGAGGGTACACACTGGACAGACCTTTCTAGCTAGTGCAAAGACGTTGAGATAGGATGGCCAGAGTCAAAGAAAGGGAGGTGACAATCACGTTGACCAAGGAACTGCAGCAGGTACAGCTTCTCTTTTGAACTGCAGTATTGGAGCCCAGTTCTCTTCCACTGTTATATGTAGTTTTGGCTCTTGTTTTTATAGGAAAGTAGGGTATAAATCTAAAGTAGACTAAAATTAACTTAAAACTTTGGACTAAAAATAAGAGCAAGTGTGTTCAATTTATGAAATAAATCTGCACGGTTGTTGCTGATTTTCCTAATACTTCCTTAGCACAAAAGATGATTTGTTGTTTATGAATAGTCCGGCCCAAGAAATTCCACATGGACTTTCAATGTGCCAGAGGAAAGCTGCTCTATATTATTACTGATGTATTAATCGCCTACTCAAGGCAATGTACACTTAAGATTATAAAAAACAGTTTTTAAAAAAAGGAAATACATTTAAAATAAAATTAAAACGATACAAAGTAATCACTTGTGGTAAAGACACTTTTATGCTGTTGGACATAATTTACATAGATACAATTTATGTTATATATGTATGTTGTTCTTATAGCTCTGTTAAGCCAAGAAAGTCTATGGGTGGTGGTTATCTTGTATAAAGCAGAGTTGCTTGGTCTAAACTTAGATAAATTTTAATCCTGGGAGTCTCCCCATTTCCAGCCCTTTGTTTACTGTAAGGAGAAGGCGTTTTCTTGCCAATAATTCTCACACAGGGTGTAATACACTGTACAAAATATGTATTGTGAAATTTCCAGTTTTAAAAATTAAGCTCAAAAATTGCGTATGAACAGACAGGCAGTCTTTGTTCCAGCAAATCACTAAATATTATTCACACTCAGTGCTCGCTCAAGATATTTTGGTGCCGAAGTGGGAAATCCAAATGGTGACAACTCTCTCCCTCCCTCACAATGCACCGCTCAGCCTCCCAAATGAAAGCAGTGCACACAGATGTATACGTTGTCGTAACAAAAGTATGCTACTAAAGCCATTTGTTTCCTTTACGTTCCATCTCCCAAATCAGGGTTTATTCTCATTTTACAGAACGGAACATTAAGACACTTTAAAAAACAACAACCTGCAATTGCCTACAAGTATAGCAATCATAATACTAAATTAAATAATTTACAACCTGCTGCCCTTTAGGTTCTCAAAACCAACCCCCTGGAGGCAACTGCGTCGCTCCGGCTAGTGTTGAGGCTGGGATTGCATTTACTCTGTATTTTTAATACCAAAGAGTTCCTTTCGGCATCTAAAGCACACTGAGTGTCCTTCTTTCCTCACAAAGTAGCACAGCGACCCTGTGAAATAAGCTGCCTGGACCCATTTTACAACTAGAGAACTGAGGATGTAAAAAAGGGAGAAAAATGAGGCTGCCCTGTAAGCAAGCACACCCTGAATACGTAGCAACATATTTTTTTTAATCCACCGGGCCCTTTTTTTCACGCCGTGCATCTACGCCTTTTATTTTCTCATAAACTGACCCTACACACATATACCAAAACCGCAGGTTGTCAACAAGCAGGAGCAGCATTAGCAAAGTCTATTCCAATGTTTAGTTCTGACGGTCTGGATAACCAGGTGCACATACCCTGATGCCCTTGTAAGGCTATTCTACTTTTAACATGGGCCACAGATTAAAACTGAGCAAGGGCTGAAGGTTGTTGAGCAACAGAGTCTCCAACTAGTGATTCACATGGCCTTAAAGTGCCAGTGTCAGGGCAAAGGGGTGTTTAACCTTCTCTTTGCCTACATGAAGCTTTGGCAGAACTCTCCTTTTTTTTAGACACACACACACATACTCTTAAATTCACTTGCCTATTTTTTTTACAGAAGCTGGATAATTTACTTTGGACTGCACAGAATTACTTCTGCAAGGTGTTTAAGCAAAGAGGTGTCTCTATCAGCTCCTGGAAGTCCCACTTCATCACCTGATAGCCTTTCTGTGATATGGATGGAAGCTCAGGTGCTGGCCAAGCGGGGCCTAATCCCAAAGCACCCATTTTCTCCTGGCTCAGCTCTTTAACCCACCCTATGCATGAACAGCAAAGAGGCTTTGGCAGAGTTCCTCCCTCTAGAACCTTGGAAGTTCACTTTCACTCCTTCCCTTGCTTCACACGGAGATGATGTGGGAGGGAAACCCGTTCACGGGTAACATAGTTAAGGAACCAGAGAGAAAGAAGCTCAGCAATAAGGGGGGGGGGGTTATGAAGAGAAAAAGGGAAGCGGGTGGCGCTGTGGTCACCCTACAGAGCCTAGGGCTTGCTGATCAGAAGGTCAGCGGTTTGAATCCCCACGGGTGAGCTCCCGTTGCTCGGTCCCTGCTCCTGCCCACCTAGCAGTTCGAAAGCATGTCAAAGTGCAAGTAGATAAATAGGCACCGCTCTGGCAGGAAGGTAAACGGTGTTTCCGTGCTTTGCTCTGGTTCGCCAGAAGCGGCTTAGTCATGCTGGCCACATGACCTGGAAGCTGTATGATGGCTGCCTCAGCCAATAAAGCGAGATGAGCGCCGCAACCCCAGAGTCGGACACGACTGGACCTAACGGTCAGGGGTACCTTTACCTTTATGAAGAGAAAGGATTTTGTCTCCCACTCCACTCTACCTAATCAAAACATCCGCTGAATAAATCCAACCATTATTGTTTAGAAGTCCCACTCAATTCAACGGGGCTTTCTCACAAGTAAGCATACGCACAACTGCAGCCTTCACTGATTAAATAATCTGCTTTATAACTGATCAATGAAATGCACCTCAGCATCAAAACTTCAATAAACTGTTTTGCTTTTAATGGAGGAATTATATGATTTAGGCACACACCCTCAGAATAATCACAAGCTCACGACTTTGGGGTGGGGGGAGGCAAATTCCATTTTCTTCTTTTCCATTCATTTTTACAGTAACACACCGGAACCAAAATAGCTTCAAAATCATACTAGGTTTCTCACCTATTAAAATTTGCAATAAAGCTTCAGTTGACAAATTGAAACTTGCAGTCTTGGTTCACTACAAGTGCAAACACGTAAAAGTAAAAATGCTAAAGGAAAGCCGTATAACCATCTCCACTACAAATGCGACACCAGTTTAGAAAGCCAACTAATAAACGTTCAAGCAGGATTTTTTAAAACAAAACCAAAAACAGCAAGTCCAACTTATTTATTCCCAGAAAGTATCACAAGTGCCCGACTCATCTTTTGATCTTTTTAAGCTCGGGGCAAAGCTAACAACTGAGGACATCTCTCTGCGAAAGAAGGAGTCCTGTGACAGACCAGGCTTGTTCCCCCAATTGAAGTAGTGTTTTGCAGGAGAGTTGCAAGGCGGGGAGGGGGGGCGGAAGAGGACAGATCCGCTTACTGTAGCTGGCTGCACTTGGCACCCAGCCCAGATCAGCTCAGCAATATAAAGCTTGCACTGAAGTCCAGGATTCTGCCTCCGCCCCCTCCCCCAAATCCCTCCCCAGAGGGCTTAAACCCTCACAGTATTTCCTTTTATGTCTGAACAGGGTAATTTTTGGCAGGCCCTGCTGGTAAATGTGTTCACAGTAAAAGAAAAACACCAGAAGAGGTTGTTAGGATCTGAAACACCCGAAAAGCAGGGTCAGGGAGAGAGAGGAGGAGGAGGAAGGAAAGGAAATTTCTCTGTGAGGCTGTGACCACAATTCCAAGGAGAGCAAAGAAATGTATGACAAATCATACTCTGAACTGACTGGGGTAGGTAAGGCATGGGGGACGTCCTCAGTGTCATCTGATGGAAGGATCCATTTAGTTACAGGAATACACAAATAACGGCTGGCTGCAGCATCAATGTCCAGGTGGGAGTGAGGGTGGCAAGGTGGAATTCTCCACAAAGGGGCTGGAGCAGCAAAGAGGTCAGGGGGTGCTATGTGAGCTGCTCTGACTTCCTTGGCTGCTTTCTCTGCAGTTCCCCGATGGGGAGTCCCAGGGCATCAACCTGTCGTATGTCCTTCCCCTCTTGTTGGATATACACAGAAGCTCTATCCCCGGCTGCCTGCCTTTGTCATCTATATGCTTCCAGCCCGGTACCCCAAATACCATTAGCCAGCCTCAGTTTGCTAAGAGAAAGCAGCTTCCAGCTGCCACCAGGGCATTGGTGCAGCTACAACAGATGGCTGAAACCAATTTCAACGGAGGAGTTCAAAAACGGATTCTTCAAAGAGCCAGCATTGTGTTGGGTCCGCTTAACTCTCAACTGCAGTTGCGTCTGTATGCTGCTTAGACTAAAGAAACAGACCATCTGGACTCGAGCTCAGTCGGTGCTAACTTGGGACGTTAGGCAGGGGTTCGGCTTGTGTGTCATCAGCATGCAGCTCCAGCCAAGGGAAGGAAATGGCCAGCAAGATCCCCCAAAAGCCCCATAGCAAGCATTGGCCAGAGTAGATCAAATGGTGCTCTTTGAGCTCAGCGGCTTGCCAGTCTAAACAAAGAGAGACTGCTACTAAGCACCTCCATGATTACCCAACTTGAAAAGAGCAGAGTTTGGCAAGAATTCCCTGGGAACAAAAAAGTGGAGATGTGCTTCTAGAAGACAAAAGTGTACGGGAACGAAAAGGTGATAGATCAGGAGTGGGGAACCTTTGGCCCTCCAGACCTTGCAGAACTAGAACTGCCAACTGCCCTAGGAAGCATGGCCAAAGGCAAGAGATGATGAGACCAGATGCTGTTGGCATCCAACTGTCTAAAGAGAGACTGGAGTGTGCTTCCAGAGGTGAAGTCAAACTGCTGTGTTGGCAGCACCAAAGTGACCTCCCCGGGGCATAATCCTGGGTTATGTGTATGGAGGCCCTGGGCTGCCCACATGACAAGACCCCCCTCCCGGCCTCACTGAAGTGGTCCAAAGGTAAGCATAGCAATACATTTGGTGCCATCTGGGCTGCAGGAGTTTCTGGAAGGAGGCGTACAAGGCAACATCCAACCATCTTAGGGGCTTCGCTCTGGATGAAGAAGAAGAGGAGTTTGGATTTGATATCCCACTTTATCACTACCCTAAGTAGTCTCAAAGCGGCTAACAATCTCCTTTCTCTTCCTCCCCCAAAACAAATACTCTGTGCGGTGAGTGGGGCTGAGAGACTTCAGAGAAGTGTGACTGGCCCATGGTCACCCAGCAGCTGCATGTGGAGGAGCAGGGAAGCGAACCCAGTTCACCAGATTACGAATCCACCACTCTTAACCACTACACCAAGCTGGATCTGTGTAGGGTTTACTCCTTAGCCTTTTCTGCTCCAGAAAATATTCTGCAAGGCAGCCAAGGTAAGAAGGCTTCCTTAGAAAACGGAAGCCTTGTCCAAATGAGACCAAAATGAAACGCAAAAGATATGTAAGTGGACATTAAGAGATGCTTAAAAACAATTTGAGGAGCACGTTGCTGAAACATAAAAGTTAACAACAAACGGTTCTCTAAATACATTACTAACAGGAGACCAGCTGGGCAGGCGATTGTAGGATGACAAGGCAATAGTGCCTTAGGTGTGCTAACGGAGGATAAGGAGATTGCAGATAAACTGAGTGAATTGCTTGCATCTGTCTTCACAGTGCAATATATGATGTAGAACAACTTCCATATGTGGAGAGCCTGAAGAACTAATGGAAATAGTGTTGACAAGAACATTCCAGGCCTTATAGACAAAATAAAAACTGACAAACTGATGAGTCCGGATAGCATTCGCCCAAGAATCCTTAAGTAACTCAAATGTGAAATTGCTGCTCTTCTAAGAGTTGCAGTTCAGCAATATTTGGAGGGTCAAAGGTTCCCCACACTTGTGACAGCTATTTGGAACATGCTGGTCTTAGTTCTCCGTGAAGGCACATTGCGTTGAATCCCACAATAAAGACATGGAAGTTAGAAATGTAAAGAAATATAAATAAGTAACACCGGCAGGCCCAACACGATCCATTTTTTACCATGCTAATTTATTTACATAATTTATATCTCACTCCTTCAACACAGATTTAGACTCCCAGGGTGTGAGAAATGTAAAGTACAACTTAAGGCGGGCAAGCTTTTAGCAGAAACAGTATGCACAGAAACGAATTAAGGACAGACTACAGCAGAGCCTGTAGGAAGCTACTTCATTAGGCGGCTCTCCCCATGAAAACTAATGACATCATAATTATTAAGAAGTGCCAGGCAACAGAGTGCAAGGATGCAAGTAAAACCAAACATTGCCAGTTCCTGCAGCAGCTCTTGATCTAGGGAGCTTTCTAGCCCCCGAGTCCACAGGCTCGGCTTTTGACATTTCAGCTCCCAGCTCTCAGGCAAAAATATTGTTTGTTCCTGCACAAAGCCAACTCATTTTCCATCTGGGACTTCAGCCAAGAGTCACGACCCAGACATTAACCCTTTCCCAGGCTCCTGCTTTGGCAAGCTTGCCAAGATTTGTCTTTCTCACAAGCAAACAAAACCATGGCAGCGAAAAGAAGCACTGGAAATTGGACAGACCTCTCGGTTCTGACCCAGAAGCTTGGGGAGGGGGGTGGCAGGGAGAAAAGAAGCAACTAGCTTAGGAGAGGAGAAGCAGCACCCCGTGCTGATGGCAAGGAGCAGGTTCTAGCCCAAACTTTACACACAAGAGGCAGCCTAAGCATGGAAGGTCAAATTATGAGATGCATGGGGCTCTTGCCAAAAACAGCATCGCTGTGCAGAGTTCTGCCACTCTGTAGCATGTAGTAAGATTTACCCCATGCCCTGGTCTTAGTAGGCTGAACATCCACATCAGTGGCTGGTGCTGGTAGGGGAACACAGAACCCCATAATTTCAGGATTCTGGCTATGTTTTCCTACATGTTAGAGGGGAACTGGGAAAACTTGGGTGTGGAGCTGCCCTTATCTGTGGCAACCCAGTGTTTCTTATAACATACAGCTCCATCCTTAATATTAAGCGGGGTTTAGACTTGAATGGCTTGCCAGATGGGCCTTAAAGATAGTCCTTGCATCACGTCTCAGCTGATTTTGGCAGAAAGAGACCTTGTGCAGCCCAAGGAACAGTGGTCAAGTAAGAACTGGCTTCAGTGGCAGAGGACACACTTTGCATGCCAGAGACCCCAGGTCTGATACCCACCATTGCTATTTAAAAAACAACCACCTAGGTAGCAGAGCTGCTGTCAGTCAGAACAGACGAGGTATAGCCAACGTGGTGCCCTACGGTTGGGACTGTCATCTCCCATCATCTGTCAGGAATGAGGGAAGTTGTGGTCCAACCACATCTTGAGGGTACCACCATGGAGTAGATGACTCAAATGGGAGAGGGCCTGTTGGTCAGGCCAAAAGGTCTGACTAGCCCAGTGTTTTGTTTCCACAGCAGAGTACTTCTCAGAAAACTTACAGCAGGGCACAACAGCAACAGCCCCATCCATTCTGCTCCTAGCATCTCATAACCAAGGGTAGGCTGTTTCTGACAATACAGAGATGCCATTTACTTTTCGTGGTTCAAAGCCATTGACAGATCTACCTTCCATAAAAACTGACTCGACAAAATGAGCCAGTGACCCGATTCAGGTTTTTTAAAAAATATATATATGCTCAGTTTCTGCACAAACCTGGAATGAAACCCCAGGCCTGAGTCCAGGAGGCAAGCTGTGGTTGGCTGGGCTGCCATTTGGGCACTTCAGTGCCTGATGCTCAGGCAAACCATTTCCCTCTCAGCCCAGCCTATTTTCATAAGGTTGTGACAGTTCATCTGTCATGCTTAGCTACTTGGAGGAAGGGTGGGATAATAACATAACAAATAATTTAGGACTGCTACCCAATTAAAGAAATCTTAGTGGATTGACTGATTGATTATATTTACATACAAGTAAAACCAGTGTTTTGGGAAGCAAAATCATACTTTATTTGTGTTTAGATTATGCATCATCTTAGAAGAGACATTTCCTTCTGCGTGAGAGGTAAAAGTCAGTGCCTCTCCTAAGATGGTGCTTACCATCTGCAGTTTCTTATGAGTACTTGTTTCTTAAATGTCTCTCTGTGTTTTAATTTGCACATTTTTGTCACTTAAAAGCCTGATTGATTTCCCAAACTTGGGTCTCCAGCTGTTTTTGGATTAAAATGCCCATCATCCCTGGCAACTTGGTCTTGCTAGCTTGGGAAATCCGGATCTGACCAATTAAAATTGCAGCCCTAACATGTCTAGCCTCTGAAACACAACAAGCTATAAACAGCTAAAAAAAACCACGCACAACAACTTTTTAAAGCAACTTTATTCTGATCTAGCTTTGATGGTCCCAGCGTATAACACTGTCAACCAGGAGGTTCAATTGGGGCTATACATAAGCTTCCAAAGTTTGTTCTGCAAGTCCACAGACTCCACAGGTCCTCCGAGTTGAGCAAGCTGGGAGCTGCTTGCTTACACAAGGCTTCCCAGGAAAAACATTAATCGTCATGACCAGACATGACTCAGCTGAGGTTTTAAAGGCAAAAGGCCTCTGGAAAGGCAACGCTTCAACTTGCGCCAGCACAGGGAACAAAACCACATCATTATATGCACCAGAGCAGGCAACACACAGCCACCAAGCAAAAGCAGTTCCGAGATAATAACTGGGAAAGGGAAGGGTGGGGAGGGTCCCCCCCCCCAATAACCCAATGTTAACCTTCAAAAACAGTCCATGTTAACTTACAATTAGAGCCAGCTTCTTGCTAGCAAATGTTTCCTACAGTGAGAAAAGGGGCGAGGGGTGAAGAGAGAGAATCATGCCTGCCTGATGTAGAGCCTACACAATTTATGACACAACCAACCAAGTAAACACCCCACTTCCCTAAGGCTGCAAATAATGGAGAGGGCTTTGCCAAGCTCCTGGGAAGTTCCCACATGGGGCTACTTTTGGCTTCTTGTGTCACAGGCTGCGCAGGCCTGGCCTAGCTCCACCCCCTCCTATCCCCACCCCTGTCGCCCTTATCACTCCTTGCCAAGCTCTCAGGCGCATCCCTTCTCCAGCAACAGTGCCTGTGGTATGCTCCAGTTCTCCAATGAGCTGAAAATACTCCCAAATCTATGGTACTCAGTCAAAGGTTCGGAACATACAAGGTGGTTTTAATGCTTTAATGTGGGTCACACCACCCACTTGCTTGGGTGGGTGGGTGATTTCATGGACTGTGGGAGGGTATGAGAGACAAAGATGGGGGAAGAAAATGTAGGGGCCAAAACAGGGAGTGGGGAATGTCCTTGAGCTAAGAAGTGCCGACCGGAGGCAGCAGTTTTAATAGGGCAGCATGCTCTCTGCCACACTTCTGCAGACACTAGAAACTTTGTTTTAAATGAACAGATCTGCAATTCCCACTGACCATACAAATGTGACTTGGTGCCCAGGCTCTTGCCCACATTTCAGCAGAAGCTCTTAGGTATGAGTAAAAAATTATGCTTGAAAGACGTACATTGGCTCCCAGTACACTTCGGAGCCCAATTCAAAGTTTTGGTGCTGACCTTGAAAGCCCTAAACGGCCTCAGTCCAGTATACCTGAAGGAGTGTCTCCACCCCCATCGTTCTGCCTGGATGCTGAGGTCCAGCGCCGAGGGCCTTCTGACGGTTCCCTCATTGCGAGAAGTAAAGCTACAGGGAACCAGGCAGAGGGCCTTCTCGGCAGCGGCTCCCACCCTGTGGAACGCCCTCCCACCAGATGTCAAAGCGATAAACAACTATCTGAAGTTTAGAAGACATCTGAAGGCAGCCCTGTTCAGGGAAGCTTTTAATGTTTGACAGACTATTGTATTTTAATATTTTCTTGGAAGCTGCCCAGAGTGGCTGGGGAAACCCAGACAGATGGGCGGGGTATAAATATTATTATTATTATTATTATTATTATTATTATTATTATTATTATTATTATTGTTATTATTGTTATTATTATTATTTTCTTAAAACTTGCAATGGTACAAGTCGTGGTGCAAACACAGTTCATCTAATGCAGTAGCCTTCAACCTTTTCAGACCCAGGAACCACCTTTAACCCAAACATGCATTTGGGGGCCCACTTAATCTATTGCCATATATTTGCATGGTGGTAGTGCAGCTATTGTGACCCACCCTGGATCAGCTGAAGTCAGTTGAAGACCCACAATCTAAGGAACAGAACTCCAAGAAGGGTCCAAGACTGAATGAAAGCCATCAAGATGTCTCAACAACTGGTCATGCCATCCCAAGAGCTTTCAAAGGCGCGATGGCCACACTCATTTGCAAGACTCTCTCTCCTTAGAAGGTTGGAGGCGCACACTTCTCAGGGGGACATAGGTCCACTGCCAACATGGGAGAGGCAGCACAAAGGGGGGAAAGCTCCTCTGGCTCCTCCTCCCGTTGCTAGGGAATGTCTCTGCTCTATGGGCAGGGCACCTGCAGGACTGTCTCCCCTTCCTCAGCGTCTAAAATCAAAGGGGCAGATGGGCCCATACTCCTTCCTGGGCAGCTCCCCACCTATGGAATCACTCCCGCTCTACTCCTCTTGTTTCTCACCTGAAATCAACTGCTACCCCAGCCCCAAGCTAGTCGGGATTGCAGGGCTCACGACACCCAGAGGCTCCATGCAGCCCATACACCATTATATTAAGTCACCTTGCCAGAAGCAATTTAAATGCTTTCTAACCAGTTAGACCAGTCAAAGTGCCAAAGTACACTGAGAAAAGGTCACCGTCCTCTCTTCCCATGTGTAAAGGCCATGAAAATGATGCAAGCTAGCTGTGAATGGGAAGCAACCACCAATAACCCATTCATTTGCTCTATAATCGAATGATTTCATAGGTGAGGGATGGCCGATGCTGATCAATGGTTAGCAGCTTCCACAACTGGCCAGAGACGACTGTGGCAGACAAGTCTACTCTCTTGCTGCGGTCAGACAGCTGGACAGGCAAGGAGGAGCTGGAGGGTCATGCTCAGAGCAAAAGGCTGCCCAAGACCAAGAGATCCTTTGCAACAGTCAGAGATCTGGGCCTCCTTAACAGCTCCAAGGAGCTGATGTGGAGCGCAGCCTTACCAAACCTAAGTGCCCTCTGGATCTTGTGGACTACAATTCCCATCAGCCATGGTGCCTATGGCTGATGGGAGTCTCAGTCCAAAACATCTAGCTTTTTTCCAACTGTTGGGTTGCAGCCTCACCAGTAGTAATAGGACAGTTCTGTGAAGGAAGGGCAGCGGGGGAAGAAATTAAGTTTGTCTACATAAGCCATGCATGCATTCGACATCAGCAAAGACTGACTTCCAGACCAAAGTTGTTATAATGTTGTTTGCACATCCAGATTGCCATCTTTTGTACTGCTGCTACTGAATGATGGATTTGTGGTATGGAACAAAAAGTCATCCTTTGTAACTGGATTAAACTGCCTTGAATAAACAGGCTTGGGTAAATGGTACAAATACTTCGTTATTAGACTGTGCGTTTGCAGGGAGGGTCTGTCTTTTTTTGATCTATGCGAAGCTCTTCATTTTTGGGGGTAGTGAGCTGCTGTTGTTTTTTGATTAAGCGCTGCATAAACGTTAATAGCAGTAGTACTAACAGAAGCCTGTTTGCCGGTTTGGATCAAAGGTGAGCCCTGAATCCAGTCAAACCTCACAGATAGATGTGACAAAGGTCGGGGGAGGGAATGCACCCCACATTTCCCCCTGGGCTTTTACCTCTTTAGCTACAGGTGGAGAAAATTAATTTTAAGTGGGATGATAAGGATGCACACAAGTGGGTCATGCCCTGACCCAAGACACTTCACACCAGCTGGCACCATCATTCTGTTTTGCAATAGCTTGCTTCTTCGTTTGTGTTGGGGTTTGTTTTTTGGGAGACACAGATGCAAAGAAGGGCAAGCCTTATGCACCCTTGAATTGCTGGTAGAAGACAGAATTTTGGTAGGTGCAGCTTGCCATGCCGGGAGAAACTATTAGAGTGATATTCTCTCTTTTTGCATGATTAATGGAATTTGCTGCCACTGGACAGTGCAGTAGCTGTGTGCTTAGAGGGCTTTAAAAAGAGATTAGGCAAATGTATGGAAGTGTTTCTGCGGCTATTCGCCACAATAGCTAAATGCAGCCTCTAGGTTCAGAGACAGAAATCACAGTCCCTGGAGTGGTCTGCTGCCTTCATGGGCTATGGGATCTCCTGAAGCGTATGACTGGAGTGGCCACTCTGGGAAACAAAATGCTGACAAGATGGGCACTTCATTGAATTTGGCAGAGCGCTTCTTATGTTCTGATAAGACAGAGAAGACCTGTCTTCCTTTGCAGCTGGTCACCCAGAAAGAGGGCGAGAAATGCTACCATCTACAGTCTTTACCTTACAGTCGAGAAAAAGCAAATCCTACATTGCAGGCTGGAATTAAAAAACGGACAGTGCATCTGAGAAGTCTGAAGGCCCTGGGTATACAAGCCCTGTTGCACCAACAAATGGCATTCACTTCCTGCTCTGATCGCAGCTGCAAAAAGGCCCCGATTTGGGCCAGGGCTCAACTGCTGTTGTGCAACAAGCGCTGCTGGTGGACAGTGCATGTGACCAGACCCGGCCTGCACAGCTTCTGACCCACCTAGCCAAGCACAGATGTACAGTAGTCCACAAGGGGCTCATAAAGCTTCCTGGTTGTCAGGTGGGGGCTGCCATGCACCTAGAAGACCATAATGCTTCCTTAGCTAGTTGGTTATGAGATGGTGAGTCTCAAACCCTGCAAGTCATGTGTTCAGGCAACTAATGTCCACAGTGCTAGAGAAGACTATCTGAGGGCAATGTGGGTGCTGTGTAAGCATTACATACTAGCAGTAGCAAAGTTCAGCATTAATCCAGCAGCTGACATCGGGGAGAGTACAATATTAAGAAAAATTCTGAGCTCCCTTAAAGCTCATGCAGTAAGCTGGCTTTCAGCTTTAACATCCTTTCTAGTTAAATGTGGTGCAAACACACACACACACACACACACACACACACACCCAGACATTTCCTTGGCTCAGACAAGCAGCTGTGCCCTTACGGATGGGCAATGATTATTTGGATAACAGGACCTGACAGGTGTCAAGGAAAACAGGACCCAAAACAGCGTAGGCAACGCATACCACAGGCGCAATCAGAAGGAACAGAAGAAAAGTACAGCGTTTATGGAGATGTGTGGATAAAGAAATCAGCCACAGCAACACCAAGAAACCCGAGAATGATACTTTTCAAAGAAAATACATTATCAGCTATTGTTTGGACAGGATACAACCCACCCACCCTGCTTCAGTGGCAGCCGCCTAACAGTCTCATTCCCAAATGACACCATGAGAGGGGCACACTGCAGGGGAAGCTTTGTGCCTAGCTGGCATGCTGTTGTTGAACAACCCATGGCACAGGTTGAATGGGTGGGATGTACGACCTGTGTGCCAATGTGAAACCAACTGATGGATTTCTGGATACGCCCTGAGTGGAGACGAACACATGAAAAGCATACTGCTTTCTTCTTGTCACATATCATTTGCATAATGTGCCAAGAGGATACCTCCCCTCTCTTGTTGAAAGCAACTGAAGGGTGTGGGAGTGTGAGCTGAAGGTTTGTCTTATAATAGGAAGCAGTGAGAATGCATAATGAAAGGAAGGCTGCTTTTCTCACAAATCACCTTGCATGCATGTGACTCGGTGTCTCAGCTCAGCCTTTGCAGGTTAGGTTTGGCAGGGATGGCTACCCACTTATAGCCTAGAACCACCACCCACTTCTTTTGCTCCCTTCTCCCACTCCTGTGTGTCAGAGGAAGAAGCAGCAAAGACTTAGATCCTGCTGTGTTTCTCCTAGTCATAAAAGACAAATGCATGCATATGGTACATCACAGGGTTCAAAGCACTTCAGAACAATACCCAAGATATACTTACAGCAATCCTGTAAGGCAAGACAGTATCTTCAGATGGTAGTTGAGGGGTGCTGATGGTGAGGGGCACTTCACCAAGAAAATGCAGTGGTTTTGAGACACAGGTAAAATTTGAATTGAGGACTTCAAATCAATGCAGCAGGTTGGACTAGATGACCCTTGGTGTCCCTTCCAACTCTACAATTCTATGATTCTATGTTTCTAGTTTTTATAGTTGCCCCTGAAGAATTATTACACCAAATGTACTGGCAAATTTATCTTATGTGCACATTTGAGGTTCTTTTTTTCCTCTTTCAGTCCTGCATTTTTTACTTTCAGCCCAAATATATAAACACTGCAAAACCATATAAGTAGTTAAAACTAGCATCAGTGAAAACAGACTGAAACTGGAGCGGGTATACAATTAAGAGAGGGAGAAAGTTTTCCACAAAAACAGATAATGTACACAATGTTCGACTACCAACAGAACTGTTGCCACATGCAAATAAAATACATTGGTTTTCAAGAAGGCAGTGCAGAATCCGTCAGAGAACAAGCCCCAGATTCCTGAACTGAACAGGAATTTATAGCAAGGGGCTCTGAAATGCCATTAACCTGAGCAAAGGCAGAACACAAGTGTCACGCGCATGCATTGCTGCTATAATCCGATTTAAAGGGGCACTTGATATTGAAAGCGAAATTAACAGCTCCAACTGTCCCTGTTTGAATCAATCACTGCTTTTATATGACAACCACTTCAATTAGGCCACACAGCCATCTGCAACAAAGCACCATGACCCACAACATATGGGCATTGTGCAATACACACACACACACACACACACACACACACAATCTCTCTCTCATAATCACTGACTAAGAGCTCTGCGGGCTTCTTGATAGACACACAGTATTCTCAGAGCATTCTCCTGCTCCACTTCTAGAGGAAGTGGCTCAGATCATGAATAAGCGCAGAGGAATAAGTAATAATAATAATAATAATAATAATTTATTATTTATACCCCGCCCATCTGGCTGAGTTTCCCCAGCCACTCTGGGCGGCTCCCAATCAAGTGTTAAAAACAGTACAGCGTTACATATTAAAAACTTCCCTGAACAGGTCTGCCTTCAGATGTCTTCTGAATGTCAGGTAATTATTTATCTCTTTGACATCTGATGGGAGGGCGTTCCACAGGGCGGGCTCCACTACTGAGAAGGCCCTCTGTAAGTGCAGCAAACTGCTGTACCAACTGGGAAGGCCATGGCTACTGCAGGATCTCTGTGTACACATTGCAACTCCTGCATACCTCATGAGACCTTATGGCGAAGGGCGGGCAAGAAATCCAATAAACAAGCAATAAAGCAAAAAGAGCTGCAAGGGAAACGTGATCTACTGACTTCAATGAAACCAGAAAATTGCCTAGCCCAGGGTTGCTTATATGTAGGCACAGGCAACTGGATGGTTCCACTGAGTGATGCAGGATGTAATTGTGTTGTGACTGTATCTGTAGCCACCAGGCATGTCTACTAGCAGAACAGGGAACTATTGCCTCAATGAAGTCCCACCAACACAAGCGGCATTTCCTTATGGATAGGTGTCACTCTTCGTTATAGTGTTTAAACAACATGCTTGTAAAGATGTGTTCAAAAACTAATTGGTGGCCACTCAGAAACAATTAAGGCGGGGGGGAGGGAATCAAGCAGATCTTGCCATTTCTGTCTATTGTGTTTTCTGCCTAAATACCGTAAGTGGGTTGTTGTTTTTTAACACTGCACAAACTCGCCATCCTCAACCCAATGCACAACTGAAACATGTATTATTCTTATTACGTTAATTACATTTGTATAGCGCCCGACACCCGCAGGTCTCAGGCCAGTTCACAAGATAAAATCACAACATAAAAACACAATATACATAATAAAAACAAGAACAAGAACAACCCAATAATCCCCCCTCCCCAACACATTTTAAAAGGGCATTTGATATCAATCAGCCAAAAGCCTGTATCTGGTCTTACAGATACAGACAACTGTAATAGAATACAACATTGTTGATACACTTATGGTCTGCAGCCTCCCGGCCCCCCCCCTAAATAATAATAATAAAACCACATTTGACAATAATGTAAAATCATGACCATGGCTTACTTCAGTTGTAACACCAAACTATGGTTTGGCACCACGAGAAGGACTCTTGTCCTCTGCACTTTCCTTTCATCTTCTCTGCTTCAGCTAGTTAACTTCTGCAGTTAGTTAAGTATTGCTTTTATGTACACTCTTCTGATTATGCTATGTATATTTTATTTTCTACATAAAATAAGTACTGGTGAAAAGCAGTTACCGTTGCAGTTACATAAATCAGTAAATTATAGATTGTTTTTTTCACCCTAAACCAAGGCTGCAAACCTAATTCCAACCATTACTGGTTTGTGTGAAAGAGGAAATAAGCAACTGAGGAGTGAGAACATGAAGGGAGCAGTGAGAATGTAAAATAAAGATGCAGCTGCAGTTTGGCTTTATGCATAAAGCAATCAAATGTGTATTCATTCTCCAGTATGCAATGCGTTTACTATGGAAACTGCCTAAAAACTATCATTTCAAGTCCTACTGGCCAAATGTTAAGGGGTTCATTGAAAGTAATATAATTTATGAGACCACAACTGTTCTGTCACATGCACTTTCTCCCCTGTTACCTCTAGCTTACCACAAATTAATTTATAAAAATCTACATCAAAACTGCTCTCTAGGGGTCTTAGTAGACCACAAGCTGAACATGAGTCAACAGTGTGATGCAGCAGCAAAAAAAAAGCTAATGCTATTCTAGGCTGCATCTAGTGTCCGGATCAAGTGAAGTTGTGGCAAAGAGGAGACAGAAGAGATATGATAGCCATCTTCAAATATATAAAGGGTTGTCACATAGAGGACGGCACAAGCTTCTTTTCTCCTGCTTCAGATACTAGAAGCCAAACCAATGGATTTAAGTTACAAGAAAGGAGACTCTGGCTAAACATCAGGAAGAACTTTCTGACAATAAGAGCTGTTCAACAGTAGAACAGACTCCCACGAGATGAGCCTGGATAGCTCAGTTGGTTAGACCATGGTGCTGATAACACCAAGGTTGCAGGTTCGATCCCTGTATGGACCAGCTGCATATTCCTGCATTGCAGGGGGTTGGACTAGATGATCCTTAGGGTCCCTTCCAACTCTACAGTTCTGCGATTTTGTGATTCTGAGAAGTGTTAGAAACTCAGATATATAAGCTAGGCACCAAACAGCTCCTAAAAGCAGAGTTACAGTCACCAAAATGGAATGCCTAGTTATCATTTTGGGGCCAGATGGTTCAAACGTCCTATTTTCCAATACAACTTTTTGGTTCCTGAAATTCATTCTGATAACACAGATAAAATTCCACAAGATAGGGTATTAGTGTGTGAAAACAGTCAAGATACAAGGATCCCCAGGTAAGCACCTCCACATGGTGAAGACCTCAGGCGCCAACCTGGCGCCCTGGCACCTTCACATGGTTGAAAGTGGCCAATAGCCAGGTGCAAAGTGTGCCTGAAACCTGGCAAATTTTGAGTGGTGATTAACTCTCCTTCCTTGAAGGTTCTTAAGCAGAGTTTGGATGGCTATCTGTTAAGTAGGACCTAGCTGAGATTCCTGCATTGCAGGGGGGTTGGACTGTATGACCCTCACAATCCCTTCCAACTCTGTAGTTCTATGAATCTATTATAGGTAAGGCAAACCACACACTTGGGGGCAGAAAAATGACTACAGGGTCATTCTCCTTCTCCTAACATCTGTACATCCACCTGGCGTTCCTAACAAAAGTATTTACACATATTTTCCTTTGAGCTCAACAAGTGTCAATGCATTCAAGTTTACTTTCTTAATCTCCATTTATCTCTAAACATCCACTTATCTCAAAACAAAGGCTTCAGGGAAAGTAAAGGAAAAGTTGGGACAACTTTACATTCCTGTTCAATGTTCAGTTCAATGGGTGGAATTAAAACATCACACTATTAGGATAGTTCTGTCAATGCAAGCATTTCTCTTTGCCGGATGAAACACTCTTCTCTCTCCTCCCCTACCCCCATGTGTTGTTATGGGGATTCTCCCGACAACCCCTCAGAGACTATGGGCCCCAGGGGTAGGCAAGCCCCTTGGTGCTAGTGGGACTTGCTGCGTTGACTCCTGCCTGCACAGTTATTAAGTTGACTCTGACTCTATTTCTCAGTTCTGGAAGATCAGCACAGGTATTGTCAAAAATATCATACGTAAATTTTAAAACTCCAAATACAACCTCGGAAAAATTAGAGCGACTCAGCTCTTACAACTGGGGGGCGGGGCGGGAAACCAACAAGGAGGAAAGTGCTTTGGAGGGAGATCAAGAGCTCCCAATGCAAACGTAATAATCCAAGGTTAGACAGATCCTTTGAAAAAGACATCTTAAAATGGCATACAAAACGTGCAAAAAAAAATGTTCTCAATGCACTTGCACAGCATGCATACCTGCAACACAATTCTAACACCATGCTCTGGCACAGAACACTTGTGGTATACACCATCCAAATGTACCCTTGTGCTATCTGTAAGAAATCTTAGGATCAGGCTTTTAGATTCCAAGGAATGTGTAACTTGAAAGAGGAAAAAATACACATGTAATAGGACATGCTCAGGAATGAAAAATTCTTACCACCAATGTAACATTATCAGCAACCAGGCATTCATAAACTTTTCAGTCCTGTGTATAATACTATAGTATTCTTCATTATTGAAAAATGCTCAATGATAATGCATTCTCAATAACACTAACTAGTGATATGAATTATCAATAATAATACTTCACCATTTAGCTTTTTTAAAAAAAATTATCTGAACCTAGATACTGTATTTTTAAATTAAACAATGGAGCCATCAAAACTCCACAATGCATACACTATGGCAGTGTTTGGATGCAATGCTAAACCATAGTTTAGCACTACAAGAATAAGCCTAATTTCTCCCACCCAGGGTCACATGCTTCTTTCCTATCCTAGCCTCTTCTAGCAGACAGAAAGATGATGGCAAACTTCTGTTTTAGATCAACAACACTTTTAACTATATTGTCCAGGCCCTAAACCATGGTTCATCTTAACCACTGTTAGTGACAAGACAGCTTTATGCCTGGAAGTTTGCTTGTTTCCACTATCCACAGTTTAGATGAACCCGTTTGTCCAGATTTAGACAACATGGCAAGCTGTGGTTAATCAAAAGCAGAAGGTTCTGTATTTCTACTCACAGTCTACTCAAAGAAGGGGGCGAGTGCAAATTAGTTTGGCATTCTGTATGAACCAACCTGATAAAAGTCATTTATGCAGGGCCACCCTGTGCTTAGAATATCAGACATGAACCAGGAGCCCCAGATTCAATTCTGTGCTTAGTCACCAATTCAGTGAGTGACCTTGGAAACAGTTCAGTTCTGCAGCCATAAAATGGGAACATTAGAAGCATGCCTACACCATCTGGGGCTGATGGGAATTGTAATCCAAAATATCTTGAGGGCACCAGGTTGGGGGTGGCTGTTCTAAAACTTAGTCTGACAGCTGGATTATGTTCCTGTTTTCAAGAGCAGGTCAGTGCCTATTGCTTTGTTATTTCCTAGTTCATCTTTTTGTATCAGCTTTCTGCTTTTATAGCATGCACTTACTTTTAATCGGATTGCATAGCTTTGTGTTTGTAACCCTTGATCATAAGACACGTTGAGAGCTTTTGGTAGATAAGTGACTAACAAAGATAAAAGGAAATATTCAGTTCTCATACTATAAACCAATTGCCGATCCTGTGAATAAAGGAACTGGCTTGGACAAGTCCAGTCCAGCTGCAAGAAGAGAAAAAGGTCTCTAGAGAAGTTGGAACTTGCTTACCATGACGCCAAGGATCTTTGGGTTCCACAGCCCCAGACACAATGTCTTCATCGGAAGGAAATGTGACATGTTTTGCACCAGGCTTCAGTTTCCCATCATCAGCAGGCAGACAACCATGGCTTGTTTGGTCATCTTCTGGACTCTCTCTACTTGTCGCTTCCAAGCCTAAACAACAGTTCTGAGAAGAGGAGTCCAATTTTTCCTGCAAACAGTTGTTCTGTTGAGAACATTTTTCAGCAACCGTAAGGCATTCTCCGGCAGCTGTGGCCAAAGGATTATTATTACAGGCCACCTTATTTGCCAGCGACTCTTCCTGTAGCGGATGGCTCAAAGTCTCTTTCGCCGATGGCTGCAACTGCTCCTCTGCCAGATCACAGCGCTCAGTATCTTTCAAATCCTCCTTTGGAGAACATGCAGTAGAATTGCCCACCATCTCTCTGCCAGGATGGCTCCCTAGCGTGGGTGGGCTGTGCGTGAGGTTTTCTGTATTCTGAAGATGTGCTGAAAAGTCCAAAGCCTCTTGAAGTTTTGTCCCACCTTGATTGCCGTCCACTCGAGAGACGGCCCAAGGATCAGAAGCCCTTAGCAGGCCCTCCTCTTCCTTCTGCACAGCAGGAGGTGGCAGCAGCAGCATGAGGTGGTCCCCCTCAGCAGCTTTCCCTTGTTGCTGCTGCATGGGGGAGACTTGTACACACTCCATAGCCAGGCAAGCGTGATAGGTTTCTGTCAGGGAGAGCTCTCCTTCTTCCCTTCTCATGGAGTCATTACTGAGGGGTCACCTCCTGTCTCTTTTTCACCTTCCCTCACCTGGCAAGAAAAGGCTCCCAAGGTCTCCAGACCCTTTCCTCCCAGGAATGGTGCAATGAGACCATGAATGATGAATGGGATCACCTGGAGGAGGATGCAGGGAGGACCCCTGCCTTTTTGGTACAAGAAATAGAACCTTTGCTTAGGGTTGGAGGAGAGTGAGCAAGACAAAAAGGGCACTACTTTAACTGGGCTTGGGTCAATTTCTGTGAAGATTTGGCAGGGCACGGAAATATTTTGCTGGTCTGGAAAATGTGGAATGCTCCCTTGCCTGTTACGTTTTTACCCAGCAGGGGTAAACAATGGAGTGTTAGTATAATGGTTGAAGGAGGACTGATTGGAACTAACACCTGCAGAATAGAAAAAGGTCCAACAGAAAAGGAACAAAATGGGGCCAACGTCTGCTCCAGAGGCCCAGGAAAGGAAATGCACAGGTTCCTTGTGAAAGCAAGAGCTATCGTAACAGGAAACAGTCCCGTCTGAGTAGTGTGGGAAGCTTATGTGCGTGTAGACTAAAAACACCTGCAGCATAAACAGGAATAGCTGGCCGAAGAGGGCTAAAAGGACTAGTGTCAAGCTGCAGAGGGAAATAAACCTTGCAGCTGCCCGCTTTTACAGAAACGGGTGCCTGGGTGTGCGTGGTAAGAACCAGAGAGCAATTAATGCCTCACAGGTAAGTAGGGACTCTCTGCCAAGCCTTTAAAAGGAACAAGGTGAGTGCCCGCTCTCTTTTTTGGTGTGCGTGTGCTGGGGCGAGGGATGGCAAAAGGTATAAACAAACGCTATCCTTTCGGAGGAAAGGCGATGCCTATCAAGATATCCGGGCTATGGGGTGGGGTAGATAAACCGTGATTAGTAATGGAAAGTCGTAGAAAGGCTCTTCGTCGGCTGCTGAGGGGTAAGAGGGCCTTTGCTGATCCTCTGGCTCAGGGCTTTGGTGGTGGTGGCAGGCTCGGAAAGGAAGGGGAAGAGGGGGGAGGGCTGGCGGGGCTGCCTGAGCCGAGGCAAATGCGCACCCGGCGAGGCTGCAGGGGGGAAGAAGAAGAAGAGAAGGGGGAGCCGGTTCTTGGGTGCCGGCGGGGCCGAGGAGGGAGAGCAAAGGCGCCACACGCTCGGGACCGGCAGGGAGGGGTGATGGAGGCCCGGGCAGGTGCACGCTCGAGAAAGAGAGGCCCGTCCCGAGTGAGCGGCCCCTCCCGCGCCGCCGCCGCCGCTTCAGCCAGGGACGGACCCGAGAGAAGCCTCCTCGTAGTCTTCTTTCGCCGCCGCCAGCAGCGAGTGCGCCAGCGGCCTGCGCATCCGCCGAGGCCCTTTCCGCGCGTGCGGGTGGAACAGCCTCCTCGACCGCAGGAGCCTCCGCTCGGGGTTTCTCCCTCCCTCGGCAAACCCAGCGGCGGCGGCGGCTCTACCTTCGTCCCCCTCAGCGGCGGCGGCTCCTCTGGCAAAACACCCACCTCACGCTCGGAGCCGACAGGGTCACGTGCCCCCGTTTCCGGCGCTCGGATTGGCCGGCCGGCGGACGGCGCTGGTTGTTTTTTTGAAAACGCAGCCAAGCTTGCCCCCTCCTTTCCTTCCCACACTCCCTTCTCGGCCCCCACCTTCGCTTTCGCCAGGCGACAGCCAGCTGCTTCTCAGCTACGGCACTTTCGACAACAGCGGCTTCGAGTGAGGGGGGGGCGGGGCGGCGCGGGATAAACCTGCCGGCGCTGCTTTCCGCGTGGGGCGACAAAAAGCAAATATTGTATTATTATTATTAGTCGTGTTCGCATCCTCCTGCCCAAGCGGCGAAGAGGGAAATGGAAGGATGGGTGTCCTCGAATGTGCTGACGGCGAAAAAGGGAATGGCGGAGCACGGAGGGCCTCCTGATCATGACGTAACGATCATGCGCTTCCCTTTCATCTTTCGTCCCACCAATCGCTAGGAGGAGCGGGAGGCGGGGTGCAGGCACATGGGCCAACGCCGCTCGCCGCCGCCTAGGGGCATACAGGGCAGAGTCATAGAGTTCCCAGTCCTCCTATTACCAGAGGGGACCTTTAAAAAAAAATAAGGGAAGAGCAGCTTGTCGTCCGCTCATAATAGTGTACTTCCGGGTGAAGAGGCTGCTTCTTCCTGTCCCGGCCGCCAACGTGCTGAGGGCTTTGAGGCCCGCAATTTTGAGCGGAACGGTTTGGGGTTGCCATGACGACTTGAGGGGACCGAACCAAGGCCTATGGAGGTTAGTCGGCGTTAACTGAATTGTTTCATAACTGCGAGGCAACCTTTATGGCCAGAGAGAGGAGCGTCTGTTTTCAAAGAGTTTATAGCTCAATACAGGATGTGGGAAGAAAATAAGGGGCGGAGGGAAGCTATTAAATTGGAAGTAATGGAAGCGTTTGGGCCTGGCGTCGTGACCAGGCGAAGCTCAAGGGTGCTTTCTGGGGAACTCAGTCATGGAGCATCTCTGTCTGCCCTCACCCCAGACACCACATAGGTCGTAAGGTATGGGATAGGTGGCAACTTGGGTTGAGCCAAATTTGGCCCACAGACTAGCAATTCCCAACCCCTATTTTGGACTATAACTCCCAGCCTGGTGGCTAAGGCCAGATTATAAACTAACCCATGTAGGGGATGGAGAAATATATTATATCCGGTGCTTTTTTCTAAAAAAATAATATGTTTAGGGGTACAGGGGTACCTCGGGTTACATACGCTTCAGGTTACAGACTCCGCTAACCCAGAAATAGTGCTTCAGGTTAAGAACTTTGCTTCAGGATGAGAACAGAAATCGTGCTGCAGCGGCGCTGCAGCAGCAGGAGACCCCATTAGCTAAAGTGGTGCTTCAGGTTAAGAACAGCTTCAGGTTAAGTACAGACCTCCGGAACGAATTAAGTACTTAACCCGAGGTACCACTGTACTCTCATTTTGACTCAAGAAAATCACCATTTAATAGTTCAAATCGGAAAAAAATAAATACAGTAAATGGACGAAAGTGCAAAGACTCACAATGTTTAGGGGTATGTGTACCCCTGCGCTCCCCCCAGAAAAAAGCATTGATCATTCCATCTCTCATATATATGCATATGCATCCCAAGGTATGTGGTTATTTGCTATGGTGTAATAGGAAACTCGCATTAATCAAGGCCCATTGTGCCCATTATGTTGGTTAACCTTCATAATAAAATGCTTTCCTCTGAGTTGCTTTTAATACTAAAAATAGCCTCAAGCTATATAAGAGAGAGGGCATGATTCAGTTTTAATATATGTCTGTATTCTTTAAAGTTTAATAGTGAGAATCCTGTTATTCAGGTTTCATTTTAATTTTTAATTACAGCATCTGTTACTTTTATATTATTGATTGGATCTACCCAGCTTCTGATTCTCAAAAGCTCTTCCCACGCTAAGTCTTCCTGGGTCTCTGGTTAATATATTTTTCTCTTGCACTGCTCTGCATTTGGTTTAGTTGCTCACTCTGATGTGTTTTTGATAGTGTGGTTTTTCAGTGTCCGCCCTTTAGTGTACGTAGCTTCCTTGGATGTCTTGATGACAGGAAGGTGGGGTAAAAGTGTTTAGAGGTGTTTTCTTGCTGTTCTAAGCCTTGCATAATGTCCAGCCCATTTCAGACCTGTAAACTGGAATCCATGATACTGGCTCTGTCTCTCTACATTACTTACTTTGGAGTGCACTATTAACTCTGACATCTCTTTCATAAAGCTTCAATGTTGCATCTTAGCCCATTTTCTTACACCCATATTTCATCTTTTTTAAAAGAAGAAAAACATCAACAAAAGCTGTACAGCTTATTTCACCATTGTATACATTTTTTAATGGACACAAAAGTAGAAATCTTGTGCCCTTTGAAAAACTTTCCCCAGCCAAGTGGCCTCCAGATTTTTTGGATTACAACTTTCACCATCCCATTGTAGTCCCAACAACATTGGGCGTGGGTGTGTGCCAGTTTGGAGAAGGCTGACATAAAACAATGCACTAAAATGCACCATATTCCTGTTGAGTGCTACATTTCTCCCCACCACATTCCTCAGAGCTTTTTGTCCCTTTCCATGCTATGAAGCAGAACTTGAGACTTGCCTTGAGACACCAAGTAGGGGCTTAGAAGCAATGACTAGCAAGGTGCATTTTCAGTGTATGTAGTGAGAAGCAGCGTGGATAAAAAGCAATGATTTAAAAAAATAAAATCAGATTTATTTATTTTTAATTGGATTTTTTTTTTATTTAAATTGGATTTTAAAAAATAAAATGCTTTTGGAGGAAAAATGTTTCTAAAGATGGTTTTCTATTTAAGTTACATTATAGTCCAAATGCTATTCATCAGGAAATAAGGATTTGTTTGGGTTAAACCACAGAGCCTAGGACTTGCCGATCAGAAGGTCGGCGGTTCGAATCCCCGCGACGGGGTGAGCTCCTGTTGCTTTGTTCCAGCTCCTGCCAACTTAGCAGTTCGAAAGCACGTCAAAGTGCAAGTAGATAAATAGGTACCGTTCCGGTGGGAAGGTAAACGGCGTTTTCGTGCGCTACTCTGGTTTGCCAGAAGCAGCTTAGTCATGCTGGCCACATGACCCGGAAGCTGTACGCTGGCTCCCTCGGCCAGTAAAGCGAGATGAGCGCCACAACCCCAGACTGGACCTAATGTCAGGGGTCCCTTTACCTTATGTAGCATGAGGCTTTATATGCAATGTTTAAATTTTTGGGTAAATGAATTCCATTAATCCATTCACAATGTCATGCTCTTCCAGAGGTTTCTGTAAGATTACAGTGGTACCTCAGGTTAAGTACTTAATTCGTTCTGGAGGTCCGTACTTAACCTGAAACTGTTCTTAACCTGAAGCACCACTTTAGCTAATGGGGCCTCCTGCTGCTGCCGCGCCACCGGAGCCCGATTTCTGTTCTCATCCTCAAGCAAAGTTCTTAACCTGAAGCACTATTTCTGGGTTAGCGGAGTCTGTAACCTGAAGCGTATGTAACCTGAAGCGTATGTAACCTGAAGCGTATGTAACCTGAAGCGTATGTAACCTGAGGTACCACTGTATTTGGGGCAGCTTTTCTAATGAGAAGATATTATCACATGCTTGTTTTTGCAGTTCTCAAAAGTGTGAATTTGTGTCTGCAGAGATAACATGCCTTCTCTTCACAAGAAAAATGTTATAAAATAAACATACAGAGTTGAGGAAAAAACTTTAATCCCATTGTTCCTTTGCAAATTTATATACACAGAATATAATTCCAAGAGGTTCAATGAATAGATTTGTTTTGAATGGAATCGATCTGCATAAGTAGCGAAGTGTGAAGCAGTAAAAATGAAAGTGCAACCTTGTGTCTCCACAAGTCTTGGGATCTTTGTGTAATACTTGTGCAAGTCAGTAATTTTTGATAAAACTGTAAAAAACACTCTGAAAATTTATTATTCCAAAAAATAAAACCTAAATCTGGTTGCAAATATTAAGATTATACCACCAAGAATGAGTCTTTCTGTAAAAAAAAATGATTTCAACCAAGTCTTACTGACTAGTGATTTAAATCAATTTGATCAGAAGAAAGTGCTGACTCCCCACCAATAAGATATGGACCACCTGCTCTCTTGTGTCAGTCTCTTGCTGCCTTTTTGTCCACACATTTGGTGCAGTAAGGTTTATGATGCTCCTCTGCTTAGAAACAACCCCCAGGGGTATTAGACTCTTAATTCAGGGGTGGAGAACCCTCAGCCCTTCAGGTGCTGCTGGAGCACACCTTCTGTCATTCCTGACTAGTGGCAGACTAGATTCCAGACTGGACTGGAATCCACATCCCTGCTGTAAAGTGTTAGAGAGGGCTACATGTTTCACACAACAGCTGCTGGGAGCACACTGCCATTTTTTCACCCAAAATGTCAGTTCCAACAGAATTGACAACCACTGCTCTCATCTACTGGATAAACACTCTGATGGAGAGCTTCTATTTTAGAGCAGGAGTGAGGGAAGCCTGTGGTCCTTCAAGTGTAGGGCCATTGGCTGTGCAGCCTGGGGTCCATGAGAGCTAGTTGTCCAGCAAGTTTGAAGAGCCACAGGTTCCCCATAAACAATGTGTGAAAAGTCAGCCAGCTCTCCCAAATCATCTTTTCAGGAATGTCTGGTGCTGATTCTCTTTGAATTCACCTTTAGTGGCAACCACACCGTCACACAGTTTTCACCTTGGTTTAAGGATGCTCACTGTGACAGGCTTGGTAGCTTTCTCATTTATTGCTCAACTAAAGGTCATCACAGTTTAAAACAACAACAGCAGCTATTCATCGTATAGAGAACTTGATGAGGCGTGATAAGAATATGAGAATTCTGCCTTGTTGAATCAGAGGCAAGGTACATCTGTCTCGTACAGCAGGCTGGTGATAGCCTTTGCCTGTTTGCCTCTGGTGTTTGGTGTTAAATCATATGCTGCCTCTGTGCCCAGATGTCCCATGTATCTCATAGCTGAGCCACCTAATCTTCTGGCTGTCCCCACCTCTTGTGGTAGGAAGTTCCATACATTAATTCCATGTTGCCTGAAGAAAGACTCGTGACGGTTCCAAGCCCTCTGCTTGGGTTACCTGAGAGGAGGCTTATCCCTGCTGTGTGGTTTCTACCGGCACCCACAGCCCTCTACCACCATGTCCTGGTATGTCTTCAGAACCACCATGTCGTGTTGGTCTAGGTAGAGCATGGCGATGGGGCTGAGGTCCGTCGGGACGCAGCACGCCTTGGGCACCCTGGAGTTCACCGAGTTCAGCATGGTCTGCACCACAGCGTGGCTGGAGGAGTTCATGTGGTCGGCTAGCGGGAACCGGCACTCCCCGGAGCAGTAGAAAGCGTGGTAGCCGCTGGGGGCAACTATCCAGTCGTTCCAGCCAACCTCCTTGAAATCTACAAACAGGCGCTGCCTCCGG
Organism: Podarcis siculus; assembly: GCA_034642415.1. Classification (NCBI taxonomy): domain Eukaryota; kingdom Metazoa; phylum Chordata; class Lepidosauria; order Squamata; family Lacertidae; genus Podarcis; species Podarcis siculus. The sequence continues at coordinate 7,551,921 of JAXCMG010000044.1, read as the reverse complement.
CACCTTGTGCTGGCTTTGGCCTTGGGCTTCAGGCGTTTGCTGCGGGAGGCTGGCCCCTTGGGGGCTCTTCGAGCTCCTTTCTGGGGTAGTCCACCTGGCTGGCTCCTGCTTTGTCTCTTCCCACGAGTCAAAGGCTGCCCTCTCCGGTCGTGACTGTAGGTGACCAGCAGAGGCCTTTCTAGAGCCCACTGGGCCTCCTCCTCTCCGGGAGACCGCCTTGCACGAAGCGGAGCCTGGTGCTGAGGAAGCTCGTGGCTGCCGTTGGGGCGCTCCACCTCAATGAGAAACCCAAGGTGGCGCCTCTGGCCCTCGGCCCTCTGGAAAGCAGCGGTCACGTCAAAGCTCTCCCACTTGGGCTGCTTGGGAGCCAAGAATCTGCGAGCCAGGAGGAGACTGCTCTTGTTTCCGGAAACGGGTAGGGGGCCCATTGCGTGGTATATGTTGATGTGGAAACCCCTGCTTTCCTTCTGCGAGTGGTACAGGCGCAGCTCCAGGGCGGTCAGCTCCTCTTCCACAGGCAGCAAGGTCAGGTTGAACAGGAAGTAGAGCGAACCATCTACGGCTTCAGGGGTGTTTTCCAGATCCTCTAAATGTGAAACAGAAGCCGGAAAGGGATTGAGGACTGAGTGTTTGGGGCTGGTGTGGGGACCCTTTGGCCTTGCAGATGTTGCTGAACTACAGCTCCTATCGCCCCTGGCCATGAGCCATGCTTGCTGGGTCTGGTGGGAGTTGTAGTTCAGCAACATTCACAAAGGCTGCCCATGCCAGGACTGCAGGAATTGCCTTCTTGCGTCCAACCAAGTGTCCATCTAGCCCGCTCTGTGTTTTGCCCCCTGCATCCAGCCAGCTACTTCTAAGAAGCTCCCAAGCAACAGCTGTTCCCTGTCAGTTGTCTCAAAATTAGTGTCCTAACTTTTTAAAATAAAAGAAAATACTTATTAGTGGCTATGCAGCGTGCTGCACTTTTTTCTTTAACTGTTTTGGGGGTTTTTAAAGAATCAGAACCGTATCTTGGCATCCCCTTCTGTCCTTGCCTGAAGTGGTGCAGGGTTTCTGGCTCTGCTGATAACGCAAGCGCCTCCTACCCTGTGTGTGGCTCTGTTGCCTTGCTTGCTCTGCAGGTGGCGCTGTAACCCAAGGCAAATCATACACCTCCCAAAACCCAAGAGGGAAAAAAGAAGAGATCTTCCTTAAGTAAGCAGAACATGGGGGCATTCTTGAAGTATCTTAACATTAGGGAGCTTTGCTTTCCTTCCTCCTCGATGAAGCGTGTTTGACCCTCAGAGTCAAAATCAGGATTGTAGAGTTGAAAAGGGACCACAAGGGTCATCTAGTCAGTGCAACCCCCTGCAATGCAGGAATCTTTCAATGTGGGGCTTGAACCCACAACCCTGAGATTAAGAGTCTTGCGCTCTCCCAACTGAGCCTTCTACCGGGTCAGGCTATTTGTCAGCCTCTTATTGTCAGCCGTGGCTTGCAGTGGCTCTCTAAGGACCAGGGCAAACAGAGGGGCTTTCCTTTTAACTGGGGGTGTCAAGGATTGAACTTGGGACCTTCTGCATGCAAAGCAAGGTTCCTGCCTGCTGAGCTACCTCTGTTTCCCTTTACGCAGTGCGGCCGCTTATCTACAGCTTTCCACCTCCCCTTCATCCCTGTCCCTGTCACTTCAAGGATGGAGAGCCTGTGGCTGACTCTAGTTGGACTCCAACTCCCATCAGCCCCTGCAGCTGGCATGGCCAATGTTCAGGGAGATGGTGGGAGGTGTAGTCTAGCAACTCCTGGAGGGCCTGGGCTAAATTTCCCCGCCTTTTCTCCCCTCTGTTGCTGCCCCAACCAATTTTCCAAGGCCCCAGCCACCCCAGCTGCCCAGACGTGGAATTTGAAGGCGGACGTGGCAATCGCAAGCTCACCAACATGGTGGAAGGTGCGGATGGTGTTGGCTTTCCCGGCTTGTTCCTCCAGGAAGGGAAGCTCTGTCTCTTTGAGGGAGGAGGGAGCCTTCCCCAAGCAGAACTGGTACAGATCCAGAAGATATTGGGGGACCACAAGCCCCGCCCTTGGCTCCGGGCGCCGTTGCAAGCCCAGGCGTCTCAGCAGGATGGTCTGGAGGGCTTGGATCGGGACCTGCTTTGAGGAGTCATGCTCGCCAGCAGTTCCTGGAGAGGCCGCTAGGAGGCCTCCAGCTCTCCAGAATTCAAGAGGTATAAGCAGGACCACCAAAACAGCCAAGTTACCAGAAACCATTGTGGAACTGGGGAAGGCAGAGGGAAGACAAAGACATGGTTGGTGAATGTGGCTTGTAGACAGAATTGGATTTCCTGGGTTGTTGTTTTTCCCTTTTCCTCTCCACTCCCCGCTGCCGCCCCCCCCAAAAAACAGAAAATCAAAGAACACATTTGAGTTGGAATATGCATAGTGTAGATTAAACTATAGTTAAAGGGAGTCAGTAAAAAGCTGGGTTGCCTTTTTAGCGTCGTGCCCCCTGCTGGTAGTGGGGAGAATTACCCCATGCTGCACATCAGTATAATTTGATGCAGTTCAGTTAATTCTGTGGCATTAGGATACAGCCTCAGAGAGTGTATGCGTGTTAAATTTCTCCCAGACCGTCTCCGCAGGATGCTGCAGGGAAGTTGCTAGCAGAGGTCTTAGTGAGTACGAAAGAAGCCTGAAGAAAGATGCCTCTGCTGAGACTTTTGAACAGAACAAAACCCTGGGGAGCTCAGATCCCTTTATTTTATCAAGTGCACATTTTGCTTTGCAAAAGGGTTTCAGTGCCAAAAAAAATGTGTTGCGAGAAGGCAGAGGGGCTTCTTGGAGCAAGCGAGTTAGATTATTGAGAGCGATGTGTGCTGCGTTTGTTTGTTTGTTTGTTTGTTTGTTTGTTTGTTTCAAGAGCATGTCTTTTGCCTTTGAAAGAATTCTGTGGTAGATATGAGAAAGTCCTGGGCTTTGTTAATGTTTTGACATCCCTGCTCTTCCTTGATCTTCCATTTGCCTAGGCTTGGGGTGGGCAGTCATACCTGATGCCTCACTCACCCTCCCAATAGCTTACCACAAGGGAAGTCATCCTCTGTCATCCGTAGAATTGTAGAGTTGGAAAGGCCCGCGAGGGTCATCTAGTCCAACCCCCTGCAATGTAGGAATCTCAGCTAAAGAACCCCTGGCAGATGGCCACCCAGTCTCTGTTTTAAAACCTCCAGCGGAGGAGAACCCACCAATGAAGGAGAGAAACTGAGGCACAGAGAGCTTGCCATATAGCACCCACAAAATGGGCACAATTTGCTACAGGCTGACATTTGCGACTAGCCTTGACCATAAGCACGCATGTCAGCTGTACCCCGGAGATTGCACAAGCCCTTTGAGGTGTTGTGCCGATGAATGTGGGAAGATTCTGGAACGGTGGCTGTAGCCTTGCCCTCAACGTGGCACCATGCACTAATTGGGTGTGGTTTCTGCCAGAGGTGGGCAGGCAGACTGGCAGTAGGTGGAGCTTCTCATGAGGGCATCTTGCTGCTGGATGCTGTCTTGAGACACCCTCTTCACCAAGTTAATACATGTAAAATTAGCAGAGCAGGCAAGGGCCCATCCAGGGCACTGCCCATAAGAGCCCTCTAAGCATGTCCACAAGGAAGGTAGTGTTGCTTTTCTGAAGTGTTGTTGACAGTGTGGATGTCCTGTCCCCCCTCGCCCCGCTCAGAAGTACTTACATGCAAAGGTTGAGGCTGTTGGCAAGCATCCATTTTCCCCCTCCTGCAAATCCAGCAGCTTTTCCTTGCCGTTAGGTCTCTCCCAACCTTGCTGCTGCTTCTCTCGGGTCGCCCAAGCCAGGGAACAGCCCGCACTGCCCCATGGCCACCCCACTTCTCCCCAGCGACCTCCGTCGTCCTTCCCTTGCTCGGCAAGTGAGCCAGAGGCCGGCCAGCCTCCCAGCTCTTCTCCAGAGCGCTGGGGCTCTGCCCACCCTGCCTGTGGAGGTGCCGTCCTCGCTGCCTTCAGGATGTGATGTCAACCAGGCCAGGAGGCCGAGCCAGAACAAACAAGTTTGTTGTGAGTTGTCGCCTCTTCGCTCTCTCCAGCACAGCACGGTGGCCCATTTTCTGGACTCGCCAGTCGCTTTGGCCCTGCCAGGAAGGCGAGAGAGCTATGCCAGCTCTGATCCCAGGTGGGGAACAGGAGGAGAATTGCATCTCCACCCCAGAAAATTATGGGACATCTGCTTCACCAGTTAACAGCTGGGCCAAGGACACGAGGTAGCCAAATTTGACCGACTCTTCATCTCCCCACTGCCCAGTTAGCAACAAGGCCTTCAAAAACACCCAGAAGGTGCTGCTACCATGAGCCAAAATCGGTGACTTGACGCTGTTTGAAGGCCGGCGCTTCCAGTCTGAAACTTAGGCTGCCTACCACCTGGAGCTGACGTTTATCAACCTGCTACTAAGGCACACTGAAAAACAGGGACATGGGGCTTCGCTTGGCACGGGGCTAGTTTTCACAGCGTTTGTGCTGGCAGCCCAATTTACAAGCCTGCAAAGTCAATGCAGGCTTTTACATTGCAGCTTTGACTGCCCCCCCTTCTTCTTCAAAGTAACACGTGCGATTATTCTCAGGTCGCGTTCAAACAGAAGCTGGTGCCGTCCCAAAGGCACGAGCCTCGCCAGAAAAACAGCCAACCCGCCCCCTCCCCAGGCCCCGTTCTTCCTGGCGTGCTGCCCGGGAGTGCAGCAGATCTGGGCCAGGTCCTTATCAGGCCAGAGGGGGAGAGGGCTTTCAGGGGCCAGCGCTTCCTCCGCCACCAGACAGCACGCGCCGGGAACGAGCTGTCTGTGGAAAGAGCGCGTCAACAGGGCCTGAGGAGGAAGCGCTGCGGTCATCGCCCAAGGCAGACTCTTGGAACAAACACACGGTGCAGGAATGTGGCCTCGTTGGGGACCTGGGTGAGGGGATGGGGAGAGGTAATCTCCAGCAAGGCTGAAGCTTGCGGCATTCCCTCCCAGAAGCCTAAGCTGGAAAAAGCTCTTGGCTGCAAGCGCACATTAAACCAGATTGAATGCGCAGCAGTTTGGCTGTCCTTTCCCAAGGCAGAATTGCAGTTCCTTAAGCTGGAGGTGTGCAGTATAATGGCTGCTTTAGTTGAGATCCCTGCATTGCAGGGGGCTGGACTAGATGACCCTCGGGGTCTCTTTCAACTCTCCAATTCTTGGATGCCTTTTCTTCATGCTCATGCTGGGGACCCTGACCACTAAGCAAATCACCGTCATTCCTGAGCAGCAACTTGTGCTTTGAGTCCACCACCGACGCCAGGAAAATTCTGCGGGAGCTTCCATGGTACGTGGTCCATTTGAACCACGGGAAGGTTTCCTCTGCCGCTCCAGAATTGAAAAATCGGGAGCGTTTTGTCTCCCCCCAGGTGGTTCAGAGAGCATGCTGAACCTGTATGTACATGTCCTGGCTACCCACTTGAATGACTTTGGAAGACGATGGAGTGTGTCACAGCACTGTCAGGCAATGAATGTCCAGAAGGAGGAGTTAACTCTTTATTGTCAAAAGTACACTTACAAGTTGGGGAAAGGCATGTCCACCCATGCTGCCTCCCTCAACTACGCCAGGTTTGCACCCGATGAGGCAGTTGCTGCAAGAGAGAGCCCTCGCCCCCAGTTTATGTATATTCCCTACCCAAGTTTTGCACTGGCAGGTGCAGACTACGGCTGAGTGTAACCCGCTTCTGCTGTTCCCAATCCTCTTCTAGTCCTGGGACCCAGAGGGAAGAGATGCAGCAGGTAGCCTCATCTGAGGACAGGCAGCCCTCTTGCAATCACACCCATGGCAGGACCTCACCCAGTGGCAACCAACTGGAAGGAGGCAAGGCAGGCATGACAAATTGGGTAGAGAGGCAGCAGAAGGGCTGCTCTGTGGCTGGATCCTTTGAGCCTAGAGGACTGTGAATCATGCTGCTTTCTCCTAAAGCTAGTGCGTACTGCCCAGCCTTTTTGGAATCAGTCCTCCTCTGGGGGCATGTCTCCACTAAAAACCCAACAGAGGTCAACTGTCACGGGTTTTCCCATTGCAAGGAACTTTGGGAATTCCAAATCGGACCAGGGGTTAACCGCCTCTTCTTCAAGCTACTGTCTACCAGGGATGCTGTGGAGAGGAAGCAGTAAATTCATTTTAGGTATCTAGACAGCATCTTAAAAAGTAGAGACATCACCTTGCCAACAAAGGTCCGTATAGTAAAAGCTATGGTTTTCCCGGTAGTGATGTATGGAAGTGAGAGCTGGACCATAAAGAAGGCTGATCGCCAAAGAATTGATGCTTTTGAATTATGGTGCTGGAGGAGACTCTTGAGAGTCCCATGGACTGCAAGAAGATCAAACCGATCCATTCTTAAGGAAATCAGCCCTGAGTGCTCACTGGAAGGACAGATCCTGAAGCTAAGGCTCCAATACTTTGGCCACCTCATGAGAAGAGAAGACTCCCTGGAAAAGACCCTGATGTTGGGAAAGATGGAGGGCACAAGGAGAAGGGGACGGCAGAGGACGAGATGGTTGGACAGTGTTCTCGAAGATACCAGCATGAGTTTGACCAAACTGCGGGAGGCAGTGGAAGACAAGAGTGCCTGGTGTGCTCTGGTCCATGGGGTCACAAAGAGTTGGACACGACTAAACAACTCAACAACAACTACTAGAGCTACCTAGCGTTTGGCTAAAAGTCTAAGCTTCTGGATTCAGCAGCATCCATTTCTGGCCCAGGCCAACCCCTCTCGCTCTCCTCCTTGCACCAGAGTTGTCCTTGGCTGCCGGCGGCTGTTTCTCCATCTCGCTGTGCAAAACATCCTCTTCGCCGCTGACCCTGGGCTTGGCCGCCCGCCACAGAGGATGTTGGCACAGTGAGGGAGCGTCAAGTTGGTGCCGCCACCGTCCAGAGGGGAAAACAGGCTGTCCTCGTGCAGCAGCACTTCCTGTTTACAGGCCCCCACAAGCCTGTGCTTAACCCTCTGCTGCCTGAAGACCAGCAGCCATGGCTGCTTCAGCAGGCAAAGAGTTCCCAGCTGGCAAGAGTTCTGCCCTTGGCACAGGGCAGAAGTGACCCAAAATTCCAAGTCAGTGGCTCACCTCTCCCCTAAATCTACAGCACAGGGTGGGAATAATTTTTCATTCTCTTAGGGGTAATGGGGGGGGGCAGAACAGCTGTGCCGCATACCAGTGGTGGGCAGGGCCAGAGACAGACCTGGGCAGAGCAATGGGTGGGACTTTTCCTTCTGTGCTACATTCCAGCTGTGCGAAGGTCAGAGGTTTTCTAGCAAGAGGCTTCATCGCCATTTAGGGGCAAGATTGACGGAAGAGAGTAGCCTGGAGGGAGATCCAGGGACTGGAAGGCTGCTTTTGCTCTGAGGTTCCCAACCCCTAACCTACCACCCACCTGGAACAAAAAGTACATTGCTTACCTAGAGCTGGTTGTCTTCAACCTTCTCACACCCCATGACCCACATTTAACTCAAACACACATTTGGAGACCCATTTCTCGAATCTTCTATTTGCACGGTGGTAGTGCTCCTGTTGACACACACCAGTTGAAGACAGGATGTGAAATTTGTGGCCATCTTGATCAGGCATGAGAAATCCGAACATTAAGGCCACGGGACCTAGAAATCTTTGCAAGTCTGTGGTTTTCTCTCTCTCCCAACGCAGAATCATAAGGTTCCTTGAGCATATAAGCTTTTTTAAAAACATTAAAATGGGCTCATACCTCTTGTGATTATGGAACACATCAACAAGAGCAAAAAATCCTGCAGTCTACTTCAAACAGCTTAAACTACAGAGGGAACTTGGTCTGCTCAGCAAGGCGAATGGGAGGGCAGAATGTATTCTAAGCCATAGGAGCACCTACCTCCTGAATTACCGTATTCCTTAAGAGTACCTACTGCTGTTGACACAAACAAGGCACCATTTGTATAACGTATTTCTCCTCTTTGCCAGCAGGGGTGCATGATGAAGGTGCCGGTTGCGGTCATCCGCCTGCCCCACGGACCCGACGGGTCAAGCCGCGGCTTCGATCCCAACTCTCCCCGTTTCCAGGCCCTTGGTCCTGCCAGCCTCTCCTCTGGGAGCACAGCAGACCTAGAGCAGGAGCAGCAAAGTCGTGTGACGCTCCGAGAACGCTACCTGCGCAGCCTCTCAGCCATGGCTGGGCGGCCCGTCAGATTCACCATGTACGAGAGGGTCAAGGTCACAGCTTTGTTTGGAGCTTCCGACATTGACATCCTGAACTTCCAGGTCTCCGAGCTTCAGACTCCACTGGGGATACAGAGAGAAGCGCTGCTCCGATGTTCGGACATCATCGCGTACTCCTTTGAGCTTTGACAGATCTGCCTTTTTACTATTAAAGCACCTTTTATAAGCAAGTGTTCAGTCCTTTGTGAGTTGCAGAGTGCAGGCTTGGTTTATTCATAGCAGACATGTCCAGGGGACTATGACAAAATTAAGTAATGAGTTTGAACTGCAGAGGAGGTTGCCTGCTACATCTGCATGATTCACTGTTCTGCACGCACTGCCTCCCAGATTCTGGGTCTGTGTTGCAAGTAGGAGCTGTAACAAAATGTCACAGTATGAAGTGCTGCACCCCACCACTTTCCTGTTTTGTTTCCCCAGTATTGCCAACATTACAAGCTCCCATTTTTGCTGTTTCAGGGGTCTCCCCCTAAGCCTGCTTCTAGTGGGCAGCCCCATTTTAACTACACTAGCAATGACACAGAATCAACACTGTAGAGGAAGTTATTGTATTTAAAAATGGATTATCAGAGTTTTTAGGGGGCTAACCAGGTTGGGATAGCTGGGATAGCAGGCTTGTTGGTTTTTGAATGTAGATTGTGTAGATTTTTAAATTTCGTTGTTCTGTATGGGACAGTGACAATAAAGATTATCGTATCGTATTCTCTCATGCAATAAAGCATTGCAATACAGCAAATGCCGATTCAGCAGCTGCTTCTAAACAAATGGCAGGACTTAAAACCTTGCCTCCCTCATCCCTGGAGGGATGGCACTTGGCTGCAGACGCTTGGTGCTGGGTCTCCCATGTTCTTTGGCATTTACCTGAAACTAGTGGTGCAGTGGAAATTCTCAGCTGCTTCGGCTCAGGTGAAAGTGAATTAAGGGGCCCTTATTTTTTAAAAAACGCATTGCAGCTCAGTTCAGGCTTGCACACAGGCCTGACTTTTTTGTGTTTACCCTTTTGACTTTATCATAAACCATCATGAAATATCCATTTAGCCTACTGACCGCTGAGGACTCCAGCCACGGTGCTTTGATTCACACTGATTTGCACACAGAGAACAGGATGCTGCACTAGATAGGCTTTTGATGTGATCCAGCAAGGCTGTTGTGTCCAGAGAAGGGACCCCCTGGGTCATTTGTACCTGCCCTTGGACTTATGAGACCTATTTCACTCTAACACCCTGACTAGGGCTGGGCGATATAACATCCGAAACTGGTGTGAAGTCAATTTTGTGATACCAGTTTCATAATTTTTGACCTGCCAACACATCTCAATTCATGATTGTGTGTGTGTGCTCTGCCAAAATCACAATGCCTCTCAAGATTATTACAGCCTGTTAATTCTGCCAGCTCAGCTCTCCCCTGCCTCCTGCAAGGGAAGTGAATGACAAGAGCAGGCGCCAGCAAAAATCACAATGCAGGAAAAACCGTGAAGCCAGCCAGTGCCTTGACAAAGCTCCATCCTTCTTTCAGACACCATGATATATCACTATACCACAATGTTTAGCTGGTGATATATCAGAGTGCTGAAAACCATGTCTCACCCAGCCCTAGTGCTGACTCTAATCATTGGTGGGAAAAAAACCCCAAAAGTAGGAGCAGGCTTGATTATCACATAGGAGTTGCTTTGATTTGTGCCTGTGCATTTTGCTTCACAACAAGCTTATTCCGAAGGCTGGCTCTGGACGCAAGCGGAAGCCCCTGGGCTTCCCATCCTCACTCCTTGCTGCGCATGATCTCCACAGGGCTTATCACACACAGCTTTGGGATGAAAGGAAGCGCACGTCCTTAGAAGCTCCTATAAAGTCTTTCCAAAATGGAGCAAGACGGTTCTGTGCAGCTGAAGGTGCTCGTCAAGAGATGACCGCTTCTGGTTTTTTATTTATGTATTTATTTAGACAGCATAGAAACAAAAACCAGCAATGTACAGCGTTATTACAGGATTACATGAGGCCTGATGAACCAGCTGGGAGGGAGGCGGGCAGCGTGGAACTGAACCAGGAACAGCTTCTAGTGGCGGTAATGAGGGCTCCGAGATCGGGACCGCGAATGCCTGTAGGAGGCAGAAGAACAGGTCACATGAGAACTGAAAGAGAAACCTATATACCGTATTTTTCACTCCATAAGACAAACCTAGTTTTTAGAGGGGAAATGCAAGGAAAATAATATTCTTTAAAGGGAGCGCTGAGCAGAGCCTGTGTGCATCCCAGGCTCTGCTCAGCGCTCCCTTTCACGAGCCGCGTGGAGCTTGTGTGTGGCTCTTGGGGGCTTTTCCCCAAAAAGGGAGAAGGGACTGATGGGCTGCCCTTCTCCCCCCTCGGGGAAAAGCCCCCAAGAGCTGCACACACACTCCACACAGCTCTTTAAAGGGAGCGCCCAGCAGAGCCTCCCACCTGCATTCGCTCCATAAGACGCACACACATTTCCCCTTACTTTTTAGGAGGGAAAAGGTGCATCTTATGGAGTGAAAAATACGGTAGTAAGAGTCCCACAAAGTCACGACTCCCGTTGGTGGTAGATGATCGCTCTGTTAAGCAAGCACTAGCCAGAGCCAACACAACGTAGCAGATAAGAACACTGAACTTGATAGGGGGAAGTGGTCGAGCCCTTTTAATTGCCGAGCCACAAAGCCCACAGTGGCTGGCCTTGGGAAAGTCTTCCTCTGTGTCAGCTGCATTTTATAGGGTTTTTGTGGAAGTAAAAAAATCAGAAGGCCTAATTCTGCAATGCACCAAGCTGCTTGGAAGCAGGGCAAAGCACATTCCACTACCCATGTACTTAACCATGTTACTTGTCCAAAGAGACTTCAAGGGCACTTAATGACAACTCATAAGTTCAGAACTAGTCACTTGGGTCTTAATAAAGATAATGGCTTCCTGTCCCCTGACAGATGTGGATGCAATCATCCCAGCGATGCTGAAATAAGTTATCACCTCTCCGCCACTTGCAGAGGGTTCTCATGCCTACTGTTTCCCTTGTTATTAATATTTAGGCAGAATTTATAAACATTGCTGTTCACCCAGACGCTTGTTGGCTGAAATATATTATTCTTGGCAACTCTGAAAATTATTTAGCTGGGAAAATATTCCGCCGTTTTTTGAAAAAAAATCCTTTGCATTGTTTTCGCTGTTTTGTTGTTTACTGCCCCAGGCTCCTTTGGGAGGAAGGGCAGGAGAAATAGCTAAAGACAATACAGAGCATGCATCTGAAAGCCTGGACCGAATGACCACAAACTCTTACTTTTTGCATCTCACTGCCATTCAGCTCCTGCCTTGCATTTTTCTCCTTTGAAATTAAGCACACACGTGGGTGTGTATGTGTGTGCAAACACAAGCAAGCACAACTATACATATATAGTTCTGTGAGCCACCTTGAGACCTCCGGGTACAGGGCGGTATATAAATTCAATAAATAATAATAAATAAGTAATATATACATGCACACACCCTGCCAACTTGAGATTTCATTTCCTGCAGCTAACAAAGTAGGCTTGTGTCCATGAACATATGAAGCATATTGCTCATGCCTTAGCAAATCTAGGAAGACTTGAAGGTGCCAAAGGACCCTTTGCAAACTGTTACAGTGGCTGGAGAACATCTGTAGCCTGAAAGGGATCGGGCTGGCCTCAAGTTCAAACTATTTACCGTATTTTTCGCCCTATAGGGCACACTTTTTCCCCTCCAAAAATGAAGGGGAAATGTGTGTGCGTCCTACGGGGCGAATGCAGGCTTTCGCTGAAGCCTGGAGAGCGAGAGGGGTCAGTGCGCACCGACCCCTCTCGCTCTCCAGGCTTCAGGAAGCTATCCGCAAGCCTTGGGAGCCGCGGGAGTTCCCGTCGGACTCCCAAGGCTTGCGGATAGCAGCCTGCATCCCAAAGGCTGGGGCGCACTGACCAAGGCTTGCGGATAGCAGCCTGTTCTGGGGGCTGGGGTTGGGGGAAGCTCGGGCTTCCCCAGCCCCGCGCCTAGGGGAAAAAAAAATATATTCCCCCCCCCCAACTAGGTGCGCCCTATGGGCCGGTGCACCCTATGGGGCGAAAAATACGGTAAATGTTTCAGGCACCTCAGAGGAAGAAATGCTGGTTCTGAAAGGTGCCTGTATCTCTCCACCTCTGCTCCGTCTTATCAGCTCAGTGAGAGGCCTGCTTCTATCTCCCTTTCGCCACTAGAGTCGATAAGCAAAAGCAAAATTTACCTCCTTGAAGAGCTGTAGTCTCGACCTGCAAGACAAACGGGAAAGTCAAGAACCTCCAAATTACATTTCCGGAACTCTCTGCATTTGCCTATTTAGGCTAAACCTGTTAATCTCTTAGCAAGGGCAGTGGAGGAAGGAAAGGATGTGAACCTTCAGCCATTAAGAAGCAGAAAAATCACAGAGACCCTCTGATGCCCCTGAGGTTCGGTCAGCCTTTACAAGGGACAAAGCCTCTTGTTGTAGGACAGTCCCTGCTCTATGGAACTCCCTGCAAACAGAGGTTTGGCAAACCGTTTGGCAGGAATATTTGCTGCCTTCTTTCAGGGTCCCAAAGCCTGCAGAAAAGCGAGTCAGGGATGAATCGGCTATGGGGGACCACCTAATTCTCTTGCTAACGGTCACACCTAAATCTTTATGAGGGTGGAATTCATGTTCTAATCCAATGTTACCGCATACCAACCACCCCAGTGTTAGAGCAGAGGTTGAATGGCCCATCTGTCATGGATGCTTTAGCTGAGATGCCTGCATTGCAGGGGGTTGGACTGAATAACCCTAACTCTACAATTCTATGATAGTTTTGTGTGTGTTTTTTAAGTAAGAGTCAATCTGCAAACAGTGAAGTACAGTGGTACCTTGGTTCTTAAATTTACCCGTCCTGGAAGTCCGTTCCAAAACCAAGGTGCACTTTCCCATAGAAAGTAATGCAAAATGGATTAATTCATTCCAAACTTTTAAAAAACAACCCCCTAAAACAGCAATTTAGCATGAATTTCTAACGAGACCATTGGTCCATAAAATGAAAGAAATAAACAATGTACTGCAGTCACACAACCCATCCATCAGTAGCTGAACTGGGTTCCATATAAAAAGGTAAAGGGACCCCCGACCATCAGGTCCAGTGGTGACCGACTCTGGGGTTGCGGCGCTCATCTTGCTTTATTGGTCGAGGGAGCCGGCGTTCAGCTTCCAGGTCATGTGGCCAGCATAACTAAGCCGCTTCTGGCAAACCAGAGCAGTGCACGGAAACGCCGTTTACCTTCCCGCCGGAGTGGTACCTATTTCTCTACTTGCACTTTGAGGTGCTTTCAAACTGCCAGGTTGGCAGGAGCAGGGACTGAGCAACGGGAGCTCACCCTGTCATGGGGATTCGAACCGCGACCTTCTGATCGGCAAGTCCTAGGCTCTGTGGTTCAACCCACAGTGCCACCTGCGTCCCCCGGGGTTCTATATAGTCACACACAAAAAAAGAAACGCAAACGCAAAATAAATAGCAAAAACAGACCTCAGCATAACACTCAAAACAGAAGCGTAACACTCAAAACAGAGCATGTTTGGCTTCCAAAAAACGTTCGCAAACCAAAACACTCACTTCCAGGTTTGCAGTGTTTGGGTTCCAAGTTGTTTGAATACCAAGGCATTTGAGAACCAAGGTACCACTGTACTCAAGAGGCATGAATGTTTTGGCCAGGACCTCTCTACTTGTCTGGGTGAAGTTCTTTTATCTCTGTAGGGACCTCACTGTCAAAGTCAGACCCCCAAAATAATGATCTTTTCTCCAGTGCTTCACAACAGGCCCATTGCCACTGCGCTCTTCCTCCCACCAGCTCCAGGGCACTCACTGTAACGTGGGGAAGGAGACCGACTCTGCCGGCTGTACTGCCGCTCCCACTCCTCTCGTTCCTTCTCCCGGCGTTCACGCTCCCTGCCAAGAAAAAATGCTGCAGATTTAGCAGGCAGGCAACCAAGCCACTCCCTCTCCCCCCACCCACGCTCCCCCACTGCTCCGTGCCGGGAGGGACAAGGAAACCCCAAAAGGCATTACTTCATCCGGATCTTCCTAGCCATGGCACGCAACTCATCTTCCCGCTCCTGGAAGAGACGAGATAGCACACACCAGTCAGCCGAAGGGTGAACACCACGCAAGGCAGACAAGCCAAGGGTGACCTTGGCAAACGGTACGCTCTGCAGCGAGAAAATGGTAATTCTGCAAGCGGAATAAAATTCTGCATCCTTGAGAGCCATGGTTTGCTTTGCCACGCTATGGATCGTTTGAACATCCAAACACCCAACCCGGTAGACTATCGTAGCAACAGACCACAATGTGAAGCCATGCTTTTAAGTATGGTTTGGCACTATGACTGAACCTCAGCAGTCTGGTGTAACCATGGTTTGTTTGGCCAACTCGCCGAGTTACAAAGGTGCAAGGCAAGAGTCGTTGGAAAAGAAGTGAAACCAAAGAAATAAACTGTGGCTTGCTTGCTCATCTTGCAGTTTTTGTTGAAGAAACCATGGTTAGAAGAAACCAGGGCGCAGCACTGTATATGAACCCTGCCCTTAGTGTTGCAACCTTGTTTTAGAATCATAGAGTTGAAAGGGACCACAAGGGTCATCTAACCCAAGCCCTTGCAATACAGGAAACCTTTTGACCAACACAGGACTCAAAGCCACAACCTTGACATTAAGAGTCTCACGCTCTACTGACTGAGCTGGCAAGGCTTATTAGACAACAACGGGAAACTGAGCCTTTCATGTCATCGGCCTGGTCCTGCGGAACACACTGCCGATAGAGGTTCAGCAGGGGTTTCAACTTTTAAATGCCTGCTGAAAACTTTTCTAATCCATCAGGTTTCCGCAGACAATAAAAAATGCCTCCTTCCGTAATACCCAACTGCCTTCTGACTTGTAAATTTTAATACGGTTTTATGCACAATTGTTGCAAACTGCTCTGAGATTTCTTCTCATGAACAGCGGTACATAAATATTTTTATGAACGGACAACTGCATCCCAGTTAGCATTTGGGATTCCAGCTCCATTTTAAGTTTATTCCACTTGCAGAATGGGGCTTTTCAGACCGCAGAATTCGGTGCGCCTGCCAGTTACCTGTCTTTCGTGTTCCTGTTGCATCATCTTCTCCTGGGCGGCCTTTTTATCTGCTTTGACTGAAGAGGCAGAGTGGGGAATATGAGCGCGTGCAACAAACAGGTCAAAAGAAGGAGATGGCTCCCCTGTGTCGCCCGCCCACCCTCCCACCTCCCCAGCCAGCATCCTCCAGCCCAGATGCTTACACTGCCGGTTAAGCGCCTTCTGCATACGCAGCTTCAGCTTCTCCTGTGGGGTCAGCTTTGGCTACAAGCGGAAGGCAAACAGAAAGGTGTTAAGAGGTTGCCCCCCCTCTTGGCCTGAACTCACAGTCAAACGAGTCTGGGAGAAGGCATACATGGGGAGAAAAGGGCCTTGGCGGAGGGACCCTATATAATGTATTTCTGCACACAACATCTGGAGGGAGGAAAAGAGAGACTTCAAGACAGCCATGAACCAGAGCCCCACTTTCAAGCAAGGAAGAGTAGGTTGAGTTCCAGGGGACTCACCAGCAGCACACCCTGCTCAAGGGGGCTGTGCTTCCCCCGGCAAGAAGAGAGAGGCCATCTCCCCAGGATATATAGTAGGAGAGCCAACTGAGGCCTATGGGCTCCTTTGCCTGTAACGATCAGGAGCCAGGTGCTTTCAACTGAAAAGGATTACCGTATTTTTCGCTCTATAAGACGCACCCGACCATAAGATGCACCTAGTTTTTAGAGGAAGAAAACAAGAAACAAGAAAGCAACGCAAAGCCTCTTGAGTGAAGAGGCAGGAGCGCTCCCGCTGTGCTCAAGAGGCTTTGCGTGGCTATCCCTGAAGCCAGGAGAGCAAGAGGGATCGCTGCGCAGCCTGCATTCGCTCCATAAGACACACACACATTTCCCCTTACTTTTTAGGAGGGGAAAAGTGTGTCTGATAGAGCGAAAAATACGGTAATTTTTTAAAAGGGGCGTTTCAGGTGCAGAAAAGGAAGCTGGAGCCTGCAGGAAGGGAAAACAGTCCCTGGCAAACTAGACTGGGCCATTCCCAAGCAGGTGGCAGTAGGGAAGGTGCAAGGAATCAACTTAACACACATTGACAGGGTACTGAAATCCACTCCAACCCCAAGAAGCTTGTTAAGCAGACAAAAATGTTAAGGCCAATAACTTTCGAAGGGTTCTTTGCAAAGGTGGGCTTCCATCTGCTTCTCCTCCACTCCTTCCTGTGGCTGGGTTAATCCTCAAGAGAACACGGGGGTTCCCAACATCCTCTGTGCAAGCTGCTTATGGTGCTTCTGAGGTCACTGGTATGCATTACCCCACCCCAACTGTGAGCCCTCAGAACCCCCACCTTTCCATCTAAAAAGAAGAAGAAAAGCCAAGGTCCTAGCCCTCATGATTGCTAAAACAAAGCCAAAACACCAGACACAAGCAAACAAGCCCCACCCAACTCTTCATTAAGTGTCTGAAGTTTAGCCTTTCAGAACCTGAAACCTCTTGGTGACTCTCAACCAAATGTGTTAATTGTCTGCACCGGGAAAATACTGTTGGGAGAAAATCTCATTGGGAGATGGGACAGTTCTGCCTCAGGGTCCAAATGCACACAAGCAAGTCGCGGCTGGGTGCTGCAGTCATTGAACAAGGATCCCCACCATGGCTCAGCCAGTCCTCTGCTGTCACCCATGATGGGATGGCTCTCATGATGAGGTTCCCATACATTTGCACTGTTTGAAGAACGTGGACTATGGGGCCATCACCTGCAGCCCCACGTGCCAGCATAAGCAGCTGTGAAGGCGGCCCTTCACTGGACTCCCACCCCCACCTCACATTTCTACTTTCCATGCCAAAGTAGGGACATGTGAGCATCAATTCCAACCACTACCACTACTTCTCAAAGACATGCCCAGACATAAAGAAAACTAGCCCAAGGGCACTCCCAGAGCAAGCCCAGTTTAAAACGAAGAGAACTTAAACTAGAACAGTTAAATACGCTGCGAAAAGACAAGAAAGCCACATTTGCAGTATGCCTTGGGAGACCTGGCTTTACATTTTGAGAGATGGGGAAAGAAACAGTAGATTTGTTAAACTATGCCCTAAAATTGAGAGGTTTCGCTTCCTTCCTTGAGCTTCTGAAGAGCTGCAAGCATCATTCAGATCTACAAGTAGTTTTTCCCTCTACAAATTCCAACAAGGAAATCAGCTAGCAAGTAGCTTCCTTTGCTTTAGGCTCCAGCCCAAGCAAGATCAAATTTCACCGACAACCCCCCCCCCCCCCCATGGCTCTGCTGCCTGCTTGGATAAGCGATCTCTCTGGAAGGTGAACCTGTGGCTTTCCGCATTGATTTTTTAAAGCTCTATACCAACTTTTCATGCCTTAAGAGTTGAAAGCAAACAAGGTTTGAGCAGGGGTGGCTGTGCTCTGCCACGGACACCAAAAGCAGGCAGGAGTCATTTCTAGGAGATTTGAAGCACAATCTTTGAGGGAGCAAGCGGACACCGTAACTGAGATAACAAACGTAGTGCTGTTGAAAACTCCCTTCAGTCGTGCAGGGGCTTGAGCTAGGGCCAAAAAACCCCTGCGCACATAAGCACCACCATCCATACCTCAAATCTGTCTTGCTGACACCATACCCCATTGTTTAAATGCTCAGGGAACTCCATGAGATGTCAGAAACGCTCGCGCTGGGGCCACTCACAGCTCCCAGTGGCTCTCTCTGGGACTGAATGCCCACTCAGATATTTGTATCGAGAGCAGGGAATACTGTCTATGTGTTTCTCTTAACCCAGATCATAAAGAAGCCCTTGGTTGTGCCAGAGGTTGCCAACACTTTCAGGTCACTCCTTGGATACTGAACCAAGGATCAGGAGGCATTGCTCCAAGATAGTCCATGGAAAGCCACTCAAGACGAATCAAACATCTGGAGGGCACCCTGTTGGCAATCCCTAACATCAGCTTTAAGGCCTGGCTTGGGGGGGAAGAGTTTTGGATGCCGTTGTGTGGGGAAAGGGCATGTGACAGCTGTTGATTTTTCAACTTTTTCCTCTATTTTTCAATATTTTATTGCTGCTTTGGTTAGTATTTCTCCTAAATGGTTTCTGAAACTTTTGTTGTTTTAATACACTGTTAGCTACCTTGAGCCCACCGAAGAAAGGCAGGGTATGAGGAACTTAATAAATGAAGGAGGAGGAGTAAATCTACCCATAGTCCTAAACAGCCCCAACCGCCAGGGGCAAGGATGCATCGAGACTGGACCAAGACACAACTCCACCCAGCTTTCCCCTGACAGATGCTTTCCCAACGGGCTCACGGTTGGGTAGGAAGACAGCTCAGCAGCACTGCCATGTTTCTTTATGTGCACACCGATTTCCCATGCGGTGGGAACAGGCAGCCCCAAAACACGGAAGGAAAAGGCTTCCAGGAGAAGCAAGATGGTTTTGGTCCCAACAGAGGAAACCACCAGAAGCCAGGGCTGCATGGCAGGATCAGTGCAAAAGGGCAGGCTAATGTACAAGTGTCAACAAGAGAGAGAACAAGAAATCCGAGTTAACAGGTAGACCCATGCATTCACAAACACACACACACACACACACAGAAAGAAAGAGAGAGAGAGAGAGAGAGAGAGAGAGAGAGAGAGAGAGAGAGAGAGAGACTCCCCCAAAGAGACAACCCCTGGTATTATATTCTAGATCAGGTCACGAAACCCCCCTCCAAAGCAGCGACCCACCCACCCCCTTTGGCAATACCAAAAAGTTAAACCCCAACGTTAACACAAACTTCCCTGGAGACCCAACCCCCTCAACACTAGCCTGACAAGGTCCAAATTTAAAAGACGGCTTCCTGGTTTGGTAGCACCCTAAGGAGGTGCTCAAGAGCTACATTTCTGACCACGTCTGAATCAGTCAAGTGTGGCCATCCAAATTCTAAAAAAAAAGCAACACTCCCCCCCCCCCCGCATCTCTATTGTTTCCCTGCGTCTTTTTCTGCAGTGATGGAAATTAAGAGGTGAGGTTTAAATTCTTACTGACTTTGGCAGCTCCTGTCTCTTTACCACCGGCAGTTTCAGCCCTGGAGAAAATGGAGGGAGAGAAGATAAACAGGTTATATTTGTTACAGCAGCAGAAGAAAGACCACTCTGGGACAGGAACGGGTATGAACGTCAAGCCAGTACAGACAAAAAGATGCTCAGATGCACCTGCTGCTAAAGGACCACCTTTTGCTGCAGAGGCTGCTATTTCTAGTCCCAGATTTTATTAGCCACTGTGGCCCCCTGAGCTGAAACCAGCTTGGCTGCAAGAGTTGCAGGAAGGAGGCATACCAGGCACCATCTAACCGTCTTAAGGACCCCACTCTGGATTTGTGTAGGGTTTACTCCTTAGCCTTTCCTTCTCCAGAAAATATCCCACAAGGCAGCACAGGTTTCAGATCAGAGTCTTCCTTCTCCTAGAGGGGTTCCTTTTCCAGGTTGATATACTATTGTGTTTGATACTGCAGTGACTGCAATGTTTGTTGCTTGCCAAAGCTATTGCAATTCTTTTGTGAGCCACCCTGAGCTCAGCAGTTGTTGTAGGAAAAAGCAGGCTACAAACATTAAATTGAAATAATAATAATAACTTTTTTATTTATACCCCGCCCTCCCCAGCCAGAACCGGGCTCAGGGCGGCTAATACCAATAAAATTACAATAAAAGGTAATGGGGGGGGGGGACCCCAGTTAATTAAAATACGGGTTAAAATACAATTTAAAATACAGCCTCATTTTAGTAGTAGCCCATAAATCAAAACATAAGGGGAGGGAAACATAAGGGTCAGACTGAGTCCAAACCAAAGGCCAGGCAGAACAGCTGTCTTGCAGGCCCTGCGGAAAGATGTCAAATCCCGCAGGACCCTGGTCTCTTGCGCCAGAGCGTTCCACCAAGTTGGGGCCAGTACTGAAAAGGCCCTGGCCCTGGTTGAGACCAATCTAACCTCCTTGCGGCTCGGGACTTCCAAAGTGTTGTTATTTGCGGACCGTAAGGTCCTCCGTGGGGGATACCAGGAGAGGTTAAACCACAGAGCCTAGGGCTTGCCAATCAGAAGGTCGGCGGTTCAAATCCCCGTGACGGGGTGAGCTCCCGTTCCTCAGTCCCTGCTCCTGCCAACCTAGCAGTTCGAAAGCATGAAGTGCAAGTAGATAGATAGGTACCATTCCAGCGGGAAAGTAAACGGCGTTTCCGTGCACTGCTCTGGTTCACCAGAAGTGGCTTTGTCATGCTGGCCACATGACCCAGAAGCTGTACACTGGCTCCCTCGGACAGAAAAGCGAGATGAGCGCCACAACCCCAGAGTCGGCCACGACTGGACCTAACGGTCAGGGGTCCCTTTACCTAAAGTCCTCTGCGGGGCATACCATGAGAGGCAGTCCCGTAGGTACAAGGGTCCTAGGCCGCATATGGCTTTAAAGGTCAAAACCAGCACCTTAAACCTGACCCTGTACTCCAATCAAACTGGCATACGCCCCTTGCTCACTTTTTCAGTTTCTCCCCTACAGCCGGGGAAGCCGCAGGCCTCAGCAGTTTCTCTCTGGCTGGAGACGCTGACCGGCTGCGGCTCCGTGACTCGCTGTCACTGCGGCTGCTGCGGCTGCTGCTCCAGTGCCTCCCTCCCCTGCCGCTGCTCCACCGGTAGCGTTCTCCAGACCGTGAATGGCTTCTAGGGATGACAGAAGAAGAATGTTGTTGGGGATCGATTTCTCTCTCTCTTCCCCCACCCCCCACGAAAAAAGTATCAGGAGCTCCTCCGACTCACCTGGACCTGCGGCGGGAGCCGTATCGCCAGCCCCGCTCGGGGGAGCGAGATCTGGAGTGGCGCCGGCCATCCCGCGAGCCTCCCGCCGAATAGCGCCTCGTTCTGCTTCGGGACCGGGAGTATCTGTGGCTGCGCGAGCGGCCGTAGCGGCTAGCTCTATGATAACCGCCAGCCCGGTGAGACCGCGAGCTGGACCGCGAGCTGGAGGACGAGGACGTCGACGACGTGGAGGAGGAAGAGGAGGAGGTGGAGCGTCGCCTGGAAAGAGGAGAGTCACGGCGCTGGATATTCACACGGCGCAGGCAGATCAGCAGGTGCGGGGAAAGTTGAGGGGGGCGGGGAAGACGAGAAGGTGCAGGAGGACACCCCGGGAGGCCGAGACCCAGCCCTGCCGACGGGTCCGCAAGTAGAGACAGAAGCTTCCCAATTAGCAACTACAGTGCCGGAGCTCAAAACATTCACATCTTCAACTTGCTCTCTGCTCTGCAGCAAGCAGAGCACACCAGAGGAGCAGGAAGGGTTTGGGAGACCCTGTGGGATGCTGGGTTACTGCCAGATCTCACTGTAAACTCGCTGCAGCTCGGCATCCGTTCCATTCCTGATCATGCCAACTTTTACCTCTCCACGAATGGAAAAAAGCTTCCATTGGAAAAGTTCTGCATGGAAACAGATTCAGAGGGAGAGACTGGGGGGGTGGGCCATTGACTAAACAATATGGATACTTGCAGCCTCCCAAATCTTTGAGCAGTGAAAGACTGAACAAATGCTTCCAATATGCAATTGTGGTTTTGCCGGTTACGTCCCCAAGCTAGCAGGTTAGCGATTTCACTGTTCTAATACCAAATCTATGGTCTAGTTCTCATATCGAGGTGGCTGACCTGAGATATACCACTTCAGACTTTAAAAAAAAAATTCCCTTCCTGTGGGAAACTGGCGTGGCAGGGAGAAAGGTGGCCTAGATCCTTTCTCCCCAACCTTTAAAACCATTTCCGCACCTGCAATCTTATGGGACACAGCCTACAAGTTAACCACCTCATCCTTTTGCAGTATTCAATTTTGCCTGTTTACAAAATTTTATGTTTCAACTTGCAGTAAACCAGCAACCCAGGGCTCTGGGATGCCCCAACCAAAAAGAAGAACAGGGCCCATTTTAACTCAAGGCAGCCACACAGGGTCTCTGACCTTCCTGCTTCCTTCAGTGAAACAACAGCAGCTACTGCTGCTCTCGTTGGAGAGATACAAGATGAGCCAGAAAGAAAAACCCCAGCCCCATATTCTCCCCCTGGTACAAACCATGGCTGACCCCGCCCACCTTAACATCCCTTTGCCAAACCACCCTTAGGTTTCCCAGAATTCCACAGGAAGAAGGGAGTCTCTACTTCCCCTCATTTCCCAGGGGAGACTCTGCAATGAACAGTTTGGCTTTGTGGGGATTGGCCCACAGGAGAGGCCAGTGGGAACACAGTTCCCAAAAGTTGGCGGTCAAGGTTCTGAGCAGTCGGGGAGGATGGGAAAGAAAATAAGAAGTCAACCTTTGACCCTGGAATGGTCTCTGCTTTAAGGTTTGGGAAAGCGAGGCAGGTACGAAAGTTACCGACCGGGAGGAGGCGCTATGACCTGCCGCAGCGCTGCCCTGCTGCACTTGGCTGGAGCGTGCCTTGCCGAGGGAGGCGGGCTTCCTGGGGGCTCCTGCGGTTTGAGCGGCGGCGGCGGCGGCGGCAGCGGCGGCGGCTGCCTCTTCGTCACTACCCCCGAAGCTGGTGATGAAGGTGATCTTCTCCTCGTGACCCGGGGAAGGTGAGCGAGAGCGGGAACGGGACTCGGAAGTGGATTCCGAGGGCGATCTGACGGATCAAGGCAGATAATCAACTGCAGGTTACGAGCAACAGAACAGAGCAGCTGGGCGTTCCACTTGCTCTTCACCAGACACCCCAACAAGATTAAGGGATGCAAAACTCAGGTGTTCAGGAGCGCTGAGCATCCCTGATCTGCACTAAGTCATCTAGGTGATGCAGTCTTGCTTGTGGACGTATCTCGTCTGAACAGACCAAAACCCACCTAGCCCAGTGTCCTTTTGAGAGAGGCCCAGCAACCAGCAGGCATTATTAAGTGGACTACCAGCTACTTTCTCCCCACCTGTGTGGTAGAGGATGGGCCAAGCCCCCGGAAGGCAGCCCAAGCTGGGCTCAGTGCAGCACTAGCAAACTCTGTGGTGCAATGCAGCTTATGAAACAGCTGGGGAGCAAAACCGCCTTGGACAAAATACAACGCCGTCAGCGTGGAGTTTCCCCCCGCAAGGAAACTCAGAGTTATTTGCCTCACACTGGGCCCCAACTCTCTCTAAAACAAAGCGAAACACACACAGAGAGAGCGTGTGTTCTGCAAGTACAGTCATACCTCATGTTGCGTCCGCTTCAGGTTATGCATTTTTGTGTTGTGTCCCACGGCAACCCGGAAGTACCAGAACGGGTTACTTCCGGGTTTCGCCACTCGGGCATGCGAAGCAGCGCTAAATCATGCTGCGCACGTGCACAGACTTTGGCTTTGCGTCAGTTCCATGTTACGGATGGGCCTCCAGAACGGATCCCGTCCGTAACACGAGGTTCCACTGTACAGATGTTTTGTTGAATGCGGATGAAAACCTCCCCTTCACCAACCCAAGGATTACGGAGGAACAAGAACTGGCAGCAGAATATCCAGCCTAAATTCCATGCCATCTGCTGCAACTGTGCTCAGTCCATGTCTTGCTGGCCTTTATATCCCAATGTTCCACGTTATGCTCTATACAATGTTCCACTTCCAGCCTTTTACAGCAGCAAGGGTGCCTCAAACTATGCAAACACCACATTTTGGCTGTCTAGTTGACAGGGAACAGCCCATGTTTTAGAAACCCCACCAGAGAAACCGTGCGCCCATTGTGTGCAGGTATATGACACTCCAAGAGTACGAACACCCACCAGCACATCTGGGGGGGGGCAGCTGCATCCACTCACCGTTTGTAAGGATCGTAGGTGGGACTGTCTCTGCGAGCATAACTGCAACGATAGGGGATTAAATGAGGACAAAACCGGCACCAGTTCTAGAATCACAGAAGCATCACGGGAGACTTGCAAAAGCCCAACCTCTCAGCAAATGCTTCAGCCCAACTCAAGGAGCGCAGCCTATTTTTGCCCCAGCCGTGCCTCAGCATCCTTTCCTCCTTGCACAGGCTGTCATACATGCTGCCCTTGTTGCATGGCCCTCACCCAGGGCCCTGAGCTGCCATGAGGGACAAAGGGAAAAGCATTCCCAGGTGCTCCCTCTCAACTCTTGTGGAGAGACAGAAATGCCTAGGCTCGACAGCGGCTGAATTGAGCCCCCATCTTCAAAAAGGCTTACCTCGGAGGACTGATTTTCCTTCCTTTCAAACGCTTCTCTCGGAATTCCCTCCTCTGCCTCCGAGAGCGGCGGCCCTGGAAAGAGGGATAGTTATGAGAGAGTCCACCACGCCAAGGTAAAGGTAAAGGGACCCCTGACCATTAGGTCCAGTTGTGACCAACTCTGGGGTTGCGGTGCTCATCTCGCTTTATTGGCCGAGGGAGCTGGTATACAGCTTCCAGATCATGTGGCCAGCATGACTAAGCCACTTCTGGTGAACCAGAGCAGCGCACAGAAGCGCCGTTTACCTTCCCGCCGGAGTGGTACCTATTTATCTACTTGCACTTTGACGTGCTTTCGAAATGCTAGGTTGGCAAGAGCAGGGACCGAACAACAGGAGCTCACCCCATCACGGGATTCGAACCGCCGACTTTCTGATCGGCAAGTCCTAGTCTCTGTGGTTTAACCCACAGCGCCACCCGTGTCCCTACCACGCCAAGAGGGAGGCCCAGAAAACACTCCCATTTTCTGTTTTTCCTGGAATAAATTGGTTTTTGGGGGGGTATCCCACCCACACCCCAAGCATGCTTCCATGAGGAATTGATCCTAAAGTTCTCCCCGCTGTTTAACCAAGAGGAACCTCCTGGTCCAGTCAATCATAAATAGAGGGAATCACAGATGAACCCTTGGGGTAGCGAGACGGGGTAAGCAAGATGGAGAAGGCTTCTTAGAACTGCCCAGGTCCCCAACTTTCCATACCGAGTACATGGCTTTCTCCTCCTCCAAGGCTTTGGCATGTTTGATGGCTTCTGCTTCCTCCTTGTCCTTCCGCAACATCCTTTCAGAAACAAGGGGAGGAAGGGGCAGGTGGGAGAAAGACAGGGATGCTTAGATTCGTGGGGGACACAGGCCTTCCAATGTCTTGCAGCAGCTATTCTAACTGCTACCAACACATTCAGTGCTCCCCACCCCCCAAAAAACACCCTCAATTTGGTACAAGGTCTCATGTCTAACTCAAAAGGCAGACAAGAGCCTAGTGGCAAGCTTAGGCCTAGTTAGTAGTTCCGCCATTACTGCTAAAACCAGTCTCTCCTCCCCCATTCCCTCCCCCCAACCAAGGGGGAAAGGGCTGCTGTTCCCCTAAGCACAGACTTCTAGTACCTGTCCCCCTCGACTGGCCCTGTGATAACCTCAATGACATTACAGACAGCAGAATAACTCCCAACTGCGAGGGAAAGATGCTACTGCCAGTATCATGCGGCTTACAGCTGACAATCCAAAGCTTGCTAACACACGTTTTATGCGTGTGGTGTCAGAAAGAGGGGGCAAGTTCTGAATTACGAGGTGTCTGCTTGCTTGGTTTCTGCAGCACGGCATTTTTACCCCATGAAAGGGGCCCTACAGGATCACGTCTTAGGCTCAGCTAGGTCAGCCTCCACAATTCAGATGTTTTAAGACTACAACTTTAAGACTGACCTTTAAAGCCCTTCACGGCCTAGGACCCTTATACCTACGGGACCACCTCTCCCAGTATGCCCCACGGAGGACCTTAAGGTCCATAAACAGCAACACCCTAGAGGTCCCAGGCCCTAAGGAAGTTAGATTAGCCTCAACCAGAGCCAGGGCCTTTTCAACACTGGCTCCGGCCTGGTGGAACGCTCTGCCTCATGAGACCAGGGCCCTGCAGGATCTGATTTCTTTCCACAGGGCCTGTAAGACAGAGTTGTTCCACCTGGCCTTTGGCTTAGAATCAATTTGATTCCCTCCCCCTCTTTCTTTTTTCCTTTCTCCTCCTGTGAAGAGGCTGCATTTTAATGTTTTAATGTTGTATTTTAATTCTTCTTTTTAAGTTGTATTTTAATCAACTTGTTTTTATTATTGGTTGTTAGCAGCCCTGAGCCCGGTCTTGGCTGGGGAGGGCAGGGTATAAATAAAATTTATTATTATTATTATTACAACTGCCACCTTTCCTGGCCATCAGCCATGGCTGGCTGGGTCTGGTGGAAGGTGTAACCCAAAACACATGGAGGGCACCAGGTTGAAGTCCAGCAGCAGCAGCAGCAGCCAGCCAGCCAGCCAGAGAGAAGGCAACAGCCTCTCTTAAGGGTGGTGACTTTTTCAAGCAGAACCTAGACCACTTGAAAAGGTGATGGCCCTCCTCCACTGGGTTGTTCTCCAGCAACTAGTATTCAGAGGCAGACTGTCTCTAAATATGAAGGTTTCATTTAACTATCATGGGCAACAGCCACTCACAGACCTCTCCTTAAGAAATCTGCCTAATCCCTTTTGGCAAGCGGTAGCCAGTGTGGTAGTTCTGAACCACCACTCCCATTGGCTAGGCTGGCTAGAGCGGACCAGAGCTATAATCTGCAGCACTGGCTATCCAAGTCGGTGGTTATTCAGCACGGCCAGCAGGTGCACATTCTGCAGGTTACTTATGCCTTCACAGAAGAAGAAATTGCTCTCCCCTGCCGAACAAATTGCCAGAGCTCCTTGGCTGACCCCAAAATCTATTATGAGCGAAGGACATGGTGATGGTGAGCTTACATAAAAGTAAAGGGACCCCTGACCATTAGGTCCAGTCATGGCCGACTCTGAGGCTGCGGCGCTCATCTCACTTTATTGGCCGAGGGAGCCGGCGTACAGCCTCCGGGTCATGTAGCCAGCATGACTATGCCACTTCTGGCGAACCAGAGCAG
Source organism: Podarcis siculus (assembly GCA_034642415.1). Lineage (NCBI taxonomy): Eukaryota > Metazoa > Chordata > Lepidosauria > Squamata > Lacertidae > Podarcis > Podarcis siculus. The sequence continues at coordinate 7,524,782 of JAXCMG010000044.1, read as the reverse complement.
CGCACGGAAACGCCGTTTACCTTCCCGCCAGAGCGGTACCTATTTATCTACTTGCATTTTGACGTGCTTTCGAACTGCTAGGTTGGCAGGAGCAGGGACTGAGCAACGGGAGTTCACCCTGTTGCTGGGATTCGAACCACCGATCTTCTGAACGGCAAGTCCTAAGCTCTGTGGTTTAACCCACAGCGCCACCCACGTCCCTGGTGATCTTACATATCCACCCTCTAAAACTTTCATAATTTTATAAGCTTCTGTCTTGGGGAAGGTGGTTACCCCTTAAATTATGTTGGGTGCCCTTTTCAGCACCTTTTCTCAGCTCCATGACACTACCCAGCCGCCTTGCAAATAAACCCATGAAGTCACTGGCCTGCAAAGAGTTTTACCAGTCTCCTGTAGAGGAGAGACAGAGAGCTCCAGACCTTCCTAAATCAACCTGCTGCATTTCCATGCTGGCCACAGAGGAAGGATGCAATACTCTACCCCTCCTGCAGGCAACTCATTGTCACCCACGGTGTTTAAAAATAAGAGGCTGGGTACCATGCGAGGTCCCGGGTAACCTAGGTGATGCATCAGCCACTGCACAAGCCCAACGCCATGGAAACGCCTGGCTGATGATGCAGAGAAGAAGCTCAGGAGCCCTGACAGCACAGGCATCTTACCGGACAAAGTCTCCCTCCGCCATCCCATAGGTGGTTGCCTGCTTGTTCAGGTCAGCCACTTGCTCCTGGTTCAGCTCATCTACATCGACTTCAACATCTGCAAGCAACACAAGGGAACCAGTTGGCAGCTGCACACTGAGGACCTCCATTTAACCAGGGATAACGTTCTCTGTGAGACTTCTACTGATTTGTCCCATCCCTATGGAAACACACCTGGTGCCTTCATTATCAGTTTTCAGGCACCAGGCTAAGAACTTTTTCTTCCCTTAGGTCTATGGCAACTAAACTGGCCTCATCTTTTAGAGGGGTGGGTACAAGTTGTCCCCTTTATGTTATCAGATGAGCATTTTGCACTGTGGGTTTTAAATTGCACTAAATTTTACCCATTTGCATTTTTACCTTGTTAAAGTCGCCCTTAGCCTCTTTTTTTGCGCATGAAGCAACTAATGAACGTAATACCATTTTAGTTATTTTAAAGCTATCCAATCCAATGCCATATGGCGATTCTGCATCGTCAAATCTACCTGTCTACTCAGAAGCAAACCCTACTGAATTCAATGGAATTTACTTCCAGGTGAGTATGCGCAGGATCGCATCCTCAGTGGCAGGAGAACCCTGGGAGAAGTGGCTGAGGGTGGTGGCTGTGGGGGGAAATGCATGCGGCAGCAGATAGCTCTTAGGAAAGAATACAGGTCCCTGTCTCCCACAGAACACCAACTACTGCACATGGATTAGGGGTGGAAGCATACATCATATTCAGCACATCGTGGGAGGATGTGCTGGGAGGAAGCAGACTGGGGATACTGGGAGAGGACAATGGAGCACCATCAGATCCCCGACTTTCTAAAAGCCCAATCCCAAACACCAGGGAGCCTTGGAGACATACCAATATCAGGGATAACTTCATCCTCATCCGTGTTGCTGTCTTCTTCCGAGTCTTCCTCCTCTGTTCTTTTCTCAGACGGGTTCTCAAGCTCCGCCACCGTGCTGTCCTCGTACGTGTAGCCAATGGATGCTTTCTTCTCTGCTAACCTAGTTGGTCAGACCCCTCCCATTAAGTACACGCTGGATGGAGTATGCAGCACAGACACCTGCGCTGGGATTCTAAAGCTTCCCCCGTCATCAAGCCATACCCCTCTTTGCAGCCTTTCAAAGACGCAAAAGTAGGAGGGGGAAAGGAATACCTGGGCCTGCTAAATATAAAAATATACATTCGCGTTGCCACTGAAATTCAAAAAGAATTTGAGGATTTCTTCTCGGAAGGAACTGCTTCATAAGGTTTTTGAATAAAACAAAGGCCCTAGTCATATTCCAAAGCAGGAAGGGGGAACCTCAGGCCCAGGGGTGAAATGTGGCCCTTCACGTGTCTTATCTGGCCCTTGGATCTCTCCTCAGGCTACAACCCTCACTGGCCTGCTTTGCCCTTCAATTGTTTTTCCAGGATTGATTGTGTCCTTGAACACTGCTCATGCCTCTTGTCCTAATGGAGGGCAGAGAGAGAGGTGTGAGTAGCTGTGCCCCAAAACTTGCCTATGGTGCAAAGGTAAATTCTACATTTGTTGCCCCACCCACTTTTTCCCCTGACTCCACCCACCACTAGCATGTGTCCTCTGCACGGAGGGGAATGTGGCCCTTGAGTTGAAAAGGTTCCTCACCCCTGTTCCATACACATTCAACCTGTCCTCAATCCTCTGGGTAGGAGAAAGGAACCAGCTCAAACATACAAAAGGCTCCAGATCATGAGCTCTGCCTCCATGACTGAACTCAGTCGAGCTTCCCAATACACTCACTTCTTCTTTTCGTCCTCGTTCGGCTTCTGGAGTCCCCCGTACAGCTCATCAATGTAGATCTGATACAGACACTGCTCCTCTGAGACTGGGGGAGAGAGAGAGGAGATGGAGATGAAGCAGACTAGAAATTCCACAGGTCTAGCGCAAGGAAGATTGCCTGAGAGGGCAGCACAACTCTCTGTTCCTCCATCCCCATCTGCTGACTCCCCTTCCCCTCCAATCCTGACACGCCTAGGAAGGGGAAAGGGCAGCTGAAGAGACCCGTTTCAGGCAGCTGGTAGCCAAAAGACAAGCAGATGTGTTTGCGGAGAGGAACTGCCACCAGCCTCCCCAAACTGGTCAAGCAATGCTTCTCCTCAGCCTGCCTCCAGAACTCCAGTGTTCTCTTCCCCTGTCACTCAAGGAAGAAACCACGCCGCTAGGGTGGAGATACAAGATGGTATCAGCAGGAGCTAGGAAGCAAAGAGTGACAACAGTGGTCTTTCCGCTCTCAGCTTGCACCAAGCAAGAATTTGTTCCTATCTGCAAACACACCTATGCTTGCATCTCTCTCAGGCAAGCTGGTTTGAGTGTCTTCACAAATTTGCTGAACACAAGAGAGGCAGTTTATGGGGGGTTTGCTTCAGCTGGCTGGTCCCCCACCCCTGAATTGGACCAAGTACTGAAGAGTTTTTGGCATCTAGAGTTATTGCCTCCACTGGCTGAAGAGGCCACTCCTCCCAGCATTTGCAGGAGGCAGTACTGTCTTATCTTGTCTTTGAGGGACATTGAGGGGATGAGAGAGAGGCAGCAATATCCTGATCACGGGGACTCTAAACTATGTCATGGGTCTGACATACTGCAGCCCTCCCTCAATCTCGCCCATTTAAGGGATATAAGAGAAGGTAATCAGATCAGTTGTGCTTCCTGGTTACTAACCTACAAAATAATCTGGGGTGTAACTTATCAGCCTTCTTGGCAAACAGTAGCAACAACTGCCACCTGAGCTAGAATGTTAAGGACAGGAGCTCTACTGTTTCCTGACATCTGCCCTATACAGCAGTGGGAAGAAAGTCAAAGGGAACTTACTGCCAGCGAAGTCGTTCTGCACCAAACCTCTATATCTTTCGTAGTTGCATTTCCTCTCATCAGACTCCTGTTCTGGGGTACTGGAGAAGGAAGAGGAAGAGGAAGGGCTTAGGAAGAGGGATTAGAATGATAAATATTATGATAACAATTTGTGGGGAGGGAACAAATCTGAGTTATGGTGCCTAACCCATTACTGAAAGCTGGTTGCTGGCTGTGCATTTAGAATTTAACATAATATTTGTCCCTTTTTTTTTTAAACGATGCCTTTCTAGCCCACAGATCGAAGCTGTTTGCTTTTGCATGTGAAGTATATGGTCTACCACTGAGCAAGGGCCCTCACCCCCACGTTCAAAGAAGTCAAAGGGGACCACTTTAGCATCACAGGATTAATCGCATGGTTCTTTGGACCCTGGCTTACAAAGCCAACTGTTAAAAGGATGGGAAAATGCTCAATGAAGGCATAAGCAAAAACATACAGGTCTGCATGTAACCATTCATTTGCTTAGCTGTTTCTGAGGGAAATCCCTGCAAACATTTTTTGCATCGCTTAGATAGGAAGACAACCAGGGCATTTTACTTTAATAATGAAACCTCAATCCTTTCAACCATTAAAAAAAACACCAAACAAGGTTAAAAACTAGTAGTTAGAGAATACCCATTAGCCTGCATAGTTTTATCTTCATTTGCATAGTACAGGAGCACAATCTTGGAGAGGAAATCCTCAAATCTCTCTTGGATAGCAACAATGCTCTGTTGCCTCAAACAGTGCAGTATATTAATAGCCCAACTGTGCAAAGATTCTGGACAATTCTGGCCTGAACCTACCCGACAAAAGAGATCCCGCTATTTCGTTTAATGCTTGCTTGACCCTTCCAGATGATAAAGTCAGGCGTTAAGCCTAATTATCCAGGCTCCTCTTTTCTTCGTTTTCAGCTTCCACTTAACCATTTCATTGTGCAAACAAAGCAAGGGACCCGACGCAAGGGGCAGTGCATCTCAGAATAATAAAAAAAGCAAATGAACGCCTTACATTGGGTTTAGCAGCGGAGGAGTATACATGGGGATGTAGTCCAGGTGGGCTCGAACATCAAACCGATCAATCATGTTGTTAGTATCCCCCTGCCATGGCATCCTGCAAGAGGCAAGATGTCAAGGGAAGGGGGTTAGAAGTCCTTCCAAAATACCCTTGGGGAGGAATCACAGCCTCCCCACTCAGTGGACAAACTTCCACACTGCCAGCACAGAGCTGAAAGCTACTCACATATTCACAGGGCTTTCAGCTGCAAGAGCCACAGCAGAATCTAAGTGGACTTTGCATGCACGGCCGTGGACCTGGAGAAACTGGGCGGGATCCTTTTTCTGGAAGAGAAGCACAACACAATAAGCTGTCATATTCCTAAGCAGACCGCAGCTTCATCTTGGCACAGTATTGTCTATGCTTATGGGAAGTGGCTTAAAAACTACAACTCCCGTCATCCTTGGCCATTTGTCATGCTTGCTGGGGCTGATGGGAGTTACAGTTATGGTAACAACATAATAATAATAATAATAATAATAATAATTTATTTGTACCCCCGCCCACCTGACTGGGTTGCCCCAGCCACTCTGGGCGGCTTCCAGCATATATAAAAACATAGTAAAAAGCTTCCCTATACATGGCTGCCTTCAGATGATTCCTAAATGAAGGTCCAGAGGCTCCTCACCTCTCCTTTGCAGGGCTTCAGATGAAGACTTTCCCAGTCCTTCCTGGAGACGGCAGAGACTAAACCTGTGACCTCTGCATATGCTCTAAGCACAAATTCTTAGAGGCAGAATTCTTACGAGTCACATCTTAAGAAGAAGCCAGATGGTGCCATTCAAGAGCTACTTGCTCCCCATGATTTCCCTTTCCCTTTCTCAAGGATGAGGAGAGAAAGGAGCGGGACAGAGAGAAATCCCTCATTGGGAACACTGGACAAAAAGGGAGGGTAGTCATGAGCAAAGCAAAAGAGGGAGACACTCACTATCTTTTCGTAATACTCTCTCCGTCGCTCAGCTCGCTTCTTGTAATCAACCATCATCCCCCGGAGCTTGCGCTCATGCTTTCGAGCTTCGTGCCACATCCTGCCCGCCTACAATCTGTTAGAGAGAAAAGGGCAAGAACAGGAGAGAAGATGACACCAAAACTGCACGAAGCAACATTCTCACACACGTACCCAAGGATCTGTTGCACCCAGAGCAAATGTAATAGTTTGATAATAGCATTAAGAGATCTCATCGTGCATCAAGCACCTGAAAGCAGCAGGGAGAAAAGCAGCAGTTCCCAAAAATTGTGTTGGGACAAGCTAGTGTGACATAAGAAATACAGTAAAATAAATTGAAGCCTCCTGTGAAGCCATATAAGTCAACCAACCAACTAATAATAATAATAATTTATTATTTATACCCCACCTATCTGGCTGGGCTTCCCCAGCTACTCTGGGCGGTTTCCAACAGAACACTAAAATACAATAACCTATTAAACATTAAAAGCTTCCCTAAACAGGGCTGCCTTCAGATGTCTTCTAAAAGTCAGAGTTGTTTATTTTCTTGACATCTGATGGGAGGACGTTCCACAGCGTGGGCACCACTAACGAGAAGGCTCTCTGCCTGGTTCCCTGTAACCTCACTTCTTGCAATGAGGGAACCACCAGAAGGCCCTCGGCGCTGGACCTCAGTGTCCAGGCAGAACGATGGAGGTGGAGACGCTCCTTTAGGTATACTGGACCGAGGCCATTTAGGGCTTTAAAGGTCAGCACCAACACTTTGAATTGTGCTCAGAAACATACTGGGAGCCAGTGTAGGTCTTTCCAGACAGGTGTTATATGGTCTTGGAGGCTGGGAAGAGAGGAGGCTGCCCATTATGTTGCTTAGACAAGTTACTACTCTGGTCTTGCCTCCTTCCAAGCAGCCTCATAGAATCATAGAGTTGGAAGAGACCACAAGGGCCATCGAGTCCAACCCCCTGCCAAGCAGGAAACACCATCAGAGCACTCCTGACATATGGTTGTCAAGCCTCTGCTTAAAGACCTCCAAAGAAGGAGACTCCACCACACTCCTTGGCAGCAAATTCCACTGTCGAACAGCTCTTACTATCAGGAAGTTCTTCCTAATGTTTAGGTGGAATCTTCTTTCCTGCAGTTTGGATCCATTGCTCCATGTCCGCTTCTCTGGAGCAGCAGAAAACAACTTTTCTCCCTCCTCTATGTGACATCCTTTTATATATTTGAACATGGCTATCATATCACCCCTTAACCTCCTCTTCTCCAGGCTAAACATGCCCAGCTCCCTTAGCCATTCCTCATAAGGCATCATTTCCAGGCCTTTGACCATTTTGGTTGCCCTCCTCTGGACACGTTCCAGTTTGTCAGTGTCCTTCTTGAACTGTGGCGCCCAGAACTGGACACAGTACTCCAGGTGAGGTCTGACCAGAGCAGAATACAATGGCACTATTACTTCCCTTGATCTAGATGCTATACTCCTATTGATGCAGCCCAGAATTGCATTGGCTTTTTTAGCTGCCGCGTCACACTGTTGGCCTCAGGTGGGGGCAACTAATACTGGCATCTCTGCGCATCATTAGTGGATTCAACCCTCCCCAATGGAGAAGTGTGGCAGAATCAGCCAACCTCAGAGAACGATGCCTGCTTCACCTTGTGCAAATCATTTCTCTAAGTTTGCCTCCTTCAGATGGGGAGGAGTTAGTAGAAGCACACTCTGAAAAGAAAACCTGTGCAGGTATAAGAGCAAAGTGGATGGCTGGGAAGAGTTGAAAGTCAAGGGAGCTTTGACAAATCGTACCGCAGCTGGAAGTCCCGACATGCAAAGCCAATACTCACTCAAGAGCAGGAACTTGAGAAATGCCAAAATGGATGCTCTTCGTTTCACTAATCACAGCCCATGAAGAGATCGAAGACACTCTGTGTATCCAGGAGGAGTATCCTAGATAATTGTGAAGTCAGAATGGGTAAAGAATGGTTGTGGGAAGACATTTGCCTGCAGGTTCACCCGCAAATAGAATAAAACATATTCACATTGGAATAAAGACAGAGTGAACAGCAATTTAACCCAAGTTATTGTGTACCCAAGCAAATAGGCTGTAACTGGGAAGCCCCTTTCCACTGGATGGCGTCATTAACAAGGCTTGTATTGACTGCCCACGAAGGTGATCAATTTGTGAGGCAAAATACCCTTCTGTCTCCTGGGTCTTTGTGTAAAGAGTTTCCCTCAACCAAAATAAATCAGCACTGTCACATTTTAATCAGCAAGGATGAAAAGTTTTATGCTTTATTTTTAATAGGTTGTTTTAGTTCTGGTCCATTAGTACAATAGCGAACAAAAATATTGTTAGAAAGGGGCCATTTTTAACATGAGTGGCAGCTTTTTAGGGGGGGGAATCTCACACACTGAAGGTGAAATTTCTATACTGAAACCTGTCTGATATGCAAAAATATTTAAATTTAATCAAGCTGCTAAGAAGCAGATCATCTATCAGGTTGACATCTCCAGGAAAATCGCTGGCGTATTAGCCACTCCTATGTTACAAAATATGTGCATCTTTTTACCCAAATGGGGACCATACATGTAGAAAAAGGCTATGCAGAAACCTGTCCTCATCTTTCTACAAGCATACAGATTCGCTAAACATTTCCAAACCACCATGAAATCTAGAAACGTTGCTTGTTTCTAATTTAAAACTGGACACCAAATGCAAGTCAGTTGGACAGGGCATGCAAACCCCTGGAGAAGCCTTCTAAATCTGGTGACTTTCAGATGTCTGGGATTGCAAATCCCAAAGGCTTGGGGAAGGCTACTGCAGAGCCTATGGATGGTCCTGAACCATTGCTATCTGTGGAACACATACTTCTCATGTGGACTTAAATATTTCTGTATGCCAACGTATTTGAGTGTTGCTCTTCTCTTGTTAAAAAATAAATAAGATCCAGTCTGTTTAAATCCTTCAAAAGGAAAAAAGCCAAAGAGTTACAGACACCAAGAAGATAACCTACAGAGCTCCCATCTTCAAAATATTTGGCACAGTCTAAGCTAGTAGCCTAGTCAGCAACTAGTTCATCTCTTTCAGAAAGGGGAGTAGCAAATTCCTACCTCAAACTCTCTCCCAATGGTTCACTCCAGTCCTATTGCTGCAGCTACTATACTCCTTTTTACTGTGCTCCCGAGCGATCGGGAGGCAAAGTAGAACAAGGAGGGTCAAGATGTGGTCCCATGGACCTCCAGTTGCCATTCCGTATTCCAAGAGCATTGCAAAGCTATTCTATTCAGGCTGCAGTCACCAAAACTCAAAGCAATTCGCCGAAGCACAGGGAATCGGGGCTGTTTTTCAAGACGAAAAGCTGAACACACTTCCCATCTTTCTGCACTTCCCAACTTGTGGGTAGGAGAGGTTCACTCTGCCTCACCTTTTTGGGACACTGTTAGTTTGGACTTTTGAAGTCAACTCAGTAGGTGAAAGAAGGTGCTCTCAAACAATTAAAAAGCCACCTGGCTACCTGCAAAGAGGGCACATGTACGTGAAAGCACACACTCAGCATTCAGCAGAGGCACGAGTGCCTTTTGAATTCTGCTGACAAACTGAAACAGCTTTTGTATGCTAGCTGCAGCCCATCACCATTCAGACTCACCTGAAAAAAGAGAAACCTCATTCACCACAGACCTCTGAAAGTCCTAGCCCTACCATGACGCTTTTAGGAAACTGAGCAGTTGCTTGAACAATAAAGAATCTTGTGGCACCTTAGAGACCAACATAATTAAAGCATAATCTTTCCTGGGTCAGAGTCCACATCATGACAAGCACCTGATCTAATGAACTCTAGCCCATGAAAGCGGATGCCACAACACCTGCAAGTCTTTTACATTTCTAACAGAGCTCACTGCTTCTGCTGCAAGAGATTAAACCATGGCTACCTCTCTGGAAGCTGAGCCACAGCTTGCCATTTTCAGAGGAGTCTTATCTCTATGTACTCCTTTAAAAAAGCTGAAAAGACAGAAAGGGAGCAATAGGTCCCATTCAGGAAAGTGAAATAAGCCTTAACTTATGAACTAGAGTCAAAAACAGCCACAGTGAAGGATGTGGGATGAAAGGAACTCTCAGGAAATCAGTAATGCTGGAATAGTTAGCAAGTGACCATAAGCATAACTAAATTAAAAATCAGCATTACACAAAAATATGATGCTAACACACTTGGTGGAAAGGAAGACGAAAAGACAGCCACATAAAAATAAAATATGATACTGTGGCACAAACCTGGCAAACAGCACACCTAGGATTATTCCACATAGTATGTAACATTATGAACAATATTCTAAGGCAGACATCTATAGATAAAGAACTACAATATTACGTTCTCAGCTATACATATAACTAGGTACACCTTTGGGTGTGGCTTCTGAAAATTTCAGCAATATCCCCTTGATTTTTTACTATTTATTATAGATTTGTTGCTTAATACCAAAACGTCCTTCAGCAATTTGCACACACAGGGTTGGTGCCAATGTTAGCCATACTCAGAGTAGAACCACTGAAATTAATGGACTTAGGTCCATTAGTGGTCTACTCCAAGTAGAATTTAGATGGATACAACCCGCAATTTCTTTTTTCTTTTTTAAATTAACATCAAGTTTTAACAGTAACACCACAGGAACCCCTCCCCCCAAAAAACAGGAGTTAAGAGACAGCAGTGAGCATTTTTGTCATAATTCCTCAATAGCCTGGAAAAAGATACACATCTTAATCCACTGTAACATCCCTACTGAGACTATTCTATCAGTCACTCAGCAGCAGCCATTCCACAGGGCTGCAGAGCAGAGGGATTGAAGCAAAGCAATGCTGTCCTGTCACCTCTGCAGACACCAGCTGCAGCTGGCTCTTCTCCCCAACTGTCCCCACCAAGTGACAGGCCCCAACTTAACTATTTCCACCCCAGCCAGAAACAATCTCTTTAAGAACTGGCTCCTGAGGTAGCTTTCCTTTCTTTCCCCCGCCCCTCTTTTCCTTGTGCATCATTCCTTTCGTAACTGTGAGCCTGAGAGAAAACAGAATCTTCTGACTGGATCCTGAAAAGCTCCCTTTTTTGGCAAAAAAAACAATTAACGCTCCATGGCAGGAATGCTCTCTGAAACTAGGGAAACTAGGGAAAATCCAGAGGTGCTTAAAAACATGCTGTTGGGGGTAGAGAGTGGAAGAAAAGTAAATCCTGAAATATATCTTTTTTAAAAATTGTGCCAGCCCTCAGTATGTTTTTATATCTCCCCCTCCTCCCTAAATGGCCCTTTAATGGCAGATCCGACTCTTACAATTATATTTTGGCTCCTGGGAACTGGGTATCTTATTCTCTGTTGTGGAAAGGGGGAAACTGAAATACTCCACCCCAATAATTCCCACATACGTATTGATATTATATATATATACCTATATGTACACACACACACATCCCTCTCTGTATGTGTATACAGTGGTACCTCAGGTTAAGACCTTAAATCGTTCTGGAGTTCTGTTCTTAACCTGAAACTGTTCTTAACCTGAGGTACCACTTTAGCTAATGGGGCCTCCCGCTTCCGCTGCATGATTTCTGTTCTCATCCTGAAGCAAAGTTCTTAACCTGAGGTACTATTTCTGGGTTAGCAGAGTCTGTAACCTGAAGCGTCTGTAACCTGAGGTACCACTGTATATATAAGTAGATACACAGATAGATATCGATATATATTGATATTAATATAAATATATATAATCAATTATTGGGGTGAAGTGTACATATAGAAGAAAGTGGAAGAATGAGATAGTCCACCCCAATAATTCCCATGTATGGATTATAGTATATATTATTAATATATGAATACAGTGGTACCTCAGGTTACATACGCTTCAGGTTACATACGCTTCAGGTTACAGACTCCACTAACCCAGAAATAGTGCTTCAGGTTAAGAACTTTGCTTCAGGATGAGAACAGAAATTGCGTGGCGGTGCGGCAGCAGCAGCAGGAGGCCCCATTAGCTAAAGTGGTGCTTCAGGTTAAGAACAGTTTCAGGTTAAGAACGGACCTCCGGAACGAATTAAGTACTTAACTAATATATTAATTAACATATTAATAGATTATGAGGGAGGGAGGGAGCAGGGCTGACGTGTCAAAACAGCGCCCCCCCCTCCCAGCAACCACGCATTTATGTTATGTTAATACACCTATCTATGCAATATCAAGATGTCTCTCTATCTTACACCCTCTTCGCCCGAGGCCAAAGGGGCTCCCACAGGACAGCGCCCTCCCTCGGGCTGCTTCTCCCTCCTCCCCACAAGCGACCAGGCCCCGTTCACCTGAGAGAGAGAGAGAGAGAGAGAGAGAGAGAGAGCAGGGCTCCCCTGTCAAAACAGCCCCCTCAGCCACCAGCCCCGGCCGGCTCGCAGATTAGAGGACAGGAGAGGCCATTCCTCACCCGCCCCAAAAGTCACAGCTCCCACACCGGAACCGGAAGCACCCCAGGGCCATAGAGCGTTGGGAAGGCGAGGGGACAGAGCGCATACCTGCCTGGCCGAAGCCCCCATTCGTCCGGAGCGAGTCGCGTGACCGGTGGCGGCGCCGGCCAATCACAGCGCTCCTCAGCCCTCCCGCCTTCCCTTCTCTGGGAACATCCCCCTCTGCTGGTCAGTAGGTGGGAAAGCATCGCAAGGAAGCGCCCGCGCAGGCGCAGGAGGAGGGGGAAGCTCTGTTGGGGGTCTGTGTCTTAAAACGGATCCCCATCCCAATCCTATAATCCACAAGCATGCATTGGGAAAAGGCAGGAAGGGGCGGAAAGCCAGCTTTAGCCCCTGAACGGCAGCGCAAGGAGTTAAGAGGCCTGCTGGATCAACCAATGGCCTCATCTGGTCATAGAATCCTAGTTAGAAGGGGCACCCAGAGGTCATCCAGTCCAACCCGCTGCAATGCAGGAATATGCAGGTGGCCCCGTATATGGGGATCTTGGTGCTGCCAGCACCACGCTCTAACCAACTGAGCCAATGGCATCCTGCTCCCACAGGCTGTCTGTGGGAAAATCCTCAAGCAGCAGGAGCCAAGGGCAAGAGCACTGTCCCCTTCTGCGGTTTCCAGCAACTGGGATTTGGAAATATTGCTGCCTCCAACAGTGGAGGTACAGCACAGCCCACCCCGGCTAGTAGCCATTGATAGCCTTCTCCTCTACGAATCTGTCTAATCTTGTTTTGAAACCATCCAAGTTGGTGGCCCTCATTCCCAAGAGGGGTTATGTTGGAGGCCAAGACCTACCTGCTCAGCCAGGCCTGTGGAAAATAAGGTGCAGACAATGCTGATCACTAGGCTCCTGTTGGGGCAAATTATATTTAAATTGCTGGTTTCAGATCTGAATTGCCATTATTGTTTTTTAACCATGTTGTTTTTATAAGGCAAAGGTAAAGGGACCCCTGACCATTAGGTCCAGTCATGACCTACTCTGGGGTTGTGGCGCTCATCTCGCTTTATTGGCCGAGGGAGCCGGCGTACAGCTTCCAGGTCATGTGGCCAGCATGACTAAGCAGCTTCTGGCGAACCAGAGCAGCACACAGAAACGCCGTTTACCTTCCCGCCGTAGCGGTACCTATTTATCTACTTGCGCTTTGACGTGGTTTGAACTGCTAGGTTGGCAGGAGCAGGGACCGAGCAACAGGAGCTCACCCCGTTGCAGGGATTCGAACCACCAACCTTCTGATCAGCAAGTCCTAGGCTCTGTGGTTTAACCCACAGCGCCACCCACATCCCGTTGTTTTTATTATTCTGTATTTTATAATTGATGTTTTTAAACTTTTGTAAAAACCACCATGAAGCCCAACTTGGGAGAAAGGTGGGATATAAATATATTAAATAAACAAGATACCTGGAAATTCCACCTTGAGCTCCATAATTGAAGAAAGGCGAGATACAATTATCAGAATATAAAATTTTTTTAAAGGATCATTCTAGGCCTAAGGGGTGGGGTTGACCTGTCCAGAAAAGTGCCAGGGCTGAAATAAACTTGCCCTTGGAAGACACCTCCTTTGACTCACGATCTCTGCTCCCTAACTGCCAAAAAGTGTGGAGCAGCTTTTCCAGATGACCTGCTTATTGAATGCTCACCTGGGTTTGTCTCTGGGGAGGCTAGAAAACAGTTGTGTCAAAGCAAGCGTTATCCTACGCTGTCAACTGTGTTTCCCCTTCACTTTCCTTATGGCAAAAAGTCCAGTCCTCTGGGGAAGTAGGCTTGCTGTGCAAGAGCTCCACCTCAGCTTTAATTGCACAACCCAAACTTGCTGATATGGAACTGAATCCCACCCGAAAAGGGCAAGTCTGTGAGCATCCAAGCGTTGTTTGAAGTTAGCAACTGACAAGGAAACAAGCCCCGTAGACAATCAGAAGCAGTGCCTGTTTTATTAATACTTCACATCTTTCCAGGGCTCAGCCTTGGCACAGAAAACAGGTTATAGGGCTAAAATTAAGCCAGTAATAATGCATACATTTGAAAGGTAAGCCCAGAGAAGGTACAGTACTTCGTTCAAAAGGACCCATCCAACATTACCACCATCCCAAGATGTATAAATTATTCTCCCTGCCTGGTTACAGATTCTGTGACAGCTTTTGAAGATTTATTTTCCTTACACACCTTGAAATGCTTTTTTTAAGAGTGATTATATGACCATGGGGTTGGAAATCAAGTGGTTGTGTTTTTTTCTTATTATAATCCTTTCAGATACTTCAACCTTTAACCTTAGGCAACATTTGGTTTTAAAGTTACAGAAGCAGGAAGAAACCTGAAGAAGGGAGAATGTCACAAAAACAGTTTGCCAGTACTGAGGAGGTGGCGATGTCTTCTAAATCCAGAATGGTGCCTAAGAACAGTTTCATTGTTGAATGCCAAAAAGGAGAAAAAGGGGGAAGCTATCTATGGCGCTATCCTCTTTCTAGGGATCTATTTGGTTTCCAAAGATGAGCTTTTATAGAAAGGTCGCATCCCTTTTGCTGGTAGCTGCTAAGGACCTGCAATGTCAAGGTCACCTTGGGTTGTATCCAAGGTCAGTTGCACTTAGAGAAGACCAGGGCTTTTCTTCCGTCAGAACTCACCAGAACTCAGTTCTGGCACCTCTCAGGAAGGCGCCATTGCCATTCAAAGAGAACGAGGGAGGTGTTCATGGTGAGTTCCAGCCCCTCTTTTTCTAGAAAAATAGCACTGGAGAAGACCCACTTAAATTAATACACTTGACTAACTTAGGCCCATTCATTTCCAGTGGGTCTACTCTGACTAGGATGTAGTTCAATGCAACCCGTTAGGAACAACACACAGTGGTTTTCTGGTTCCAAATGTCAAAAATTTACACTCAGGATGCTAGAGTCAAGTCAAGGCCTATAATACTCACTCCTTAACACAAGCGTTGTTGTTTTTCTGTCATCACAACACCAGCCTTTTTCTCCCCTCCATTAAATCTGGATTTCCCCTTTGCAGGGGAAACCCAAAGAAGTTAAACAGAAAAACAGAAATGGTTGCCAACGACCTGTTTGTGGTATCTCAGTGACCCATTCAAAGCATTAAGTCCTTGTTTGGAAGCACCCTAAGTTTCTAGGCCCCAAGGCTGGACAGGTAGGCTTGACAAGTGCTTGGGGAATACCTTAAGAAACCTTTAGCAACCATGAAAGAGCTCAGCAAGATTCTGACTGGCCGGTCGGCAGGGGTACGAGGATCTGCAGTTACAAGAAACATTCTGAAATGCACAACAATGTTAGGTGCTCACCAGTTTTTTTACTGTGAGCAAATTTCCTCTTCAGCTCTACAATACCCCTGCCTGGTGGCATGGACATTTAAAAAAGATTCTGATGTACCACCTAGCACTTCCATGCTAGTGACATGTTGTAGCCTATACAGGGGGAAGAGAAGCACAGCCTCCCATGTCCCACACGACAATATCCTGGCTTGTAACGCTGTCTGTTTTCTCTGGACCTAGCCGCATCAGACAGCCTCAAGTGCTCTGTTTAAAAGTGGTGCAAGCTTTCAGCCCCAAGAGGCTTGTTTCGCACAGAGAAGATGAGAGAGAGGTTATAACTCCGCATTAGGGAAGAGGTACATTCATCGCAGCCACACATTCAATCCTTGGCACCTCTAGATAGGTATCTCTGCAGCAGCTAGAGAGAAAAAACCGGAGTGTCACTGTTAGGGCAGCACCAGGTGGACCAACAGCTAAGTCTTATGACTTCATAAATGTATTGAAAAGACATGTCCTTGTGGAATATACCGCTACGTATCTATGTTAGATCAGCACCTGAGCTACTCCAAAACACAAGGCCGCCCATTAGCTATTGCAGTGTGCGTGGACTTTGCAAAAAGAATCCGAAGTACAAAATGTTCCACGACAGATCGGCATAAATCTTCAAGCAGAGGAAAAGGCCTTAGGGGTACACCCACGAAACTAACAAGACTACATTTGCTAGTCTGACGTTTTTGCCCTAGCAGAACAAGTCAGTGTTGTTGACCCGATTTTACAGATGGGGAAAACTGAGGAAGAGAAACTAGGAAGCCAAATGCTAACACTGAGGGCACTTCCCTCCCCTGCAATTCAGTTATTAGTGCAATCTTCCTTCCTTCCATTCCCGCCATGTCTTCTCTCCCTAAGGGACGCCTGTCAAGGATCCCCGATAGAGATCAATGTAATTTTCCCCTTCTTCAGTTTGCCAGTAGGGAAAACATCCCCGTTTGCTTTGCCCAGGGATCTCTCTGCTACCGGTAAGATTCAAAATGGGGAGCGAGGCCCCTTCCCTCCCAGGCCACGGTGGGCCCACGCTCCTTCACAAGGTTGCAGCGCTGTCTGTTGACTTGAGCTTGGTCTCCATCTCCAGCCGCGCTTCGGCCTCCTTGTACTGGCTGGGGAACATGCTGCTCCCCACCAAACTGGCCGTGCCCTCTGGGTCACAATCCACAGGGAACGGGAAGGGGGCCGAGATGCCAGAGTGGATGGAATAAGCATCCAGCAAGAACTCCTGTTCTGCGGAATCTGGGAAGTCCATAGCAGCTGGCAGCAGGATATCGCTCAAGGTGGGGCCGTTGTAGGAAGAGAAGTCTTGGCCCAGGTTGTAGTCCTCAAACAGGTCCGGCACGGTGATACGCTCCAAGTTGCTCAGGCTATTCCTGTCTTCCGAACCGGTCAAGGAGCCATCTGCAACCAGAACAAGGAAATCAAAGCTACTCGGGGGCATCTGAGAACAGTCACAGACCCCCTCCACAAAACATGATGTAGATCAGGGGTCAGCAAACTTTTTCAGCAGGGGGCCGGTCCACTGTCCCTCAGACCTTGTGGGGGGGGCTGGACTATATTTGGGGGGGAATAATGAACGAATTCCTAGGCCCCACAAATAACCCAGAGGTGCATTTTAAATAAAAGCACACATTCTACTCATGTAAAAACACCAGGCAGGCCCCACAAACAACCCAGAGATGCATTTTAAAGAAAAGGACACATTCTACTCCTGTAAAAACATGCTGATTCCTGGACCGTCTGCAGGCCGTATTTAGAAGGCGATTGGGCCAGATCCGGCCCCCAGGTCTTAGTTTGCTTACCCATGGCATCGAATCTTCCTGCTTAGCAAACCCTGTTAAGTATAGCGATTTAATTTACTGAAATTGGGGAAAGCTTAAATGCATCACTGTGTGGTTAATTCTGGAATGTTCCCCAGTAACTCTCGTGTCACGTGAGAGACATCTTATTACATTCTCCGCCTTATTTTGTGCGTGAGCGACTTGAACTGTTATGGCTGCATCTCCGTGAACACTGAAGGAGACCCGTGTTAGATTGAAGGAGGTGAGGACAGGTGACCCCACCGAGGCCCAAAGTCACCCCCCCCCAACCAGGCCTCAAACTGTCCAAAATTCCTTTTCTCTCCTCTAAAAATCCACAGCTAAAGTTTTCCTCTGTTTTCTCACAAGATGCTGTGGCATAGGCAAAATGTTACTCTTTTATCAGTATGAGAAGGCTTCAAAAAGTTAATGAATAGGCTCTGTTGAAGGAAGGTGAGGACAGGTGACCACACCTAGGCCCGAAGTCACCCCCCACCAAAGCAGGCTCAAAGCTTCTCAGAGCTTTTCAAAATCATTTTTCTCAGCAGCTAAAAGGCATTAGCTAAGCATCAGAAACATTCCGCTTGCTGTAACTAAAAAGATTGCAACAAAGGTAGGGAACACAGTCCAAATTGCAATATTTTTCCCCACCCGAGGGCAAAGCCTCATAAGGCTACAAGATAACTCTTCTCTAAATGCAATAAAGGGGAGATGCTTGCTAATGTGCGAATGTACATGACAGAAAGAAGGACAGAAGTTGATGTTCTCCCAAAGAAGCAGTAAGGAGAAGTCTGCTGGAAGGAGAAAATGGAAGCCTCTCAGAAAGAACTGCATGGCTTAGCTTGAGAGCAAGCACTGGAAAAGGAAGAAAGAAACACAGTTTGACTGTTTAAGGAAGAAGCTGTAATCTTCAACTAATAAAAACTAAGCCCATGCTTGCATAAGCATGAGAATGTGAATACTTTCCATATATTCATCTTTAGCTATATGCTCTGCAAGTAAAAGCTTTTGTGTATTTTAACAAGTGGACGCTGTTTTTAATTTCAAGGAAAGAGTCAGTATTGCACACGATTTGGCTTCCTAGTTGCAATTTAGCTACTCTGCCAACATGGTTTAGCTCAATTTTTAAAGCATTTTGCAGGGGCGGAGATTCCAGAATAGCCAATTCAAGTGACTTTTCCCCAAGGGAAGAATAGCTATCGGAAATAAGAAGAGATCTTCTGGATCCCCTCCTGCCATTTGCAGCAACTGGTATTAGAAGCATGCTACTTCTGACAGTGGAAGGAGAGCTGTCAGAGGCCTAGATTTTGCTTCATTTTATACCAGCTCACCACAACAGGGGCTCTGCCCGCAAACTGGATCCCCAAAACATTATGGAAAGCCTCTGGTGTGTGTTTGGGAAGAGGGATTGGTGGTACCAGCGCTGTGTCCTCTTCGATAATTTTCTGTACTACTGCATAATATTCAGTTTAGAACTCAGTAGGCTCCAAACAGAGGCAGGCTTCGGCCTAGCCTGTCCGGACTGACCTGCGGACGGAATCAAGTTGAAATGGTCCATGTACCCTGGCTTCTTTCTCTTCTTTTTGGCTTCGATCCCGTGAGGGTCTGGTGAAACAAAAGGCAAAAGGGAACTTGGACACAACCGTCCACGGTATGCGGATTCTGCAAAACATATCCGTGACCCCTTGGGCAGCAAACCAAGTTGCCGCCAAGTATACAAACCTGGGCCAGAGAGCTCCTCTAGGACATCGGGCATGCCTTGCTTCCTTTTTTTGTTGACCCGGTAAGTGTCTGCAGAAAGATTGATCCAAAGGTTTGGCAAAGAAGTACATTTTCATTTTATATTTTTTTGCATTTTAAAAAGTAAAGGGACCCCTGACCATTAGGTCCAATCGTGACTGACTCTGGGGATATGGCGCTCACCTCGCTTTATTGGCCGAGGGAGCCGGAGTTTGTCCGCAGACAGCTTCTGGGTCATGTGGCCAGCATGACGAAGCTGCTTCTGGCAAACCAGAGCAGCGCACTGAAATGCCGTTTACCTTCCCGCCGGAGTGGTACCTATTTATCTACTTGCACTTTGACGTGCTTTTGAACTGCTAGCTTGGCAGGAGCAGGGACTGAGCAACGGGAGCTCACCCTGTCACGGGAATTCAAACCACCGACCTTCTGATCGGCAAGTCCTAGGCTCTGTGGTTTAACCTCAATCTCTGGTATCTCTGGTTAAAAGGAAAAGGTATAAAGTGAAAGGGAAGGCACACTTTGTCCAAGACCCTGTCAGCCAGTGTTAAGCTAGATGGATGAACCGCCTGACCTGGTAACAGGCAATTTCTTATGCTCCCATCATACCATTGTCCTTTGGCAGGTAGGTGAAGTTGAAGGGGTCGCTGGAGACGCTGTCCGTCAAACGGCGGAGGTATACCTCCACCTCCACCGGCTCCACAATGTCAAGGTGCTGGTACGGTGGCGTCTTGAAGACAATGGCAATCTGCCGGTGAACATCGGCTTGCGAAAAGTCAGCTTTCCCCTCCCACTTGTCCCTTCGAAAGATGATGGAGATGTCTTCTGCAAGGACGACAGAGGCAAGGAGGTCCTTTTAGATAAGGTCTGGTTATTGTCTGCCCAAGAAACTATTCCGAACTTAAAAATGGAAAGTGTAATGCTGGTGGTCAACAAAAGAGGTTCAAGACTCTCTCAAAGAAAATCTAAAAAAAATGTAGTATAAACACCGACAATTGGGAAACACTGGCCTGCGAGCACTCCAATTAGAGAACAGCCTTTAACGAAGGCGTCATGGGCTTTGAAGATGCCAAACTCAGGACGAAAAGGAGAAATGTGCTAAGCGGAAGGCACGCTTGACAAACCCTCACCGTGATCAACTCCCGCCCAAAAACCTATGCCCCCACTGGAAGGATGTGCAGATCCAGAATTGGCCTCCACAGTCACTTACGGACTCACTGTTAAGATTGTGTTCATGGAAGACAATCTTACTCGCCAAAGCAAGAAGAAGAGCTCTGTCTCCTCATAAGAAGGGAAGCTGAACCCATCACACTTCTCTGTCTTCCTCACGGTTGTGTTGAACCAAAGCTGAAATGTTCTGGAAGGCCTTCAAGCACCATCTTTGGTAGTCAAGATAACCCCAGAATAATTGGCAGTTGTTGCAAGAATGAGCTCATATATATTTATATTCACTTGCTTTTATGTGTGCTAGTCGGCTGCCTTGATGCTATGCTTATCTGTAGACCGTGAGAAGCTTTGGCTAACTGCCACCTATGGCCTCACCGGCCAGGTGTTCTAGGAGGTTCTGGGTAAACTGACGTATGCTGGTTAGTGCATAACGGATGTATATACATTTGTTTGGGGGTTGACAAGTCATGACAACCTCTCACTGTTGCAGTGTCTGTCCTGAATCTGTAAAGGCAGTGAGACACTGCACTCTGTGTTGTAAGTTTATACCTTTCTTTAATAAAGCACTAGAATGGGCCATTCCGGCATTTTTTAAATCCCTCTTTGGGATTCCTGCATCAAACCACTCTCACAGGCCTGCGGTTGGGGCGTGCGATTCAGAACAGCAGTCACCCAATCAAACCAGCTCAGCAAGCCTGATGTGTTGGGGAATGAGACCCACGAAAGATCCCTGGGGTTCTTTTCACTTACCTTTCTGGACTTTATCACACAGCAAATACAGCTCCTCTCCACCCGTACAGCTGCCATACTCCTTATTCATCCGGTAGATTTTCAGCTCCGACGTGTTTGTGGATTCTGCACGTACCCAAACCCACAGCGTTAGAATCTGACCCTGCTTCCCATAACCACATGTGTTTTCTTTTCTGCTCCATGTGTCTGCAAGGGACCTTCTCTAAAGAAAGCCAAGATCGTACGCATAGCAAGGGGTGCATGGGAGGAACCTTCCCTTAAAGGGCAATCATCCAAAGCTAAGTTACAAAACCCATTCCAATGTCAGGGCTCACTCCTTGGAAAAGCAAATCCACAGGGCCTGCGGAGTCCAGCTGTGACCAGGACACTGATTTGAAAGCTGAAGTGTCGTGGGTTAAGGCACTGTACAGTCATGCCTCATGTTGTGTTTGCTTCATGATACGTTTTTTCCAGTTGTGTCCTGCGGCGACCCGGAAGTACCGGAAAAGGTTAGTTCCGGGTTTCGCTGCTCGCGCATGCGCACAAGCGCCAAATCGCACCGCGCACCTGTGCAGATACGGCACTTATATAATAATAATAATAACAATTTACTATTTATACCCCGCCCATCTGGCTGAGTTTCCCCAGCCACTCTGGGCGGCTCCCAATCAAGTGTTAAAAACAGTACAGCGTTACATATTAAAAACTTCCCTGAACAGGGCTGCCTTAAGATGTCTTTTGAATGTCAGGTAGTTATTTATCTCTTTGACATCTGATGGGAGGGCGTTCCACAGGGCGGGGGCTACTACCGAGAAGGCCCTCTGTCTGGTTCCCTGTAGCCTCACTTCTCGCGATGAGGGAACTGCCAGAAGGCCCTCGGCGCTGGATCTCAGTGTCCAGGCTGAACGATGGGGGTGGAGACGCTCCTTCAGGTATGCGGGCTTCAGGTTGCGGGCTTTTCATGTTGCGAAGGGGCCTCCGGAACAGATCCCTTTCGCAACCAGAGGTACCACTGTACTGGGTTCTTGGTCCTGAGGCTGATGATCAGAGGATCCCTGAACCTGAACCTGAGGCTGGAAGGCAGGCAGGCAGGCACCTGCTGAACCATCCTACAGCATCAGGGCCTATATACCTGGAGACAGAAAGCTCACAGGCACCTTCCCCCCACCCACCCCAAGCCCAAGAAACCGCCTCCCACTTTACTTCAATGGTCCAATGGCACAGGAGACCAATGGAGTACAGGCAAAGTGTCCAGGGTATTGACTCTTTGATGGACTCCAGTTCTCCCCAAGGAAACTAAGCCTAGTCAAGGTGGAGGCTGTTGTTGACTTCCAACCCTTCCTGGAGCAAGTTTCTCACTGGGAGCTCTCCATGGTCCTGATGCAACCAGCTTGCCTTACCCCAAGGCTTCTCCCCGGATCAGAATATAACACTTTTGATCATGTGCAGTGTGTTATTCCCTCCTATCCACTAACAACAACCCATTTTCTGGGTTTTGTAGGGTCTCAATCCTACAAAAAGCACTGGATTGGCTGGATTCCTCACACCATGTCTCTGCTCCCTCCCACCTTGGTGTTTGTTTACTTGCCCTTGTTATTTTCCTTTGTAGCCACGGCTAGAAATAACCACTCGCCCATTTCACCACCTTCCAATACTCCCCATTGCTTACTCTTGTCAAAGATGGGTTCTGAAAGAACAGGGCTGAGGTGCCGGGTCTTCCCTGTGCGATCTTGGTATGAGACTTGAAAACAAATTCTGACCACGTTCATGTCAACCTCCTGGTGATTTTTTAATGAGCCAGCTATACAGAGAGACAAGGAGAGAGAAAGAGTGAGAAACAGAAAGAGCAAACCAAGCACAGAATAAACACATTTGTTGTATATATGAGCAGAAACAGGGGCTTTTCAGTGGTGGCTCCCCATTTGTGGAAAGCTCTCATCGGAAAGGCTCCCCCAGCGCCACCATTACATAGCTTTAGGCACCAGTAGGGCTGCCATACATCCGGGCTTTCCTTGATACGTCTGGGAATTGGGCAGCGAAATGGCGTCCAAGCAGATTTTCTGCTGAATTGGCAAAATGCCTGGGAAAACCCAGACATATTGCAAGGAGGGTTGTTATTTTTTTATTTAAAAAACTGCTTTAAAAATCAAAGAAAAGCCCAAAAACGTTTTGTTTCTTGGGAGATTTTTTGAAGTTAAAAAACAAAAAGCTCAAGAACTTTGTCCTGATTTTCACTTTGGGGGATATGGCAACCCTGAGTACCAGGCAAAAACATTCCTTTTTCACCAGCCCTTTGACTCTCAATTATCCGTGGCCATCTAGTCCTGTGAGCTAAGGGTTATGGGAGTTGTAGTCCAAAAAATCTGCAGCGCAACAGGTCACAGCAACCAAAATGGCCGCCATGCTCTTGCGATAAAAAACAACAGGAAGGTGGCGTCCTGGGTTTTGGCTTCAAGGTGTTGGAGGGTGCGCATTCCACCAGCATCGGGAGGACCACAGGCTCCCCCGTTTTGCCTTGATGGGTTGTCCAACTCACAAAGTCTTCTGGCCACCATATTTTGGTTCTAGTCCTGCAGGAGCTACTATGACAAACCCGGCCTCTCAATACCTTTGAAAGGATCGATCCCAAGTTGCAGCTTTTTCTCTATGGATTCCTCTATGTCCTTCTTCTTCACGCACTGGATCCCAAGGTTGTTAAAACTGCAAAGCGATCAGAGGAGAGTTTGGGGTTCAGGAAACCGGAAGGCTGCCAACAAAGGAGGCGTTTTGCTTCCAAGCTGCATTAAACCATATTGGTCTATTTCTCCATCAAGATCAATGTTGTCTGCAATTCTCAGTGTTTTGATCTTTTTCAGTCCTGACCGGAGACAGCGGGGATCAAGAGCGTACTTGCTAGGATTTTAAATTTTAAATTGCATTTTAACCTGCATTTTAAATTGGGGTTTCTTTCCTATTATGTTTTTACTGTAATTTTACTGGTGTTAGCCGCCCTGAGCCCGGCTCTGGCCGGAGAGGGTGGGGTATAAAGAAAATTTATTATTATTATTATTAGGAACTTTAAAAGATTTCGAGCACAGGCCAATAGGCATAAAAAAGGTAAAGGTAAAGGGACCCCTGACCATTAGGTCCAGTCGTGACCGACTCTGGGATTGCGCACTCATCTCGCTCTATTGGTCGAGCGAGCCGGCGTTTGTTTGGGGTTGCGGCACTCATCTCGCTACAGAAACGGCCAATAGGCATACGTTTGCACAAAATTTACATGTACTGTTTTGTATGCGCAGCTGCAGATTTTGACTGCAAATGTCACGGAAAGCAAACCAAGTTATTTCTCATCCAAATAACTCAAAGAAGCCATTCATTCAACTGGCACCCTTTGTACCCTGCCCCAGATCACTCCATTGCAGTTCCTCTTAAAATTCATTTGCTGTCCAATTCTTTTCCCAACAGATCCTGCTTGAAATCAGTTGGATTCCCCTTCAATTACTCCCAGATCATCTCATTTATTATTATTTTTAAAACACACTTACTCAAAAGTTATAATACAGCTTTGACCACTGTCGTCATATGTAATATTTGTAATATCTCAAAATGGTAATTCCAATCCTCAATCCCTCATCACCGTCATCTCTAAATATGTCCAGTTACAGATAGGTAGCCCTGTTGGTCTGCCATAGTCAAAACAAAACAAAATTTTTTTTCCTTCCAGTAGCACCTTAAAGACCAACTAAGTTAG